>PISX010000204.1:0-163663 GCA_004024625.1 Mellivora capensis
AAAAGAAGAAAAGAAACAAGATGGGATTGGGAGGGAGACAAACCATAAGTGACTCTTAATCTCACAAAACAAACTGAGGGTTGCTGGGGGGAGGGGGTCGGGAAAGGTGGGTGGGGTAATGGACATTGGGGAGGGTATGTGTTATGGTTAGTGCTGTGAAGTGTATAAACCTGGCGATTCACAGACATGTACCCCTGGGGATAAAAATTTGCTTATAAAAAATAAAAATTAAAAAAAAATACATGAACAAATTTACATGTTATTCCATAATGCCAAATGTTAAGTCAAAGATTGGCATATTAAGAAAGAATCTGGGGACGCCTGGGTGGCTCAGTTGGTTGGACAACTGCCTTCGGATCAGGTCATGATCCCGGAGACCAAGGATCGAGTCCCGCATCAGGCTCCCAGCTCCACGGGGAGTCTGCTTCTCCCTCTGACCTCCTCGCTCATGCTCTCTCACTGCCTCTCTCTCAAATAAATAAATAAAATCTTTAAAAAAAAAAAAAAGAAAGAATCTGAAGATAAATTCTGGGTACACAACATACATCACAGTGACTATAATTAACAATACTGCATTGTTTATTTGAAAGTTGCTAAAGTGTAGATCTTAAAAGTTCTCCTAACAGGAAAAAAAAATTGTGACTATGTATGAGAATGGATGTTAAATAAATGTATTGTGATTATTTCATAATATACACATATATCAAATCATTATGTTGTAATGATAATGTAATGTTATAATACCAAATACAATGGTATATATCAATTATATCTCAATTAAAAAAATAAATAGATTATAGTAGATTGTTTTATAGTGTATGTAATGTCAGAGCAATAGCTTGTGTAATATCTGTAGTTACACTGGAAAAGTCTGACAATGCTGAAGAGTCTGAACGAGTAGTCTGTGCTATTAACAAACGGCTCATTTTAAGCAATGGAAGGAGAAAACCATTGTTACCTCCCCTATTTTTCTCTAAAAAAAGGGAATGTTAAAAAAAAAACCCAATTCAGGTCTTTTTTTTCTTCCCTAAGTTAAGCTTTATTTTTCATAATTATATCATCCTAGACATGAAATGCAGTGACAGTAGATATCACATCAAAACATTTTACTCTCAATCCAGAACACCACAAGAAGAACTGTAAGAAAGGAAATAAGCTTTGACATCTTTGTCAAGTCAAAATTGCAGGTAATTATTTTAAAGTAGGCCTTCTTTTTTATTTTAAAACTGAAGGAAGAAAAGTGGCCATAATTATTCTGTGATGGAAATTTAAAAATAGTACAGTCCATAATTCCAGGAATTATCAATTCTATTCTCTATGTGATGCAGTAGGAACCCCAAAAATAAAACAGTTATGTAAAAAAATGTAGGTTGTGCAATGAGCTAAATGCAATTCCAGTTATCATATAGAACATTCAAACAAAGAACACTAATTTGAATGTTGTACCATTTAGTACCTGTCACAAATATTAATATCTAATGAAATTATGTGAACATAAATGGCATATATAGTGTATCCAGAGATTTTTTATAGTTCTTAGCCTAGTAAAAAGTACAGTTATCTGAGATATAGTGAAAAACACTATCAACATCTCCATGATACTACACAACAATATGATTTTTATGATATTCCTCATTAGTGACTATTACATAAAGAGCAACATTTTCCTTTAATAAAATAATTTTGCCCTTCTTATACTACATACTCACAAGGTAAACATTTTCAATACTTTGAAAGACATTAGAAAAGTCCCTGGATGCTTGAAGCAATTTGAAGGAAGAAACAGACAAAAAATAAATTGTTAATAAGTATTAAAGGAAAATAACATATAAGCCTGGGAAAAAGTAGGTACTTAAAATAATGATAACTATAATAATAAATTGTGCTTTTAATTCCTAAAAGCAGAAAGGAATTTTCCTTAATCCCCCAAGAACAGCCCAATGATTTCATGCATCTTCATATTTTCAAAATAATGTAGTAACACAATTCAACTGCATTTAAATCTATCTTTTGATATGGTTATTAATGGAATCAGTTATCCACAGAATATCTTTTCCAGCCAAATAGTTTAGTATTAGACACATCTGTTTTATTTTGTAGAGGCTAACAATGGGATACTTACAGGTCTATGTTAAAATAGACAAAAATATAAAGCTAGTATGTATCAAAGTAGACTTTAAATGAATGGGTGAGTTTCTGAATTTAGTTACATAAAAAAAGGCAATAAATCATTGGTTTGGGTAGTTGAATTTTCTTAGGACTTCCTAGATGGCAGATACTGTTGTTACAGCTTTTTGTATATTAACACTTTAAATCCTCACAAGAACTCTTTGAGTTAGTGCTATTTTTATTAACCCAGATTTACTGACATTGAAGCTGAGGCACAGTTATTAAATTGCCCAAAAGTGCAAAGCTAGGTGAACAGCTGAGATTCATGCACACCAGTGTGGCTCTATCCTGCCTGAACTTTCCATTACACTAAAAATTACCCTCTGAATTATGTGTTCTGAATCTATGTGGACATTCACAAACTCTTCTTTTTCAAAAATTAATTAGGCCTCAGATTAGTATGTGTCTGTCATTATGTTCCAGTGACACATAAAATAGTTTATTTTTTATCTGATGCTATAAAATCAGAAAATAGTTATTCTCTTTAAACCAGTGAAGAATAATTTAATAACATTTTTTATTTGTAAAAAAATATTGAGCTCATATTATATGAAAACATTATTCATAATTCTGATAAAATTGAATTAATAAGTCCTAATATTTGTCCTAAAGCGATTTGTAACAAGTAAACATTGTTCAACCTGCTTGGAATGCCCTACCATTTTACTACTCCCAATTCCCGCAAACTCAATTGCTGTAATTCTGTTATCTTTAGATGAAAACTTTCTTGACTTCTCCAAGTACCATTAATTCTTCTATTACATTACTGAACCATTATTTTGCATATGTCTTTTTTACATTTTCTAAAAATAATGTTTCTACAGTAAATTAATATTAATTAATTAATGACATATAGCTTCCTCTGTTTCTCTACTATCGTAATTTATCTCCCTGAAAGTAAGTAGTATTCAGAGCTTAGTATGTATTCTCACAAAAGTATTACAGAAAACAAAAAAATAACAAACATTTTTATGTATGTTTGAACTTTTTTATATTTGTTCTGGTAACAGGGTTGATATTTGTTGGTTTACTAGTATAAGTACAAGCTGGAAAGTGAGATCAACTAAGATAAGAAAATATCTTCCGGTTCTTAGAAGACTTTATAATTAGCTTAGTATATGTATTTGGCTGAATAAATACATCATTTCATGGTTTCATCAAATATGCAAATGCACACAAATAAACACAGAAATGCAAGCACTTTGACTTGGATTTGAAAACAGAAGAACTGACTTTAATGCCAATCTCTCTTTAATACTAGTAAAGTTATCTGCAATAATTTCATTAAATATCTGCATTTTGACTCTTAGTTAAGAAATGGTATTAATAATACGTATGTAAAGGGATCTCACAATAATGGGCATTTTTTTCTTGTAAACTTTAAAACCTCTAAAATTAAGTATTAAGCCAAAATACACTTTTATATTAATATTCACACTGAAACATAAAATGTAATTATTTATTAATACAATATGATAATTGATTATGATTATGGGACTAAGTGATACATACAGCATATATCTGTCTAGACCCGGAGATCTTATTTATGAGGTATAAGGTGAATATTATGCAATGTTTTTATTTTTTTAGAATAAGGTGCATGAGATTGTTAGCCTGGAGGATTTTTATGTAAATGCTTTCAGTCATTTATGGAAATGGTATGGAAGGTACAATATCAACAAAGCAAACTGTATTCAGTAACAATTCTTGGAATGTAATCAATTCACAGCCAGTTTCTCTCATGGATTTTTGTTTGTACATTTAATGTGGACTGGATTTTGGACTGCAATATTAGACTGATGAAGTGATGGAGATCTCCAAGATTTGTACACATGACCTCTTCAAGCCATGGTCTCGCTAGCTATTTTGCAAAGCAGTTTGTAATATCATCTAACATTAAGTAGAACATTTGGTCTGTTATGTATGATCATGATTTCACATAGCTTTACTGGTTGATTTCATAAATGAAGGGATACAAAGTTAGATGATATTTGAAAGTATTTGAATTTAGGTCAGCACAATGGCAGGAGCTCACGATTAAGATTATGCAGGAACATCTTTCTATTTTTCTCTCACCGTTATATTTAGCTCCTATAAAATCTCTGGGAAGGTATTTGTGAGGTACAGTTATTATTCAAAATCCAATGAACTGACATATCAAAATTTTATATTTTTTCCTCTAAGGTTAATGAATATTTACAAAGTTAATCAAGAATTGATATAATAATTTGGGAAAATTCTGGCATACATTTATTTATTATTTTTGCTTTGAATAATCAAGATTTTTGCTAACATTCATCAAATGTAAAAGGTAATCACTGAACTATTTATTTGTTAGAGCAGAATATGAAAGACGTGGAAAATAAGGGAGTAGTGGAAGGAAATTCTATAACTATATGCCCATTATCAACCAACATTAGGGAAAATAAAGCACTTTCTGGAATACAGAGTGAGTGGACTTTTCTACTTATGTATGTGTCCAATAAGCATACATGCAAAGTTTACCCTGATTCAGGAGTGTGATAGACAACAGAAACACAAAAGTGACTTAGACATGGTCCCTATCCTGAAGGAATACACTGTCCAGTAGACAGACGGAAATGGTAAGATTATAAGTCTTAAAACTGAGAAAACTGATTTAATGGTTTAAGGATGTAGAACAGAAAAAGAAAAAAAAACTAATTACCTTCAGTTTCAAAGAGAGTTTGAGTTTACTTATAATTTAAGAAGGACCCAAGATATGTTTTAAAAAGTATCCATATTTATAAAGACTTGAAAGTTTTACCTAAGTCAAACATTTCAGGCACTTAATCTTTATAATGTTTTCTTTTCAAAACCTAGGTTTCCAATAGACCACCATCGATGATATCAGTGAGTGAGATGTTCTCTGGGTAGTTCTACATTTTAAATAAGTAAAATGAATGACTTATTTTTCATTTCCCATGCATTGTATTCCTCAACACATAAGGTGTTATGTTTATGTTAATTGACTGAAAGGTAGTTTGAGATAAGAAAAAACCTGATAATGCCCAGCAGTGAAAACCAGATTTTCTATAAGGAATAAAAAGTTCAACTCTAGTTTAAATTTGCTGGAGTGGGGGGATAAAAGCTATGAATGCTAGTTTTGTTTGTTTATTTGTTTGTTAAGATTGCATGAAAAGTATATTCTTTTCATATCTCATGTCTCAGTCTGATTTTTCTTATTACTGACTTTAGGCTATAATATTCATGTACGCACAAATGATAATTCAGGTAAACAAAATAACATTTAATCATATCATCATGGCTGACTTTTTTGTGCATTTCCACACATCTTATTTTCCTATATATATACTGTATAATGGGAAGTAAAATCAGTGCTAGAAATTAAAAAGATATCTCTATCTTTCTCATTGTAATTGCTTCTTTTCTTCCAACAGTGATACAGGAAATAAAGGTGGAGTTATTCCCTTTAGGATGAAGAAACTGGGCTCAAAATTTGAGTTGTTCCATGACATAGACATAAATGGAATGCCAGTGTTTCTTTGTGTTGCTATATGCTGGAGAATGTCAGAAACATTAGTATGCTCAGATTCAGAAAGATAAGCCATCTAGTTCACAGCTGAGAACTTGAGAAAGCTCAGTTTCTCTGCATAAAAAACTGTGAGGAATGTTTGCTTTTCACACTGTTAGCCAAGGAGAGAAGGAAACCTTGCAAAATTATAAGAAGCCAGAGGCCTAGATGGGAGAATAAGAAGGAGGCACACTCTGCGTTGCCTGGGTGCTCAGTTGGTTAAGTGTCTGACTCTTGGTTTTGGCTCAGGTCATAACCTCAGGGTCCTGAGACTGAGCCCTGCATCAGGCTCTGCTCTAGCAAGGTATCTGCTTGTGATTCTCTCCTTCTCCCTCTGCCCCTCCCCCCACAAATAAATAAAGAAATAACATCATAAAAAAAAAAAATAAAGGAGACACACTCAGTATCAGGATTCAGTGCCCAAGTGACTTTGAAAAATGAGGTAGAATAATATTCAGGATCATATTTAATTTTGTCCTCTGTTATAGAGTAATATCTCTCTATCATGTTAGGTTTTCATAGCATTTAGCTCACAGAGACCTATTTAATTGGTTCTTTGGGGATAATGGAGGAAGGGGAGCTACACCTAGGAATAAGAGAGGAGATGCATGATGCTGTACATGCAGTGGTTAGAAATGGAGAGAGAGGAGTTATCAGGAGCAACTGTGACCAGGCAAGATGTGAACACCTTCAGATTTCTCAAGAGATGTTAGGAAGAATTCCTATTTGTTATTAAATCCCATGAGATGATGGTGACTTTTAGCCAATTTTAACTAAGTCTTAAAGGTTAATGTGTCCCGTATAAGCTAGAAGGTCTGAGGAACATCTGAACATTTTCCACTTGGCCTACACACACACACACACACACACACACACACACTCTATATATTTGCACTTAGATTGAGATTTTATGCTACAGTTTTCTAATCTGCTCCTTTATTTAGTAAGATACCATGTAGGCTTCCCCTATTCATTAATTCGGGGAAATTACCAAACTTTCAAAACTTTCAAAAAAGCATCATTATATACCATTATACCATTATATACCATTATATACCATTATATACCATTCACTGGCCTTTCACAAAATAAGTTATTTTACATATATTAAGTAAAGAAAGCATTTTTGTTTACATTTATGGTATTTGCATATTGTCATTTTTAGCCTAGAGTTTTAAAACTGAACATTTAACTACATTTGTAGTCCTTACATTATAATTTGAATATATATTATACATATGGCTTATTTATCCTAAAATTGTAAGTACTGATTTGTGATATTTAAATTATCTTTAGATTTTCCATAGTACATAGCACAGTGGCTGCACAGGGTAGATGCTCAGTAAATATTTCTTGGATATTGAAGTAATCAAGTATGTATATTATAAATCTACCACTGTTAAGCAATAATATTTTTCTTTTATGAGATTTGAGCAAATACTTATGATTTTATTAGTAATTTTTATTAAATTTTAATCCTACTTATCTTTTTGTATTTGTACTTACCAATTATATGACTTAATGATTTTATGCCATTGACTTTACTTTCCCTCAAAACAAAACAACATAAAAATATTATGCAAATTAAATTTTGAGAGCTACATCTTTTAACCAAATAAAATTTACTTTAGAAATCACCAGTTAGCCACTTATTTTATGAACATTTACATGTGTCTAGGGTTTTACTATAACTTAATGATTTTTTTGACAAACACATTAAGCTCTTTGAGAGATAAAACCAGCACATCTTACACCTGAGTGAGCCAGGATATATCACAGGATGCAATAACTAAGTGACATAGTACAAAGATGTCATTGATCAATCATTGAAAAAATAAGCAGAAAAAATAATTGCAATTGTGTTAAGCAAAGATTTGTACTTTTTACTCAATTCCAGAACAAACACATACAAAGCAAGAAATATGAGCCCATATTATAATATTTTAGAGGAATTTGCTCTGAAAAAATATTGAGTGATAGTTTCTAGTGCAATTCCATAATTTCAAAACTGAAACTTTTTTCAGGGCATCCCCAAATGAGACTTTATTAACCATGGTTCAATCCTTATTATCACCTAAATGAATACTTTAGTGATCCAGAGAATGGCAGCTAAAAATCTAGTGATCTTCCTTTGCTGTCATGTAAAGTCATCAATATTAGATATAAAGAATTTCTGATGGGGAAATATAAGATTTTCAAGCCAACAGAACTATGTCTGTGACTCTAGTAGTAAGCAAAGCCTTTCTCATCATGTTACATTGTGTTTGGAACTGCTCATAGGTGAGTTTTAACCCATGCTTTTATGTTTACAGGGCCCTGGTGTGCTTGATCAATAGATCAGCATTCATTTTATCAACATTTTGACTCTTTCTAAATCCATTGTTTATTGGATGATCTGAATGATAGAATCAGCCATGCCTGGGTTATTTCATTCTCTATGTACTGACTTTATGTTCAGTTAAGTTCAGAAAGTTGGAATATTTGGCCCTTAATATGATACCTGTCTTCTTCCTACTTTTTTTTTTGTCAGACTCACTGTGAGAAACCAATCTCTAATGAAATTTTGCATCATTCTAAGCAACATTTCTATCATTTGTCAAAGCCTCCTTTACTTCCAGTTCATTAACCAAAATAGTTTTGTTTTTTTAATCTGTTTATTCTAAGATATACTCCCTCTAAAATTCTGGCATTATAAAAGAACAGAAGTTAGAACTCTATTTTATTACAATGTGACTTTAGTATAACTCAAATATACTATTTTATATGTAAACTAAAAGGCTATGTAACTTAGTTTTAGATGGTGCCTTTTGTAGCCTTACACAGAAGTGATTACATAAATCCATTACAATAAATTAATGGAAAATTCTATATTTTTATTCCCCAGTTAATTCTTAGGAAGCATAATTATTAAACAGATAATATATAAGAAGGTAGGCTAGGTTTCCCAGGATATGCCAGTTTAAGTTAGCAAGCCTGTAACCAAAAGGGGATCTAGATTAATATTAATAGTAATGATGATAACAGTAAAAATAGAGCTCACACTTACATAGCAATTAACATGTGTCAGGAACTATTCTCAGTGCTTTACATACGTTAGACCAATAACTGTCCTAGAAAACAGAATGTTTCAGATGGTGATGATATTAAAATTATGTAATGATCTCTGTGCTTCATGGCAGACACTGTAGCTTCTACAGCTGAGAGTTAACTCTCTGGTTGATAAAGGCCCGATACTGATGCCCACGAAGTCTGTGGGTTCTAATAGGTACTGAGCTGTCTGTCCTCTTGAGTTGTAGCATTACTGACAGGAATGGCATCAAACCTACCATGTCTAGCCCCCCCCCAAAAGGTGCCTATACCTACAGACCTCCTCAAGATATATTTAAATTTTAAATTTGGTGGGGGACATCCTGTGGTATCTCCATTCTCTCAAACCCTCATACATTAGTTTGAAATAACCATCTGGGGGACTTCAGGAGCCCCAGGCAGTAACTTTATAATTTTATTTAAAATTATACTGATTGGCACAGGTCTCCCAGCGAAAACCATAGGAGTGTTAGCCTGGGTGATGAGTGATGAAAACAATTTCACTCAAGGATCATCAGTTCAGAGACAAAAGACTATGTCAGGCAATTTTTTTAAGGAAATGTTTCAAAAACATGGTATGGATTGAGCATGGATTGCAGATATTTGCAATTTTCTTTATGAAGAAGTTGAAGAAAGCAATGTCGTCTGAAATGGAAACATGAGTTAATATGCAGGGGCAGGAGACCATGAGACAGGTCTCCAAAATAAAGAATTTTATCTTGGCGGGACGTGAGGTTATGGGATTTATAAAAAGTAAGTCTAGAAATATATGCTGACTTTAAATCGTAGAATACCCACGTCTCACAGACTTAAATTGGAACATAATCAGTTAGGCTGTGGGGAGTTGTTAGAGGCACTGGGAAAAGGAGTTCCCTGATTACCACATTGTTTACAGAGAAAATTGAGCACTAGGAAGCAGCAGGATTAAAATGGGAAGAGATTAATGTAAAGGAGACCATTTCTGAGAATATATATATAATAAAAATATAATGGAAAGAGAAACAGAAATTGGTGAAAATAGAAGAGAAGATAAAGATTCAAGAGACTTTAGGAGAATGATTTCCAGGAGTGCTTGTGAATTATGTCCATGAAGTTGGCATAGTATCTACCATGAAAGTTTGGGTAAGTAGCCTCCAGGCCCATTATCCCTCTTTCACCTGAAAGAACTCAACTTCTGTATTATTTATCCACCAGGATTCTTAAAAGCTATTTCATTTTTATTTTTTACATATTCTTTATTACATTCCACTTCGTAATTATACAAGTTATAAAAGTAAGGCTCCAATTTGAAAAAAAACAATGAAAGCTGTCTGAAATATGTATACACACACATGTGTGTGTGTGTATGTATGTATATATATGGTGTATGTGTGTGTGTGTGTGTAGGGTTTAGGATGCTTCAAAAAAGCACATGACATATGCAAGATATTGGAAGTAGATATATGTAATTGGATATTATGTCTTTAAAAATTACACTTGAAAGCATGAGACCATAAATTTGCCAAGGGGGGAAAGATAAAAAAAGGAAAGGTATGCGAAAACAGAGAATAATTTTGAGCTAATATTTTCAAGGGTGTAACATTAGGAGAAATAGGAACAAGTCTTAAGGCAGAATATGATTAGTTCTACAGTCACAGAAACTGGGTTTCTTGGACTGATATAGAAGGCAAGGACAGTTGGAGTTCCAAGAAAATTTGTGAGAGGTTCTCAGTAATTTTAACTGTATACAGTCAAGATAGATTCAGTCTTAGAAAGTATTGATGGATTTATTTTTGAAAAGAGCAGTTTCCCTCAAATGATGTGCAATGAACATCCAGGTGATCAAGTCATGAGAAGAGATAAGGGAAAGATGATTTTAGGACACTTGGCAAAGAAAGGAAGGGAAGAAAAAAAGACTAACAAGTTGGTAGGGTCTACAAAAACTGTTTTTATTTTCTGTGTTGTTGTTTTAAAGACCATAGGACACTTCAGTATAAATATGAGGCCCATAAGAATTGCTGACATAGATGGAGAGAAAGAGATGAAAAATGCAAGTTTGAAGGAATAATTGAGCAATTTGCTTACTGTTTGGAGAGACAGGCTCAAAGACAAATGTGAAAGGTTATTTTTACCAAAAAAGAAAAAAAAAACAAAAAAAAAACCATGGGTTTCATGAAACTATTCATATTCAGACATCAATTTCAGTAATGGAGAAAAAAAAAAAAACCATCTGTTAAAAATGTGAAGGAGACCAGGAAAGAGTTCGATAATCGGGGTGATTGGAGGTGTTTTAGAGAGCTGTTTTCTTGAATAAGTACTTAACAGACAATAAAAACCTGAATTAAATAGATTGTCTATCAGAATTGGGGAGTTTCTACTTCAGCCTGGAATTGAGGATATAGTTATACAGATAAAAAATAAATCTAAACTTAGGTAAGGAGACACTTTCCTTGAAAATACTGTTGCAATAGAAGTTAGGAGCTATGGCAACAGGGATAATAGTCTGGTCCAAAGATGGGCAAGCATTTCCAAGTTAAGCAAACTTAAGAATCCATTAGGTTAATGGATTTTCTTTTATGAGGGGCTAAACAAGGCTAGCAAGAACCAGGTGTGGGGCTGTGGGATGAACAGAAGGCATGATCTGACAGTTGATGGGTGAGTGTTTTTCATTGCGACCAGTAGAGTCTTTGAAGGGCTCTTAAGGAGACATTGTTCAGGGTTATCTGCGGATCTCAGTCAGTTAAGCATCTGCCTTCAGCTCAGGTCCTGATCTCAGGATCCTGGGATCAAATCCCACTTTGGGGTCCCTGCTCAGCAGAGAGTCTGCTTCTCCTTCTCCCTCTGCCCCCCCAGCCCCTGCTTGGCTCTCTCATTCTCACTCTCAAAAAAAATAAATATAATTCTTTTAAAAAAATAAAGGAGATGTTGTTCTGTATTCAGATGTTTGCTCAAGAATGGGTCATATCAGGACCTGTGTGGAGAGGAGGCATCTGACCAAATTTTGGTCAGGACAAGCTAGTGAGCACTGTGTCATAATTGGCCAGTGGAGACAAACTACTTAGCTAATATTTATGAGACAAATAATGGGAATTTGGAGATTGGGTCTTTCCCTGTCATAGGTAAATGAGAGGGTTATTTCTTCTGGGAGTCTTGCCTAGGTCAAATGGAGAAAAGTGGTTCCTTACAGGAAGCTGTTTCCCAGACACATAGGATGGGAGCATTTCTGAACTGTTGTTGTTTTCCAAGAACATAAGGTCAGGTAACCTCAACATTGTCAATTATTATTGCTTTTATTTAAATCTTTCAGATGTCACTGAATTGATAAGAGGAAATGGAGAAAATATGAACTTCATTTTGCTGGAAAATGGCACAATTAAAAAAAAAAAGTGAACCCAGATGGGGCAAAGCTTGTCCAGTGGTGTGAAGTGATTATAATTAAATAGCCCTCTCTAGAGACAAGGATGAAAAACAGGCTGCCTGCATGGAAGACGCTGGCAAGCAGAAGGGTCAAAGCAAAGACAGAAATCTGAACTACTACAACCAGGCCCAGAATATTGTTTAAATGAAGCAGACAGGTGTGTGTGTGTGTGTGTGTGTGTGCATTTGTCTGAGTGTCTCAAAATTGCAACTAGTTTTATTGACACTTTCCTAAGTTTTATCCTGCAGCAGTGGAAGATCTAACCATTCAGAGAACACATAAGGTATCAATGATGGATAAAATAAAGTTCCACTGTGATTATATCCCAAGAGTCATTTTTTTTTAATGGAATGGCTGCAGGCTTAAGGTTTCTACATAGGTCAGGAATTGTCAATATTGTTAATACTGAGAATTAGAGAGATGGGCTGGAGGTACATATGAGTAATCCAATGTAGCAAGAGCTGTACCGGGATAATTTAATCAAACATAGTATATCAGTCAGAGTCCCTGGAGAAAAGAAATGTCACAAGTTTAGATAATATGAGACTGTTTTAATAAAGGGGGGATTGATAAAGTCATGGCCGTATTGATGGAACCCTAAAGAACAGTGTAGGGAGCCTGTATTACTCTTAAGCCTGAGTAGAGAGAGCTTCTGGCCATATATGTAATACAGCTAACCAGCAGGGACCAGGTTTGGGTTGGGATCCAGGGAGCCAAACTACATAACCTCATTCTCCTCTCTTGCAGTCATCTGGAATACTTCCCATCCTGAAACCCAACAGAAGCCAGAGGGTGAGAATGCCTGTTGATGAAACCCTATCCGGGACAGAACAGGATAGAGAAGGAGAAGAGTAGATCTGGAAGTGCAAAGAGAAGATTTTCAGCTTTGTGAGAAGGTGGATTAGGGTTAATGGAAATAGCTAGCTGATTTTTCCCTTGTTAAATATGTGAGTCACATCACTTCTTGTTGCACATGCTGTTTGAGTCCAAGGCAGCATCACCAAACTTCCCAGTAGGACTCACATGCAAGACACAGGAAAAACACCAAACTGTAATATACCTTGTAACCTAGGGCCGAATCTGGAAGGAATTCTCCCTAACCTAAGGGAGATGGAGTGAGACTGAGGAAAACCTATCAAAGATTTGTCTCATTGCATATCCAGGTTCTATATCCTGTAACAGAGTAAAAAGGATCATCTTGAAAGCTACTATATCTGCTGTTGTTTAAAGCATCTAAAGCCTATATGAATCCAAAATAGATCTTATACATAAAAGATATTATTTTTAATGGACAGGTTATCACTTTACCTTTAACCTAACCTGTCCCTGTCATATCCCTAAAGCAATTCCCAGGAAGACTGGAGGTATGAGAGATGAGGTTACATGACAGCTTGTTGGAGAGAATATTAAAATAGGGCAACTAAAAGGACAGTGTGTGAATATATCCTCCCAGGGACTATAGCTCTATTCTCTCATAGGAAGATAATTTCATGATTACATGAAACAGCATAAAGGTGTTAGGACAATGCACCTATACTACCTGAATTGAAGTATTTGATGTCAATGAGGAGTCGATTACAAGGGAGAAATAGCAACTAAACAGAGCCTGGGAAGTAATTTTTGATATTAACACACATATCTCAGTCTCTAGAAGAAAAAAAAAAAAAAGAAGAAGCCTAGTAAGCAAAGACATAGAGGAATTAGCAGTTCAATTAATATGCTTATCATAATGGAAATATGGCAAATTAGAACCAAAAGATGGAAAGGACATTTTTCCAAAGCCCTGGACATATTCACAAACATTAGCCTTTATATTAGGCACAACAGCAATGCCAAAAGTAAGTAAGTAGGTACACCTGGGTGGCTCAGTCAGTTAAGAGCCTGCCTTCAACTGAGGTTATGATCCCAGGGTCCTGGATTCGAGTACCAAAATAAAGGGCTCCTAGCTTAGTGGGGAGCCTGCTTTTCCTTCTGCCTGCTATTCCCCCTGTTTGTGTGCGCTCTCTCTCTCTCTCTCTCTCAAATAAATAAATAAATAAATAAATAAATCTTTTAACAACGTGAGTAAATATTATTTCTATTCTTCCATCAAAAATTCAAGAATACATGCAAACAGTAATAAAGTTTTCTTTTAAATTTTCATATTTTGGAAAAATAATATGAAACTGCATTTTGGTAATATTGAGTAAATAAAACAAGCATTGGGGTGCCTGGGTGGCTTAATTGATTAAAGTCCAACTCTAGATTTAAGCTCAGGTCTTGATCTCAGGGACCTGAGATCAAGCCCCACATTGGGTTGCCTGCTTAGCAAGGAGTCTGCTTGTCGCCCTCCTTCTTCTCTCTCCCTCTGTCTCTCTTTGTCAAATAAACAAATAAGTTTTTATTTTTTTAAATATTTTATTTATTTGAAAGAGAGAGTGAGAGAGAGAGAGAGAGAGAGAGAGCCCTAGAGTGGGGAACACAGACTCCCTACTAAGCAGGGAGATTAATGAAGGCTCAATCCCATGATCTGAGCTGAAGGCAGACGATTAACTAAGTGAGCCACCCAGGCACAACGATACATAAACCTTAAAAACAAAAACAAAAACAAAAAACCAATAAGCATTAGTTATCAATCTTTACAGAAGAGAAAAAATAAACTGTAGTCAGAGAATTTACATGTTTTAATGGTTTGTCATAAATCAAAAATGGCATAAAATAAATGAAATGTTCATTTATTTTAAGAATTAGAAGAATCTTGGGGCTCCTGGGTGGCTCAGTGGGTTAAAGCCTCTGCCTTCGGCTCAGGTCATGATCTCAGAGTCCTGAGATCAAGCCCCCCATAGGGCTCTCTGCTCAGCAGGGAGCCTGCTTCCCACTCTCTCTCTGCAGGCCTCTCTGCCTACTTGTGATCTCTCTCTGTCAAATAAATAAATAAAATTTCCAAAAAAATTTTTTTAAATTAAAAAAAAAGAATTAGAAGAATCTTAAAATGGATGCAGTGAAAACAATAGACATATGTTAATATTAGAGCTAAAGTAGTGGAACAGGATATACGAATAATAAAATCTAATAATAAAATAAATGTTTTGTGTGTGGTAAAAATAATCAAGAAAAACTTTTAGAAAACAAAATAGCCAAACTGAACATGAAAAAAATGTATATACTTACATTGGGGAAATCTATAAATGGAAAACTTAATTTTACATTTTATAATAAGAACATAAATGTAAAATAAAATTTGGTATGTTTTATTTTATATGTATTTGGTAAATAATATTTTCTTATATTCATTTTGTTATATTTATAATATATCTATTATAATATTCCATATTTTATTATATTTATTTTTTACGATATTCTATTATCAGCTATATTGTACCATATTTTTCAACTTGAAGAAGTTAAACTTGAAATCATATAAATTAAATATTCCTTTAGGAAAATACAGTTCAATATCTTTTCCCATGTGAATTCTTGCAAAATGTTGTGAAGATAATTCCCATCTTGGCAAACTGATATAAAGCAATGCTCAAGATGAAACATTTTTCTTTCTTTCTCCTGATGATTGCTGTTTCTTATTCCACTAATGTTATGGATTTATTATCTTTTTTACTTTGTACCCTGCTTTTCAATGGAATTTTTCATAGAAAATAAGGCAGCAGTAGGTTCTTATTTCATAAGTGTTTAAATACATACAGAAAAAAGTGAACAGTGTTAGTTTTCCCGGTTTGTATCATGGAGAAGCACGTTCACTTCTTGCTTCTAAATTGTTCTCCTCTTTCTGCCCACCTGTCATGACTTCATGTTAAAATTTATGGGTCTTTCTCTTTCTTTCATGGATAGCAATGCTTTTGAAATGCTAGAAATTTCTGTTTAATTCCCAGAGTCTTTGTTACTCTGTGTGGTACGTTTTTAGTTGTGCATTGGACTAGAGTGGACCAATAGTTACAAGTCTGAGTATTGGACAATGAGTGGAAGGCACCAAATTAGCTCCATGGGGACTCCATTCTCCTCCTTTTCTCGGCTGTCAGATTAACTTTCCTAAAACACGGCTTTTATGTACCTTAATTGCCAATAAATTTCCATTTTCTCTGCAGGAAAGTATAAATTGAAAACAGGAAATAGGAAACAGGAAAGCTACCGTGGGTTCCATTTTTTAATCTACCTTTTAAGCTTTATCACCAGTGCTCATCATTATAACACAAAACCTTAAGCCATGGTTAGCTATTCATTTTTACTTTTTCTCATTATGCCTCTTCCCTTTGCTACACTCTCACTGTTTTTTTTTTTTTAAATTTTTATTTCTCAGTCATGCCTTTTCCACTGCATTCCTATGTCCCAAAAAAAGTGGCATTTTAAAAATTCTATCTCAAAGTAACTTCCTTTCTTAGGTCTTTCCAGGTAGATGCTTCATTCAGGAAAGCAAACACACCAACAAACAAATCTCTCTCTCTCTCATGGAATAAAAAGCCCTCTCACAGGACATTATCCACAAATGGCTTAGTTCAATTATGTTCATGTTATATTTTTGCTTCTCATATGCATGCTTTCCCACATGATGAAGAATGTGCTTGATCCTTGTTTATAGTAAGTTACTGCTTACACAAAATGTCCTAACAAAATTATCCAAAAACAAATGGTAAACAGAAAATATTTGTTAAATAAATGAATAACATAATTCATTGCTCTTAAGGAACTTGAGGCTATTCCATAAGTGATGTTGTCATTTCACTGGGGATAAACTATTTTTTTAATGCTGTCAGCATTTTCTTTCTCTGCAGCATAGACACTGAATTTGGCTCTACTTCAATAGACCACTTGCTTATGTAAATGCAAAGCTCAATTCTTAAAGAACATAAGAAATGAAATAATTCTGAAATAATATGAGAAACCAAGAGGGGTATGCTGATCTTTATATTGTTTAAATTCTCTGTAACAGTTCCTCTCTGCCCAGAACCAAGAAAAGTGTGGTGTCTCTGCTAGTGTCTCTCATGTGACCAGCTATCAGAAAATTTTAATTCGTTAACCCATTAGCTTTCCCTTTTGGCTTTAACTAAAGGAGGCTCAGAAATAAATTTTGGATACACATACTACAAATTCATTTCTGACCTTACTATTTAAGAATCTCCTTGCCATGACAGCATTTTTTAAAAAATTTGTTGCAGAATTTGTTGTTCAGACTCTGATGAGAATTTTGTAGAAGTATTAAGATGAGTACGCTGTATTTTTTAACACACCACTGCAAACATTTTAACACACCACTGCAAATAAGCCGTAAGTATTTTTGCATATAGTAGAAGTTTTTCTTTGTATATATCTTTTCTTCCAGATTTTAAAATCATTGAAGGTAAAAATGGCACTCATGCAATAATCACTAGAAATTACTTGCAATAATTAATGGCTAGATTTTTTCTGGTTTCTTTCTTTCAGTCAACATCTCTAATTCATCAGGGAGTCCTATGGAATCTCCTGCAAAATGTACTCTAAATCTGCCTACTATTTTTCCATTCTCATCTGGCTCTCCCTTGTTCAAACCACAATCATCTCATACCCAGATTAATTCAAGATTTTCCTAAAATTTCTCTTATACTTTTATTCCCAGGGATACAATGTCATCATAACAATGGACAGATCATCATAAATATAAAGTATATAATATTATTCATTTGCTTAAAATCATGCAGTTTTCACATGCATTTGGAATCAAATTATGCCTTCCTACCTCGCCTTTCAAACCTGTATATGGGGTTCATGTAGAATTCCAGGACTATTTTTTTATCATTCTTTTTTTCCTTGCAATATTCCCATCACTCAGACCTTTTATCCTTCTTTGAAAACAAATGATTCTTTTGTACCTTAGTGGCTTTCCTCTTCCTTCAATGATCTCCTCTATTTTTCCTCATAGTTCACTCTCTTATCATCTGTGTCCCCGGTTTAAGTACGGTCTTCTAAGAAACTCTTCCCAGATCATCGAATCGGAAGTTGGCCACTCAGACATTGTGTATGTTACCAACTGTTTTAATTCTAATAGTGCAGTTATAATTCTTTGATATTTTCCTATGTATATCCATCCATTGACCTACCCATTGATCTATACATCGTATGTCCTTTTGTTGGTTCCTTTATTACCAACACCCATCTGGAATTTAAGATCCCTGAAAGAATATGAATCATTCTTTTTTTTTTTTTTTTTTTTTTTTTTTGGCAGACAAAGATCACAAGTAGGCAGAGAGGCAGGCAGAGAGAGAGGGAGGAAGCAGGCTTCCCACTGAGCAGAGAGCCCAATGCAGGGCTTGATCCCAGAACCCTGGAATCATGACCTGAGCTGAATGCAGAGGCTTTAACTCACTGAGCCACCCCGGCACCCCAATAAGTATCATTCTTGCGTTCACTGCTGTTCTTTTCTGGGCCTACCTTGGTGCCTAATGTACAGTATATCTTTAATAAATAAATTTTAAATAAACAACTATTAACTTGAAACACATTATCACTTTGCAAACATAATCTCAATTAATTTTCACTATAAAATTATTAAGCAGTGGTTGGTATCATACCCTTAAAGAATGAGGAAACTAAGACTTAGGAAGGTAAAGTAACTTCTTAAATTTTCTCTCTATATATGTATGTTATATTAAAAATAAGTTACTTGCTTTTGGAGGGAAACAACACACAATTTATATATAATCTTAGGGCATGGGTTTGGACTTATTCAATTGATTATAGTCCTTAGTTAGAGGACATTATAACATTTATTCAAAAATGGGTCTTCCTGTTACCCTCTTCTATCTTTTATTTCAAATAAAATCTACCTTTTACCACCACAGTCACACTTGCTTAATTATGTAATGTGAGTTGTCCCACTCAAACACATACGCATTCTTAATCATAATGAGGCATTTTGTAAGTTTTTTAACTGACAAATTCCATAGTTTCAAGATCAAGATCTAATAATTATATCTTTTTCAGTCATCATTATGCTACTGAGATTCATTCATACTGGTATCTATGGATCTAGTACAGTCTTTGAACAGACTTGTGATATTCTTCTATATGAATACCACACATTTTATTGCCTAGGTCTTCATTTTTTGGGGTTTAAGATGATAGCAATTTTTGCTGTTCCAGACAGTACTGTATAAATATCTTCATCCATAATTTTGGTGTACCTGTGAATGAGGTTTATAGTCTCTCAGCAGATATTGTATGGGCTGTACATTTTAAATGAAACACCTAAAAATAAGCAAATACTTTTGTGTATGAACCATATGATTTTTTTATGGGGAAACTCTGCTTTGCCAAATTCTCAGAGATATTTAGATCCAAAATGTTTAAGTATTAAAAGCTAATTGTTCATTATAGCTTCTCAATATTTTCAGTATTAGTGTATATTAACAGTTTTTCAAATTGCATTTATTTATATTGCTTCTAACGAAGGCTATGCCTTTTTAAAGTTACTATCCATTTTTTAAAAATTTTTGCATATATAACTGAGAGTCATATCAGTGTTACTTTAATTTACCTTTTTGTATTTACTTGTGAGAATGAACGTCCTTGGGAGTGTTTTTATCATGTACTTAAAGCAAAATGAAAATTGACTTTTCATTTTGTAATTGCATTCCATCAATAGTCCCAACATGTCATCTTTCTCAGAATCTATACCCTTGGCCGTATCGTACCACAACACATGAGAAGAAATTCCCATTCATGAATTCAATTATGATTTGCTTAATTGAGACACAATTGTGGTGATGCCATCAGTTTTAACCATAGATATTAAGAGGCTCAGTGTATTTGTTTGCTGATTTATGCTTCCACCATCTTCATTGAAAAGGTGTACCAGCTGACCTGTGGTCAGTAAAAGAAGGCGAAAGACCGACGGAGCACAGCTGCCCCAGCTAAGCTACTCCAACCAAACCAGTCGTGTTTGGAACCTTTAGCCTAACTGCAATACAGGAAACATAGGAAACCTGAGGGAGCCCTAATGAGATCTGCAAGTCCTTGTCTTCATGACTTGTGACATATGATAACAGATGGTTGTTGGCTGAAGCTGCTGGGATTGGAGGTGGTCTGTTAGTCAACAATAGCTAAAGGCTACATGTCATATATCAGCAGAGGTGATTTGTCCTAGCAAATAAAAAAGTCAGTTTTAATGATTGAGTGACATTTTCATTCATATAATAACATGCTTAAAATTGTTTTTTTGTTTGTTTTTCCCTGAACAAATCTTGCAGTAGGCCTTTTTTTATTTGTAAAGTATTTTGTTTAGTAGTTATGATCTAGAATACACATTTCCAATTTTATCAGTATAAGCTGAGGCTCTGGAATGTCAGTCATCAAATAGTCATAAAGTATTGAGTGGTATTTTCAAACATACACACACACACACTCACACACACACACACACACACACAAATACACATAGACATAATTTGATAAAACAAGCCAGGTGGTAAAATAAAAGCTATTTTAGTTCTTAAGGATTTTCATGCTGGGAATGAGAGCAAACTTGATTTTTTTTCCATACATGCATTGTAATGATGTGATCAAAACTTAAAGAACTAAAAGAAAATAATTTTGAAAAAAGCCACCTTTGAAGTAAATCTTCAAGATCAACTGTGTAATCAGTTTCCTTTTACTTTTTCTTTTGCTTTGACTATATTGTCCTCAATTTGTTTTCTATGTGTTCTTAGATTTTTAAAATAAATAAATAATAATTTAATTGTTATTGTTTATAGTTTAACAAATAACATTGTTAATATAGCAAATTTTCTTTGGCACATGTGAAATAAGAACACATAATAATGTTTAATATTTAACCATTATGGGACTTTACCATTTGGAATTGAAAAAGTCTGAAAATTACTAAACAAATCTGCTTTGTCCTTTACACAAAACTAGAGTAATAGCAGCATAGATTAACATTTTTATAACTAAAAATTTTCTTCAGCCTCTAAATAGAAATATAACTGAAAGGACCTGTGCCACTCATGACTTAAATTTTTAAAGGTTTAAATGAGTTAATAAGAAAAAAAGGAAAGAAAGCACTGGAAATTTGGAAATTCGACTTAGATTTAGATGTTTTGTCCTTCCTAAAAACGCTAAACTTATCAACATCCACTTATTCAGGAGTGTCCACTTTATTTATTTATATATATATATATATATAAATATATGTCTGTGTGTGTGTATAGACACACACACATGTACACACAATATAATATAATAAAACATAAATTATTAATATATACACAATGTACATAATTTAACGTAAATTATATAGAATATATAAATTGATTTAATTTAAATTTGTATATATAAAAAACCCACAGATAGTAGAAGCTCTAAAGATAAGGCTTTAGATCTCGCTTTCCTTAGATTTGAATGTGCATGTGAAGGAAAGAACAGTTTTTGGTCCACAAAGTACACTTACAAGTCAAATGGAAGCCAATATTCAATGTTAATGAAGAGTGAGTCTGGAAACACTTTATTAGCTAAATATCTTTTAAACTACAATAAATTCACAGCACTTACTAGGAAGATATTTAAAATAATAATGTCTTGGGGCACCTGGGTGGCTCAGTGGGTTAAAGCCTTTGCCTTGGGCTCAGGTCGTGGTCCCAGGGTCCTGTGATCGAGCCCCGCATTGGGCTCTCTGCTTGGCGGGGAGACTGCTTCTCCCTCTCTCTCTGCCTGCCTCCCTGCCTACTTCTGATCTTTGTCTGTCAAATAAATAAATAAATTCTTTAAAAACAATAATAATAATGTCTTAACACACCAAGACAGAAAGAATAGACCTTTTAGCATGTGACCTCAAGGGCGGATATGAACCTGTGCTTGTGTTTTCTCAACTGCTCCCAAATATTTTCCAGATGTATATAAATAATTAAATGGAAAATATATTAGAACAGATTTTATCTACTTGTTCTTCACATTTTTCAAAAATCCTTGATTTCTTCTCTTCTCCCTGCTTCTAATATCATTATAATCGCTATTGTTCAGTTTTCATATCTGAAGTCTGCCATGTCTTACTTCTAAAGCATCCACATTGCTCATGTCATAATTAGAATAAAACAAAATAAATCTCCTTGGTAAGGTTTTATATAAGTCGTTAATCGAGTTTGCTATTTTTTTGTAATGATATCTCATCTCATTATATGGATTGCATTAATTCAGCAGTGGAATTTTTTTTCAATCACTACTTGTTTTATAGTGGCTAGCATTGAGCCAGGAATAATAGTGTTTAATAAATATTCTTCTGGGTTATTCAGTTAATGAATTGACCTGGATTGATGCAAATAATGATTTCTAAATCTTCTACAGAACAATAAAATATGGAAATGTTTATACAACTTTAAAAACAACTAAAAAGTACTTTTTTTTTTTTTTAAGATTTTATTTATTTATTTGACAGACAGAGATCACAAGTAGGCAAGAGAGGCAGGCAGGGAGAGAGAGGAGGAAGCAGACTCTCCACAGAGCAGAAAGCCCTATGTGGGGCTCGATCCCAGGATCCTGGGATCATGACCTGAGCTGAAAGCAGAGGCCCTAACCCACTGAGCCACTCAGGTGCCCCCTAAAAAGTAGTTTTTAAAATCTGTATGGCAAATGTGTCATTTATTTGCTTTTTTCAGAAAAGATTTATTTTAATAATTACAGACTTACTAAAATGTCACTAAATTAACAAACAACTAAATGTTTAAAAATGTTATCTAAAGCCCAGATTCTTTACAAAATGTATAGTATGGTATTTTCAGATTATAGAGTGACCATTCAATGTATATCTTTCCTTCTCTTACATTTTGAGTGAGAAAGCAACTGAAATGGGAGTGATACTTTGCCCCATTCCTATGTGTTCTCTACCCTTCAGCACTTAACTCTGCACAGGCTATCACCAGACAGCAGCAGCTCTCACCTACTTGATTTTCAAATCCTCACTTTCAGCAAGTCACACTCTCTTGGAGACAAAACAAAAAAATGTCATCTCTTTTTAAAATGGATTTTAAAAGGGGAAAAAAAATGTAGATAAGCATTAGCTAGACATTGTTCTTTACCTTTCCACTAAGGCCCTGATAACAAATCAACAATCAAGTCCAGAAAATACCACATTAACTTAGTGATAAAGAAAAAGATAGGTAAGTGTCTAGGTATTTAACATCATAATAAGCAGTATCACAAAGATATATGATAATGTGAATCACCCATTCTCTCAACAAATACCTTTTTCACACTCTACAGGGAACAAGGCATAGTGATTGATCTTTTCTTTTTGTATGTGTACTATTTATTTAGTTTATAAAGGTATTCAAACTTTATAGGGATCATACTTCAGATCACTATATTTTTAAAACAAAATAAAATTTGGGTTATAAAATGCTTATTACATAATTTAATAATAAAGTTTTATTTACTTTCCTGGAAATCATGTATTATTAAATGTGGTAGTTATGCACAAGTTCTGACTTAAGCCAGAGGGCAATATTTCATCCATTCTAGCCAAATTATTTCTATAATTTTGAATATTTCTTACATTTATTGAATATATACTTCAATTTCTTTTTGTAATGTTTCTAAAAGTACAATGTATATTTTCAGTGTGTAATATTTCTCTGTAAAAGTCATATGTCACAGGGGAAAATGTTGCACTCTGATGCAGTAGAGGTCAAACTAGAACAACTATCTTATAAATTATTTTAAAACATTTTGTTAAAACCTAAAAAGCATGTTAATAATAGGAAATCCCCTTGTTAAAATTTTCCTGGTTAATATTTTCTCCTCATACTTCAATTTATAGAAAAGATAGTTGATAATTTACTGAAATATTTTGTCCTCTGAGTGTATCTTCAGCTTATAAAGTCATTATTTTAAAAGCTCATAATTTAGGTATCTAATTTGTCCTCTTTTGTTTACCTAATACATAATGATATTTTTTTTTTTAAGATTTTATTTATGTGTCAGAGAGCAAGAGAGCAGGAGCAGGGGGAATAGTAGAGGGAGAGAGAAAAGCAGGCTCCCTGCCAGCTGGGAGTCCAATGTGGAACCAGATCCCAGGATACTGGGATCATGACCTGAGCCGAAGGCAGCCACTTAACCGACTGCACCACCCATAATGACTGTGCCCCCATAATGAGATATTTTATGTAAAAAGAACTATGTTTAGTAGATATTCAAGTTTATAAAAAAATATACATAAAACATGGTTCTTGCTGTGAATATGTTCAAAGACTGATGATCACAATAACATGTCAGACAAATAATACATATCAAGATAGGGGTATTTTGGGTTACCCTTGGAAATTTCCCATAGTTAATAAAATTTCTTTTTTAAATTAATTGATACTAGATATCAAATATATTTCAACAATCATTTGTTCCAATCAAGGCTGATTTTGTTTAAACCCACGTGATAACTGAATCAGAAATCTTGGTCTACATGCCATGCAGAATATCATGAATTTCATTTTATAGAATCTCATGATGTTGATAATTGCCTAATGTAAAATGAAGCTATAAAAAATATCTGTTCCTTTTATCTGAAGATAATAAAAAGGTCTTTGAGAAAATTAAGTAGAATGGCTATATACTCTTTCTAAAAATTTTATTTCAAAATAACCCTATGCTATGACTCCCAGCAAGGGGAAAAAAGTCTTCTTTATAAATAATCATTTAATTTTAAGAAGTCACAAGTACCTAAATGAAGAGTTAAAATGAACATTTGGGATATCTTTGTAATAACTTTAAAATCTACACTTGAAAAAAGATGAATCAGCTATTTCTGTTATTCTATTTCTGTTACACATATTCAAATATTAAATAAAGTAAAATATGAAAAATAATGCTCACATAATCTCAATGAGTTGTTTATGTATTCTTTGTGATTATTTATATTTTTATTTAGTGCATTATGTTGATGTAAAATATAAAATATAGTTTATAGAAGTAGAAAATGATAAATAATGATAAATAGAAATAAAAGATTTCCAGTTTTTAAAGATATCGTATGGTAAAGCTGTCAAAAATCATAAATCAAAGTAAATGTTTAATCCACAAATGCAAAATGAATATAAAAACTATTAGAAAGGAACTG
The DNA here is from genome assembly GCA_004024625.1 of Mellivora capensis. NCBI lineage: Eukaryota > Metazoa > Chordata > Mammalia > Carnivora > Mustelidae > Mellivora > Mellivora capensis. Next base: position 25,273 of record PISX010000204.1, read on the forward strand.
AGGCTCTTGTGTATTAAAAGTTTTCGTTGTGAATTATGGTCCTTTATACATATCTTGGACTGCATTAACCAGTATGATAACTACTATAGCCATATATGGATACTGAACATTTGGAATAAGAGGCAATTTAAGTATAAATGCACATTGAATTTTCACAACTAAATGGAAAAAGCAAAAATATATCATTCATAACTATATATGAAGTATTGAATAAGTGATATAATTGTATATGTATTTCTTAAAATACGTTTTTAAATTAGTTTAACCTATTTTGTTTAATTCCTGTCAACATGGCTACTAGAAAATTACATTTGTGGCCCACAGTATATATGGGTTCAAAGAGCTATTTTCTGATCGATTTATGTGAGACTTTGTGAAATTTTTATCTCAATATATGTAAATATCAACTATGCTGGATTGTACTTTTGAAGTATATAATAAAATACACTGTAATTTTAAAAGCAAGTAATCATTACTGAAGGTAAAAAAAGACTAAGTCAAACAATATGATGACTGCAGGTGGTTCATGAGGGCAAATTTAGGTACTTATATATATTTATAAAATAAGGGAAGTAAGAATGTCCTATAAGAGTTTTATGAAATCAACTATACATGAAAGTAAGCCCAGTGATTTGTACAAAATCACCTCAAAGACATCAGTTGGTTAGTAGGACACCAGAGTTGTTTGCAATCATATCATGACAGTAAAAATCTAATGAAAGACCAGGCTGGTAAGAAGTTTTGGGGGTAAAAATAGAATGTACAGACAGCCTAACACAGAAGCAAACTCTGGCACTACCCCTCTAAATGTCATGCAGTAGAATGGTTACACTTAGGATGAAATTTGTATCTAGTTGCCCTAATGAGAATTATGTTTATATATGTGAACATACCAGATTATCAAAATTTGATGTCTTTAAACTTTCTAATTATACAAAAATTCTTGGTTTAGTTCTTATTCACCAACAGATTTAGGTAATTTATATTTCCCAGTAACTTGTCTATGAATAAAAATGTGATTTTATAATATCTGGTTCACTGATACTGACTGGTATTGTTTCTCATATTTAACTAAAGGATTTCTATTCTGGCTAGATCTATTTGTATCTCTTTTTTTTAATTTCATTAAGATGTAGTATTTTTCTCTTCTATGCTTTATAAGGACAAATTAGTATACTTGTGTGGTTTTGAATCTCAGGCCCTGATAAGCAGGGATATCGAGTTTTGAAGGTATTTTTATCAGAACCAGGATTTTTTTTTAAAGATTTTATTTATTTATTTGACAGACAGAGATTACAAGTAGGCAGAGAGGCAGGCAGAGAGAGAGAGGGAGAAGCAGGCTCCCTGCTGAGCAGAGAGCCCGATGTGGGTCTCGATCCCAGGACCCTGGGATCATGATCCGAGCCGAAGGCAGAGGCTTTAAACCACTGAGCCACCCAGGTGCCCAGAACCAGGATTTTTAAAAAATGTGTACAAGAGGTCATCAAATATTCTCTGACAGTATACTCCAACCATATTTTGAGTACATTTCTTATCTCATATTTTCAAAACAGAGTTTTCAGATGGACACTTGAACAGTATCCTTATTAAGATAATTTTATGATAATTTATACATGATAAGCATGTGTGTGTGTGTGCATGAAGAAGAAGGGAAAAACAGTTTATACAATTAACTTTTCTCTGGAACTGTCACTGAATCCCTATGAGAAGAATGTGATACTTGGAAGCAAGGAGAGAAATGTTACTACCTTCATATTAGAAGTAGGGATCTATTTTTGAGACACAGATGTGTTGATATGAAACCATGACTGTTATTAATGGTTACCCAATTTGTAATTATTTGTGTAGCTTACTTAGCATTAAGCGAAATTATCCCAACCTTCCTATGTTATCCCTGGAGCCCAAGTATAAAGAGAAGATAAATGAAAGCAGATAAAATCTGTCATTGATAAAATACTGGGAGTGAAGAATTTGTTTCTTTCAGAACTATGACATAATAAACTATATTCCCTGCCATTGTTACTTCCAATCACTGAAATCATGATATTTTCAAATGTTTTCTAGTACCTAATACATCAGCTTGTGACAGTAGTGGCTACTGAGACTTTGTTATAGGAAAATTTTTTCAAAGAGGATTGCTGTGGGAGGAGCAGAGTGTCTGAAAGGCAGTAAAAGTTTAGCTGACTTTTAGAGTACCTGCTTACAAGAGAAAAGGTGAACAGTGAGTGATAAGATGGGTGAGATTCTGAAGAAGTAAACATAAATACAAACAGAAACATAGAAATAATTATTTTTAAATTCCTTATTGTACAAGAAAGATCTAAGAAAGAATTTTATTATCTATATATTTAATTATCCATGCTGAGTAAACTCAGCAGACTATCAGGACTTGGGGAGGACTCAGAATAATGTTGATTTTCCCAATGAGATTGATATTTTACCATGAGAAGCTGGCAAACTCCATGAAGACACAATAACAATAATCACTTGGTCTTCTTTTTAAAGTCCTCACAGTAAATAGCAGAACTATTTCTCAATTAATAATTGTCCTATACCCAATTGATAATTTGGGTAATGGCTCTCCAAAATATGAAAATATCAAGGTTTTATTGTTAACGCAATTGCAAAGCATTCTGTCTGTGCACTCATTCTCAATGAAACCTACCCAGGGAATTTCAACCAGAAGTAATCCCCTTCCTGAAAACTCCCCAGCGTTTCCATGGACTTCCCTTAGCAAACAGCATTCTTCTTGGATTATCGGTGGCTGCAGACATATTTTATTTCAGGACCAGGGAATAAGCAAATGATAGAAATAAGAAACCCAGACTCAGGTAGCGGAGTAGTGATGGTCAGTGTCAAACCAGAAAGCTATCTAAAGAAAACAGGGACTACCCCACTTAAGTGACACTGTGTGAGAACTGACAGCACTGTCGAGAAATTCTGTTTCATCTCTTATTATGCAAGGTCCTAACATCATTCTCTGTTTGTTTGTTTTTTACTTTTTTAACTTCCTCTACATAGTAACAGAATAACATATTGCTTACAGTAGGTGTTAGAATAATCTGTTCTGATTAGTGATAGCGTGTAGTATAAATAATAGAAAAATGAAAATTTTTTTTTCAGTTGATTCCAGTTTACTTATACAAATCATTAGGATAAACTCATACAGAAGTCAAATATGCCGCCACAGGAATATTATTAGAGATGTGTATGTGGCAATGTACATCTATTTACATATTCAGTGAAGATTATTTCAAAATGTACTCCTCTCCTGAAACCAATATTGCACTGTTAACTAACTAGAATTTAAATAAAAATTAAAAAAAAATTAAAGTGCTGGACCAGAGATGCATGTTGAACATGGAAATAAAAAATAAATTTGTAACAAATAAAAATTTACTCTTAGTTCCTCTTATAATGCTATAGCATAAAATATGGATAAGATGATTTTAGCTGGTCTATCTTTTCCAGAAAATAGTTAAAAAACCACAACCTAACAATAATATTGACAAAGAGGTTATAATTCTAGAATTCATTTTGAAAAATAATTATTATCAAGGTACTGAAAAGCAAGTACAATTTCTTACTCATTCTTTCACTTTCCAGCGCTAAACACTGTTTTAATCTATTAGTATGTCAAATGGCTTATAATGAATGAATAATTGGCAATTATAAACTTTTCTAAAAACAAACTACATGTAGTTTATTAATAATAGCCTTAAACCTAAACATTTGAGGTATCACCAAATAAATTCATGTATGTGAAATTAACAACCTGTCTTCTAGAAATGCTCCCTTAAAATCCTCACATAAGAGAGTTTGGGGTAAGGGCGCCTGGGTGGCTCAGTCCTTTAAAGGTCTGACTTTAGCTCCTGTCATGATCTAGGGGTCCTGGGATCCAGTCCCACCTTGACTCCACACTCAGCAGGGAGTCTACCCTTTTCCCTCTCCCTCTGACCCTTCCTCCTTTGCTGCTTCCGCTGTTATTGCTCTCTCTGTCTCTCTCTCTCAAAAACATAAATAAAATGTTTTTTAAAATGAGAGAGAGAGTTCAGGGTAGTTTTCCGTTTTGAACCTGTCCCATAACCTCCTTTCCTTTTGCTCTGATTCCATATCTGACCCTTCTTAGCTAAGCCCGAGCATTGCCCTTCTTGTCAAATGCCCGAGCATTGTCAAACCAGTTCTTAAACCAATACTGAGGGGTGCCTGGGTGGCCCAGCTGTTAAGTGTCTACGTTCAGCTCAGGTCATGATCCCAGAGTCCTGGGATGGAGCCGGGCATCAGGCTCCCTGCTCAGTGGGAAGCCTGTTACTCCTTCTCCCACCCTCCCTGCTTCTGTTGCTTCTGTTCCCTCTCACTGTGTCTCTCTCTGTCAAAAAAATAAATAAATAAAATTAAACACACACACACACACACACACACACACACACTACTGAAAACTTCTTTTTGGTATGAACTTTTAAAATTTCACTATTTGAAGTACAGCTATTCAGTCAAAATTATAAAATTACATGTATGACTAACCATATATCTAATCTACTTGTGCTTATTACCAAATGATCAATTCACCTCTTTTCCTGCATGAAGGACTCTAAATGGAAAGTCTATTCTAATCTCAGCATGCTGTCTCCTGCATGCTGTTATAGGTTAACAAAATCAGCTGCGGAACCACTGAGCTCCTACTCTTGTATCTGATGCTTCATAGTGTTTATTTCTCCTTCCTGACTTGGCTCCCCAGCCTCTCTCCAGGTGCAGATGTGGGTAACAGGTAACATTTACTAAGATCCTAGGTCCACTTGAATGAAAAAAAAAATCTTACGTGTTTGCACCTCAAAACCTCTCATCTCAACTTTGTAGCTCTTTTAAAAAGATGCCCTTTATTAAAAACAAAACAAAACAAAACCCCACTTTATTTATTTATTTATTTATTTATTGAGAGAGAGAGAGTATGCACAGAAGCAGGGGGAAGGGGTAGAGGGAGAAGCAGACTCTCTGCTGAGCAGGGAGCCCATGATGTGGGATTCAATCCCAGGACCCTGGGATCATGACCTGAGTTGAAGGCAAACACTTAACTCACAGAACCATCCAGGCATCCAACAAGATGCCCTTTAATGTTACATGTAATATCATTAATTGGCAATTCTATCAAATATAATCAAATACCACTTTAAAATAAAATAATCAAATAAGGAATCAAATAATCAAATAATCATCAATAATCAAAATAATATAATAATCAAAACCACTTTATTCTTTAATTGAGGAAGGTAACACACCCACATCCACACACACACTCACAGAGATATGATTGGTTTAATTCCAAAACAAACAAAATTTCAGACATTTCCTCTGACCAAAAATAAACAAACAGGTCTTGGAACAAATCTTATTTTGGGAGCACTTGGCAATTTATGGGGATGCTGGAACAGAGTATTTAAAATCAGGATTGCAATAAGGACAGATCGTAAATTTGCCATATAAATCATATGGAAATATTTGCCTATTTAATATTTGCCATATAAATATGGAAATATTTGCCTATTTGACTATTTACTCTTACAACTTGTAATACAATGTACAATAGGTATAAATAAATGTTTTATTTTTCAAAACCTTTGCTGTATACTTTCCTTATGCCTCTTATTTTGATGTACATTGTCATTTGAAAATAGAAAACCAAATTACTTTCTTAAAAAGTTGAAAAATCTTGGTATTTATTTACTACCTTATTATTATACATTTCAGAAAAAATAAGGCATCTGAATTTCAATGTGACTAATTTAATTAGACAACAAGTGTAATTCTCAGGATAAAGTTTACAATGCGTCTTTATCTTACTTTCCATTTTGGTCCTCTTGCCAGATGGAAACAAAAGTGATTTTCGATTCCACTTTATATTTTGCTTTCTAGGAAGAAAGCAAATTTCTAGAAAATAATTTTCTAGAAAAAAAATATCTAGAAAGAAATCTTATTTTGATATGGTATGTAATTTGGCTTCTGCCCCCCCCATTTCTCTAAATTATAAAAAAAAAAATTAGCAAAACCTCAGTTTAGAAGGTGATTATACCAAGATAAAACATCACTACTTTATTACATTAAGGAAAAAGCCAATATATAGTTATGAAAAGTAATCAAAAGGTACTGATCTGTTTTATTTATCATAGACATTATGTGAAAAATATTTTCCAGACAAGCAGTCATAGAAAAATAATATTTTTTATTTCTGTGCAATAATTTTCCTTCTATTTTCCATCAAACATCATGTTGTTCTTTTCTGAGTGGTTAAGAATAATTATTTTATTCACATTTACTTTCAGTTGGAGAAGTTAGTTATAAAAATGGGACATTTTCACTCCATTATAGAAAGTAAGTTTATTTGCAAAAAATGCATCTCCCATAGTTGAGCCCATTTATCCAACTCACCTCATGACTCGCAGCAGAAAAGAGTAAATGTGTATATATTTTTTTATACTTTTTATAATTGTGTATAATTTGTATTATAAATTAATGGTCTCAAAAAAGATGTTTAAAAATGTACATAATAAAATACAACTGTATGTTTCTCTTCCAATTCTTTGCTTTTATACAAAGAGAAGGTGAAACACACATTGCTCAAAACCTTGATTTTTGCATTTAGCAATTTATCTTGACAAACTTTCCATATCAACACAAAAGAGATGCTTCTTTTTTTAAATCATCATAGTATTCCATATAGAGATTTATCATAATATATTTATATAATTCCTTATTGAAAGGCATTTGTATTGCTTCCAAATGTTTTCAATAGTTATCGACAATGATGCATTGAGAAAATTGTATGTACATTACTTGAAATATTTTCAACCACATAGGTTTCTAAATTCTCAGAATTTAAATTGTTAGATGCAAGAGTATGCGTATTTTTTAATAGATTTGGCCAAATTTCTCTCCATACACATTTTAACAATTCACAACTCCATCAATAATGATTGAGACATGTTAATATAGAGTTTAATCAAATATTTATGTTTGCCAAACTTATAGGTTACAAAAAATTGCTATTTTCCATTTTTCCTTTTAAAAGTCATGCTGAAGATATTTTCATATATATGAGAATTTCTAAGAACTGCCTTTTCATATCCTTTTACAAATTTTCTACTGGTTTTCTTAATTAATTTGTAGGACCTCTTTATGTATTTTGGGGTTAACCTTTTGTCTATGATCCTAGTTGCGAAACATATCAGTTTGTCATTTTCCCTTTAAATTTCACTTGTGGTGTTAAACAGCATAGTCATTTCCTTTAAACTGTTGGTGGTTGAATATGTGGGCCTTCTCTATTGTATCTTATGGCTTTAAAATTAAGGTTAGAGAAATCTTCAATAATCTAAAATTGTAAAATAATAACATTATTTTAACATAATTTGTTGCTTTTTTTTAGTTTTTTTTTCCCTAAGATTTTATTTATTTATTTGACAGAGAGGGAGAGACTGCAAGAGAGGGAACACAAGCAGGAGGAGTTGGAGAGAGAGAAGCAGGCTTCCCACTGAGCAGGGAGCACAATGCAGGGCTCCAGCCCAGGACCCCGTGATCATGACCCAAGCTGAAGGCAGTCACTTAACAACTGAGCCACCCAGGTGCTCCTAATTTGTTGCTTTTTAAAGCAATCTTTATAACATTTGGAATTTGCATGAATGGGGTATCTGGGCTTCATCTAACTAACTCTCTTCTATATTCAAACACTGACCAAGACTTAAAATTTTGCTCAAATCCAGACTCTTCAGTACTTATGCACAATTTTACTTCTTGCCCTTTTAATATAGGGATATGGGGCATTCCTAGTCTGAAACAAATGGCTCTGAATAATAGTATCACTACTTACAAGCTGTGAAATATTGGATAAACAAGTGAAACACTCAATCTTTCCCGTAACCCTTAACACGAGGAAAAGAATATCAAGAAACTTATATGGAATTCTTAGCATGACAGCCAGGAGGTATATAGTTAATGGTTGTTATTATTTGTTTATAGAGAAATTGTGCCAGACATTATGACTACAAAGATGAAAAATAAAATATTTAGTTTTTTGAACTTCAAATTATGATTCAAAAACTAATAAGATAAATAAAGCAATATTCAAGTGTTAAGATATTATCATTAAAATTATAAATTATTATTAATTTTCTAGAGAATGTTTCTCCTACACACTAAGTAATCATTATTCCTATAATGGTATCCTAGATTTTGATAATAATCTTCATAAATATTTCATTCAGTGATTAACAGAAATTTATTGATTGCCCATCATGTACAAGGCCTCATTGTAAGCATATTGCAGAGGAGAAAACAAAGTCCAAATACATGTAGCCTTTATATACTAGTGAAATAAAATATAAAAACAAATAAAGAAATATATAATGCAAAGTCATGTAAGCACAAAATTTGTAGGACAGAATAAGAACAAAGAAAGTGACAACACATACTCAACAAATGAAAATATTAATTTTCAAGTTCCATCTCATGCCATTTATTAGATTCCCATGGCTGCAGTACAAATTGCCACAAACTTTGTGGTTTAAAATAATACAAATTTGTGGGGCACCTGGGTGGCTTAGTGGATTAAAGCCTCTGCCTTTGGCTCAGGTCATGATCCCGGGGTCCTGGAATCGAGCCCCGCATCGGGCTCTCTGCTCCGCTGGGACCCTGCTTCCTCCTCTCTCTCTGCCTGCCTCTCTGCCTACTTGTGATATCTATCTGTCAAATGAATAAATAAAATCTTAAAAAATAAATAAATAAAATAATATAAATTTGTTATTTAGAGTTCTTGAGGTCAGTCTGAAATGAATCTTACCAGGTTGACAGTAAGATTTCATTAGGGTTGGTCCCTTCTGGATGATCCAAGGAAAGTCTCTTCCTGGTCTTCTCCAGTTATAAGAGAGAGGTTGCCGGCATTCCTTGGCTCCTGGCTGTCTGGCTCTCTCTACTTCCATGGGTACATTACCTTCTCCTAAGACTCTCCTACTTCCTTCTTGTAAGGAAATTTGCAATTATATAAGGTCTAACTGGATACTTTCAGATAATCTCCCCATTTCAATATGTTTACCTGAATCACAATTGCAAAGTCCCTTTTGCTAGAGAAGTTAATGTATTTATGGGTCCCAGGGATTAGGCCATGTACATCTTTGAGGTGACGAAGGAGAACATTATTCTTTCTACAACATACACCAAAGTCAGTCTAATTAACTCTTTTAACACCACATAGCTATCTGAATGTATATTAACCTAACATTTGCTTGTGGTACAAAATGTATTAATTAATATTAGGACAAAAAATGAAAAAGTCAAATAATGTTAACTTGATAACACTAATTTTCGGGGGACAACTAGTTGCTCTATCTGGAAGAGAAGCTAAAATTTCAGAATAGGAAGAAGAAATTTCCAGCAGTAACCAATTTATCTTTCAAATGACAATAACTATAATATTTAAAGAATTTTTATGTTTTGGGGGAAGTCATTTTAAAACTGTAAAACATATAACTCCTGAACCCCAACCCTGAAAATATTTCTGTATTCATAAACAAGGCCCAATGGGTTTAATTTTCCACAGTAGCAAACTTCACACTTACAGAAACAGATTATACTGCTTTGTTTACATAACATGCTACTTTAGCATTTAAGTGCGTCTGTGTGGATGCTGCCAAAAACATCTATACATTTTGACCAGTCTTTGCTGAACTCTCAACAACTGAATACTATCTTTTAGTTTGATAAGTGTCACTTGGTCAATCTACTGTTGAATAAAACTCTGAATCTGTTCAAGAGAATTTGGAATAATGGTCTCTAAATTCAACTCAACATATATTTATTAAGCATTTGCTTTTTTCCTAGCACTATATTTATTCTATTTGTCTATACTCACATAACTGGAACACATGAAAATAGACACTAGATTAAAAGTAGTAAAGTTTAAGACTCACACACATCAATTTTGAGTTAGCTTAAGACTTTCTATTCTTGCTTACTATCTGTCAGTTTGGGCTGCTCTAACAAAATTCCATACACTGGGTGGCTTATAAGGAACAGAAAATGATTTTATAGTGTTCTAGAGACTGGGAAGTCCAAGATCAAGTCACCAGCAGAATTGATATCTGGTGAGAGTCTGCTCCCTCAGTCATAAATGGCCATCTTGTTAACTGTGTCCTCACATAGTGGAAGAGAGACAGGAAGCTCTCTTTGGTCTCTTTTTTAAGGGTTCACATTCCATTCATGAGGACTCTACCCTCATGACCTAATCACCTAGCAAAGATCTCTATCCTGATGCCATCACCTTGGAGATTAGGATTTTAAAATATGATTTTAAAATATGATTATCTACTTATTTATGACAGGAAAGAAATACATATATTCATATAGATGTCTCTCAAAAATAACCTAAGCCATGATTATTCTATTAATTTAATAATTAAGTTTTAGGGATGCCTGGGTGGCTCAGTGGGTTAAAGCCTCTGCCTTCGGCTCAGGTCATGATCCCAGGGTCCTGGGATCGAGCCCCACATCAGGCTCTCTGCTCGGCAGGGAGCCTGCTTCCTCCTCTCTCTCTGCTGCCTCTCTGTCTGCTTGTGATCTCTGTCTGTCAAATAAATAAATAAAATCTTTAAAAAAAAAGAATTAAGTTTTAATGTATCTGTTTTTATTACATACATTGCTAATTTTAGACATTTAACTAAATTTAACTTATTAATTTATTTAATATTTTATTCATTATTTGGTATTTATTACTTCAGTAATTTTAAAGTAGGGATTGACAAAAATTTATTTACTGATCTGTTAACCTGATCATAAAAATCCTATAGGAGATTTTTATCATATTTGCTATAAAAGGATAAGGCAGTTTGCAATGACATTTTGTTTTGCTGCTTTTTACTGTCATTTCACAGAATATTTATTCTAAGTCAAACCCAAGCAGACTGAATGTGATATGACTGAAATGTAATGCATCAAAAAAAAGTCTCTAAATGGATGATGGAAGAATAATTAAACATTAATAAAAAAATGACTGGATGGAAACTGAGAATCCTATCTAGAAGAATTAAAATGAACATTATTGAATATGAAAAAAGTCTCAAGAAATAAAATGTCATTTAATTACCCTTTCAAATATCTGGAACACAAAACATTATTTTACTCAAAATATATGTGATCCTTAAATGCACCAGTTAGAGCAGAGATTTTCAGAGTGGATCAAAAAAAAAAGAACAGACTACATATTTTCTACCAGAAGCCTATAGCACTAATCTATATTGACATATAGATTAAATGTAAATGAACGGAGAAATGTGTATCATGATAACACTAATAAAAAGGTAAGTGAAGCTATATTAATTTCAGACAGAGAAGACCTCACAACAAGAAAAGTTATCAGGGATAAAGGAAGGCATTACATAATGTTAAGAAGTAAATCTCCAAGAAGACATAATGATCCTTAATGTGCATATGTGTAACATCAGAGTATCAAACTAGGTGAAGAAAACTGTACAATTTCAAGGAGAAATAGATAAATTTTCTATAATACTTAGAGACTATATTGTTCTTCCACCAGAAATGGACAAATCTAGTAGGCAGAAAATCAGGAAGGACATAATTGAACTCAACATGATCCATTGACTATAAATAATTGGTATCTTTCAGTGACATCATCCAGCAACAGCAGAATACACATTCCTTTAAAAATCACATGGAACATTTACTAAGACCACATTCTGGGCCATAAAGTATGTGTTAATAAGTTTAAAATAACAGAAATTAAACAAAGTCAGCTCTCAGCCCAAAATGAAAATAAAGTGGAAATAAAGATAACTGGAAAAATCCCAAATTATAAAAAGATTGAACAGCAAACTTCTAAATAATATAGGAATCAAAGAAGCTCAACAGAAATTATAAAAAGTATATACTATTTGGAGCACCTGGGTGACTCAGTCAGTTAAGCATCTAGCTCTTGATTTTTGACTCAGGTCATTTTGATTCACAGTCCTGGGATCGATCCCCATGTCCAGTTCCACAGTCAGTGGGGCATCTGCTTTAGATTTTTCTCCTCCCTTCTCCCTCTGCACCTACCCGCCTTCTAAAATTAAAAAAAAATATATATATATATTTATATATAAACATACATATTTATATATAAATATATATATTTAAAAGCACATAATAAATAAAGCACAAAATAAGTTCTTATTTTGAACTTAACTGAAATAAAACAGAATTTATCAAAATTTGTGGAATTCTAAAAGGAGTACTTAGAGGAAAACTTATAGCTTTGAATGCATATATTAGAAAAGAAAAAGAATCTAAAGTCAATAATATAAGTTTCCACCTGAGAAATCTAAAAAAAAAGAGACAAAATTAAATACAAATTAAGCAGAAAAAATAAATAAGAACTAAAACAAATCAATTAAAGTGAAAACAGAAAATCATCAGAGAATGTCAGTGAAACCAGAAGTTGGTTCTTAAAAATACCAATAAAATCTATTAGCCTATAGTCAGGTAAATATTTTAAAAAAGCATACACAATTTACTAATATCAGACATTAACAAATTTTCAGAAAGAGAAATAAAGAAAATAATTCCATTTAAAACTGTATCAAAAAGAATAAAATACCTAGGAGTAAATTTAACCAAGAAGGTGAAAGACATGTACATTGAAAACTACAACACATTAATGAAAGAAATTGAAGATTTAAATAAATGGAAATATATTCCATGCTCATGGACTGGAAGAATCAATATTGTTAAAATGCCCATACTACCCAAAGCAACTCACAGATTCAAAACAATGCTTATCAAAATTCCAATAACATTTTTCAAAAAAATACAACAAATAATTTTCAAACTTGTATGGAATCACAGAAAGCTCTGAATAACAAAAGAGTTCTTGAGAAAAAAGAGAGTTCTGAGGGGTGCCTGGGTGGCTCAGTCAGTTAAGCATCTGATTGTTGGTTCCAGCTCAGGTCATGACTTCAGTGTCCTGAGATTTAGTCTGGTGTCAGGCTCTCCTCTCTTCAGGGAGTCTGCTTGGTATTCTCTCCCTCTCCAGCTCCCTCTGTCCCTCCCTGCCCCTGCTCTCTCTCTCTCTCTCTCTCTGTAAAATGAATAAAGAAATCTTAAAAAAAAAATGAGTGAGAGTTTGATAGTTTCTTATAGAACAGATATATCTCCCATACAATCTAGACATCATGCTCCTTGGTATTTACCTAAAAAAATGTTGAAAACATTTTCACGCAAATGCCTGCACACAGAGTTTTAGAACAGGTTTATTCACAGTTGACAAAATTTTAAAACAACCAATATTCCCTTGACCAAGTAAACAGATAAACTTGGTGCATTCAGACAATGGGATTTCTTCAATGCTAAAGAAATAGGCTATCAAGCCACACACAAATACACACACATACACACATATCATGGAATAGTCTTAAATGTGTATTACTAAGTGCAAGAAGTCAATCTAAAAACAAACAAACAAAAAAGAAGCCAATCTGAAAAGGCCACATACTATATTATTCCTACCCTATGATGTTTTAAAAATTTTTGTTTTTCCTAATTTATTTATTTGCCAGCAAGAGAGGGAGAGAGAGAGAGCAAGCACAGGCAGACAGAGTGGCAGGCAGAGGCAGATGGAGAAGCAGGCTCCCTGCTGAGCAAGGAGCCCGATACGGGACTCCATTTCAGGACGCTGGGATCATGACCTGAGCCGAAGGCAACCGCTTAACCAACTGAGCCACCCAGGCGTCCCCCTACCCAGTGATGTTTTGAAAAAGACAACCTATAGAGACAATAATACAGTGGTTGCCAAGGATTGGGGGAGGGAATAGTTTGAATAGGTGAGCATAGAGGAATTTTGGACAGTGAAAATATTCTGTACGATATTATAAAATGGATACATGTCATCACACATTTTTTTTGTTTACAGTTCAGCAGATTTTGTTCAGCAATTCACAGCAATTGTGAACCCTACGATAAACTCCCAGCTTTGGGCATTTAAGATGTGCCACTGTTTGTTCATCAATTGTAACGCAATGCATTACTCTGATGAGTGATGTTGGTAATGGGGGAGCCTGTACATTTGTGGAGGCAATGGGGTAAATGGAAAATTTCTGTACCTTCCTTTAGAGTTTGCTCTGAACTGCTCTAAAAATTAAAGTTTTAAAAACAAACAAAAACAAAACAGAAAACTCTGAATCTGGCAGACAAACTGTGGTCTGAGAGTGCCTAGAAAGATGTTAATTGTAGCAAAAAAATAAAAGAATCCTTGAGCATGATGAAAACAATCATTTCAGACTAAAAGTGTAGGATCAGGAAATCACACACACAAAAAAGTCAAAAATATAAAACATAGCTAATAATCCCTCCTGGTTGGAAAACACGTATGTGAAGAATAACAGTAAAATTGAGCTACCATCACAATACAGAGGATTTGAATGTTCTCCGTTAGGAGGTAGGACATTACCCTGAAAAGAAGGGTGGGGTGGGAAGAAAGAAAAAGAGAGGCAAAAGAAGAAGCCTACCCTTAATTACAGAGAACTGCTGGTTACCAGAGGAGAGGTGGGTGGAGGGATGGGCTCAACAGGTGTTGGGGATTAAGGAGTGCCCTTGCTGTATGAGCCAACTGGGTGATGGATGGAACTGATGAACCACTAAATTCTACTCCTGTAACTAATATTACATTGTGTGTTAACTAACTGGAATTTAAAAGAAAACTTTTAAAAAGAATTGGAAATAATCATTAAGAAATAGAAAAGTGCATCCTCAAACAACTTTTACTGCTTATCTTTCCATGAATGGTATTAGAATAATTGACCTAATCCAATAAAAATTGCCCTACCTATTTATCAACAAAGACCACAGGACATTTAGAGAAAATAGTAGGTGTAAACCCAGCTATTGACAATTTATAAATATTTACGATTTATTTTCTCTTGTAATCTGAAGAATGTACATACTAACTCTATCATTAAAATTCTTGTCTTCTGTTCTTTTACAGCTACATGAAAATCTCCAAGTTTAGAAGCCATTCTCCACAAGTTCTTGCTATATAATTAATTTTTGCTTTTTTTAATTCTTAAATTTTTAAAGTTTTTACTTAAATTCCAGTTAGTTAACCTATAGTGCAATATTAATTTTGGGTGTACAATATAGCGACTCAGTACTTCCATACATCAGCAGGTGCTCAACATAACAAGCACTCCTAATCCCCATCTCCTATTCATGCTGCACACAAAAAAAATAGCGTTTGGCAGCTCTTCTTCTGGCTTGCATTCTCTTCTTTATTTTTGTGCATCTCCCTAGGATATACAAAAGAGAAGTAAACATTATGATTTGAAAAAGTATTAGCCTAACAGTTTGTTGTATAATCAACATCATAATGCTCTGATTTATTTATTTATTCTTTGATTTTTAGTAGAAGATTGTAAGTTGTTTTCTGTCTACTGCTTTCTTACAGGGGTTTTTAATTCAGAAAGAAAATTCATCTCCCTGCTTGTATTTCTTATTGAGATTTTTCATTTTTTGATGCCATAATAGTTACTGTTTTCAATGCTGCATATTGTGGTGATATGGATGGTATTCAATTCCAAGTAGATAAAAGACATTTTTAATCTTTATATTTCATATTCCAGTTGTTTATCAGTTCATATATCTATATATATGTATATATACATACATACATGGTTATAGTTTAGTTATAGTTCATTAAATTTAAATACTGGGACTGAGAGAAATCTCAGTATAAATCTGAAAGTAACAAGTTAACAAAATCTTGGCATATTATAAACAAATTCATCATTGTATGTGTGTATGCAAAGTTGCAGTACTTTAATTTTTTGTTACTTTTCTTTATTTTTCCCTTTTTATATTGTATCTTGATCTCCATAAAGTATAATCTGAGGTCTACAATTGCATCCACTTTTGCTAAGAGAGCATTAATTGCAATTGATATGCCTGGTAAGTGTAAAGGCAGATAATTTGATAAATGACAGTGAATGAAAATGGGAATCTGATTCTATACGTAGAGCTTCACTCTAAGAGTTCTTTCAGTATTAAAATAAATATCAACTTTCATAGACTGCAATTTAATGCACTCAAAGTATTTCAGGAAGAAATGTTATGTCCAACTATTTTTATATGATCCCAAATAAATACATCAATTATAAAAATTTGAAGTCATAATGTTTGGGTTACAGGGAAGCGTGAACATAAAATGAATATGTTCAGAAAGTTACATACTTTTTAAACTTTCTTATGAGGTGTATTTGATATATCACATTAACAGAAATAAAAGGGACTATCTGAAAACAAACAAACAAAAAGTTCTAGGTTTTTTTTTTAAAGTTCTAGGTTTGTACAGAAAGATTTCTGCTGTCATGTAGAAATTGTATATTCATTATAATCTATTGATGTTCCTATTAAATATTATAAAACTTGACATACTAGTAGAAAATTTTGTTTCATTATACGACATGACAGGACAGAAAATGTGTTTTTATAAGAATTAAAATACTGTTATGCATGCAAATCCTGGATTTTTATTGCTTTTTATGAGTCTACTGCCAATTAAATTAATATAAAATGTTTATGTTTTATTTTGTAAATACACTTTCCTGGAGAATTTACATAAGTTCAGTAGATGTCACAGCTTGCATTTTAATTTTGTTTTTTTTTAAGATTTGTTTATTTATTTGAGAGAGTTAAAGAGAGAGTGAGCAGGGGAGGAGAAAAGGGAAAGGGAGACACACTCCCTGCCAAATGTGGAGCCCTAAGCAGGGCCCCAATCCCAGGACCCTGAGATCATGACCTAAACCAAAACCAAGAGTTGGATGCTTAACTGACTGAGCTACCCAAGCACCCCTTGTTTGCTTTATTTTAGAGAGAGCCAGCATTTCTAAATACCAGCTTTATTCCTCCCTAAACTTACACATGTTATTTTGGTGATAATGTGTTTTATTCCATTTGTTCTAGTTTACTTTATAAACTAGAATTTTAATAATCTTAGATAATTATTTAGAGTCTCACAAAATAATGTGTGTTAAAGTTAGTTCTTAAATGTTTTTGGGATGGGAGAGAAAGTGTATACTTAGATTATAGTCCTCATCAACCAGAGTCAAAGTGTCAGCGACTGGGTCATGTAGATGTCTTGTGCAAATAGCAACCAGACCACAGATTCTTCCAAGTGATTCTTAAGTGATTTTTTTTTTCCTGAATAAATGAATGTGTAGGAATAAATCATAGTAAGAATAATAGCATCCTAAGAGGGATAGTCTTACTACTATATTATATAATTAATGTGATATTTTATGAGTATAAATAGCAATTATAATTATTTAGAATTTGTATATGTAGGGGGAATAATAATGGTCATCACAATCCTCCATTATATTTGCCAACAGAAAAAAAAAAAAGTGAACGGCACCTGGGTGGCTAAGCAGTTAAGCATCAGATTCTTGATTTGAGCTCGGGTTATGAATTCATGGGTCATGAGATAGAGCCCTGCAACAGGCTCCATGACCCAGGTAAGGCTCTGTGCCCCACTTAACACTCAGTGAGGAGTCTGCTTGGGATTTGCTCTCCCTCTCCCTCTGCCCCTCCCTGACACTCATGCATGCACATGTGTCCTTGCTCATTCTCAAATAAATAAATAAATAAATAAAATCTTTTTTTAAAAAAAGAGGAAAACAAGTTAAGCACCAACTGTAAATGTCAAAACTTTAATGGAGAGACAAGAACTATAATTTAGTAGTTAAACTTTGGACATGTCTTGTTTTGGGTAATAATGGAAAACTCTCTAATCCCCAAAATGGTGCTCTAACAAACTATTTGAAAATTCACCACAAAAATTATCCTTTACTTTGTACCTCTGGGGCTAATAATACATTATATGTTCAATAAAAAAACAAAAAAAAATTAAAAAATATATCCTTTACTTTGATGTGCTATGCCCTATAAACTTGAAAAAAGACGTTATACCATCGAAGGAAGAGTAAGACATAGGTATCATAACTTACCATCTGTGAGCATTTCACACCATCATAATACTCAATGCAGGGTTTCAAAGGACGTCATCAGTTGGGAAAAATAATGAAAGTAAAAGGACATTAAAGAAATTTGATATTTGGAAACCAAAGATAAATACCATGGGGTTCACCAAGTAATATTGGAACAAATTACTCCTTTGGGATAATTTTGTTCTGTTTGTTTTATCATTTATATTCTGTGAAACTGTAAATTTTTAATACAGAAACACTCAGGCCTCCAAATTCTTGCTGAGAAGTCACAGCTTTAGAACAATAAATCCCAACTCATCATGTCAGTCTTACATTCAAAAAGTTTCAGTTTCACATGTGCTTTGCATTAAATCTGTAATTATTTCATTATACTCCAGATTTTGTCCATGATGTGTTTTCATGTTAACTAGATAATTACTGTTAAAATAAATGCTATAAATTAATTTTTCCTTAATAAAAATAATATTTTTGAATGGACACTCTGCCAGTCACTATTCTAATATATTTAATGTACTATATTTTATATTCACAACAGCCTTATGAGGTAGCTTCTATTATTATTCCCCTGTCATTTGTTAGCTGAAGAAGTGAAGGCTCAGCAGTTAAGTAATTTGTCGAGAAATTAATAGCCTTTTTGATACTGAAAAGAACATTTTTCTCCAGGGTCTGAATACATTGTTACCAGCATGCCTCCCCAAACAAAACTGAACTTACAAGGCAAAAAGTACAAATAGTATCCCGGAAAAAAACAAATTGACAAACATAGCTCCCCATCTCTTGTTCTTGCTGTTGCTTTTCCTTGACCACTGAGTTTTCTTGAATCATTTTCCACTGAAAATGGAAATGAAAATACTCGGATTATTCAGTTTAAAATCTACTTCTTTAGGAAGTATTAAGTAACCAATACCTCTTTTGATATCAGTCGAAATTGACAACAGATTGATATTTCACCTTTCTTTTCTCAGAACAGCACTCCAATGTTCTGTTGAATTTCTCTGCCATAAAATCAACTTCCAAGCTGAAAAATATTATTTGTGTATTTTTATTATTAACCTTTTAATTATGATAATTGAAACCAAATTCTGTGCCTTATTTGTGCCATTTCCTAAATGTTAAGCCAATGCCTTTTTGTCAAAGAACATCTGTTAAAAAAAAAAAAAAAGTGGAATTTATATGGTAATAACAAAGAAGAAAAATATGGTCGATGTCAACCAACCTGGCAAGTAGCCCTCTCTGCCTTTCTTGTTCATGAGAATAACCTTTTGATTATAAATTGAAATGAGAACATACCATGAGTAAAACCTAGCACTAATGAATTATTTCTCCAGAATTCAGAAATGGAGATATGGAATCATTTTGTAAGAGCTATTGAACTGCTGCCACATGTGGGAAAAGAATGATGAATCCCAAATATCCGTCCTGGGGGTCTGTAATACCTGAGCCTAACCAATTACCCTTTCAGGCTGAAGCCTGGAATCCCTCTCCATTGCCTATTTAAGGAAACCCCACCTGCCATCCTTAGGGCCTAAGGCTCTATTCCTAACATAACGTTTCCATCTTCAAGACTCATCACACTTCATCTTCGTTCCAATCTCAAGGAGCAATACAGGACTTCACTCACATTTTTCTGCTTGGGTTGTATTGTTCTCCAAATTGCTAGGTATTATGATCCCTGCTTTTCCTTGTGAGAACAATGCCATTCATCTTTCAAGTTCCAGCTCAATTAGTTTTACCATAATTCTTCTAGTTTAGAATTATTTAGTATCCAGGATTTACTTTATCATAGTATTCATAGTATAATTTGCTATGTGACTGCTTTCTCACTTGTCAGATCATCACACTGTAAAGGGTAAGAACAACAGAATCTATGCTTCAGAAAAATAAGATTTGTTTTTAACAATTTTGTTCACTGCTACTAATCCTGGAACATTATGGATACTGAATTTCTGAATGAATGCTTGGTGGTCTTCCAAAACTCGTAGCACACAACACAATCATTTGTCTCAAATAAATTAACTTTCTAAACTGAAAAAACCTGTGGAATTTGTATATATGAAAAAACACTGTCCATAAATAGTCATGACAAATATAATTTAGATAGCTATAACTTCCTGTGAATTCCAGATATTATCCTAAGTGTTGCTTATGTTTTAACATATTTACTCTTCACAATGGCACTCTGGATAAACTTAATATTATTCTTACCATTGCTTCTGCTGAGGAGAAATAGGGACAGAAAGACTACTTGTTTTCTTCAAATGAAATAGCTATTCAGTTAGTAGATCCTGGAGAGAACTCTAGAAGTCTGATTTTAGAGCCTACTCTGTGCTTTTGAATCATTATGCTACATTATCTCACTTTTCCAATTTAAGGCTTATGAAAGAAGGTAGAAAAATGCAAGTTAAAATTTGAATGTCAGATCTCTACTAAATATATATGGTTCAATGTAAGTGTTCAGTGACTGATTTAGAAGAGAGCCAGAGAAGAATTTAAAAGTACCGTTTTTATATCTTGTAATGAGGACATATCAGCATATGTTTCTTTCAGAAAGAAGGGAAGCTTCATACAAACAAATGAAGTTGTGGGTAAAATTTAAAATCTTTGTAATTTAATTCTGCAAGTGACCCAACCTCCGACCTATTTTCACCTTCTACTTCCTTCATGTGTTTGCCCTGCAATTCTTCCCCAACAGGTAAAAAGTCTACTCAGTTGTATCCTAAGATGCATAAGTGCCTCAGAGAGCTTGGGCTGTGCTCTCTAAGGTGTGTTTTCAGTATTTTTTTTGTCCACAATGGACAATTTGGTATAATCACAGCATTTGTTTTTATGCAAGTCATCTTCAGTAAGTGCTGAGTTTTATTCTCTCATTCTCCTCACTACACTTCTAAAAAAGAATATGTGTTCAGTATTCCAAGGTATAACATACTGCAGTCTTTTAAAAACAGTGCCTTAGTTAACTTCAGAGTTGCAATTAATTTTGATATTTTACAAGAAATTATTCAATAATATTCATGTAATAATTTAGGATTGCTCCCTCAGTATTGGGACATTTCTATGTATTTCACTTAAAGCCACAAACAAAAATACCATTTCGGGCTGGTTGGGGTTGAGGAGATAGATTTATCAACAACAACAGTCTGGGGAATCATAAAAAAAAAAGCTCTGATTTGTAATATTTTCCAATTTTCTTGGTGTATAAACTTCTACTGAAATTGATTTCAAGCTTCCAACTGGAAACCACTGAAGGTGGAGTTGAGGAGAGATGAGCATGACAGACTGTCACATCACAACCTGTTACAAGGTGGTATGAGTCAGCAAAGCACGGCATGTTCTAGAAATCACATCTCCAGCCCAGGAGGTGATGGAAAGTGCAAAGAAAAACTAGACAGAATAAGTGAATATAGAGGAGGCAAAGAAGATGGAAAAAGAAATATCAGCAATGACAAAGTAAACCAAGAGAGAGCAGTGAAGCAAAAGTCAGAGGGAAAAGCATTTGGAGAGTTGTATTGTATCAAGAAAGCCTGACAATATGTGGAGGAGATAACCAACTGACAGGAGAGGATAGGAGTTTCATAGGAATAGGAAGCCAGGTAAGTAAATAAAAACCCACACATTCCTCAGCTATTGAAAACAGGAACCCAGTTTAATTCATGATTATACCTGTCCTGTCAGAGCCTTGCTTTACACAGGGTAGGATCAAATCTGAGATCTTCAATGACGAATGAAGGGACATTCCATTTTTACTCAGTATTCTTCATTCTGAGTTCTCTTTAAGGAGAATGGTAATGACTTTCAGAGAAAAAGGGCCTTGCTAGATTCTTGTAATTCATTGAAGTTACTTATTGCTAAATAGTACAAAACAGAATAAGTTATAGTATAAAACAGAAAATCCTTTCCTTCACATTAGAAAAAAAAAAAGACAAGACAGCAAAAGAGCTCATTTATTTGTTACTATCTTTTTATGGGGAATGTAAAACAAAGCAAACCCCCACCTATTTGAATGAAGGAGAAAAACTGATTTTCTTTAATACAAATGATATATGTGGGTATACGTGCATGTTTCTATTTATTATGTTATATTAAACAATTTATATAACATTCTTTATAAATCATTGAGTATTTATGAACAATTTAAAATATGTCCCATTAAACACACACACTCTCATTTACAAGCACATATAATTTTTTGGTTATTAAATCAAACACTGTGATAAACTTTGTAATCATTACTTCTTACTATAAGCCTATGAAACCGGATCTCCTATTATCTCATTTAACACTAAGAATATGAGTAGCATTTTTTTTTATTATATTGAGTTAATTTTATTAGGGCACATGTGTCTATGTTCTGTAACTTTTTTCACTGCAAGCATAGCAATTTGATGGTCTAGTTCTTTATTGAGCAAGCGTGGCAGTTTAAACAAAGTCCCAGAGCTTTTCAGAGGCAGAGCCAAAACATGGACTTAAGTTTATTGGATACTGATTTCTGCAGTTAAACATCATACTATGAAACAGTTATTCTTTCATTCTACAAACATTTGTTGAAGGCTCGGTAGATAAAAGGCACCATACCAGATGATAAAAAGCAAATTCCAAGAGGGACAGAGTCTTCTTCCTTCATCAGTGTCAAAAACCTGACAAGGAAAATAAACATGGTAACAAGGAATACAATACAGTATGAAACATGATATGATCATAGAAGCATTTCATGAAGTCCTTAGGTAAGTGCCTAAAACTTTCAGAAATGCTTCTCAGAGGAAGAAGTACGTACTATCCCTGAAACAAAGGTAGACATTCACCAGATACCAGTCCAAGAGGAGGTAGACGCAATCCACAGGCTATTTCGGAATCTGCTGTGCTAGCTTTCTAAAAGCTTCGAGAAGTATTTAGATACTGACAAAGGAAGAGGGCATTAAGATTGTGGTGATGGATTCCAGAGGCTGATGGGGTTAGGCACAAAAAAATGGAAAAAAATGCAAGCTTAGGATATCCACCTAATAAGTTGCTGAGAAGCTCTACTAACTTCGTTTTGAATTTAAAATCACTTTTCATTCCCACACCAAGGTCAGTGGACTAAAGCATCATCAGGATGGTGTTTTACCACATTCATCTCCTTCAAACTGAGAGGATGACCTGCTTTATATCTCACTTAGAATGCCCAGGGATGTCTGAATTGCCTATTACACCATGCGAAGAAGATGTTCTCACTTAGAAATAATATAGAGCCATGCCTCAAGAGCTATTTTCAAGATTTGTTATCTTAGGGAACATGACAACCTAACAAAATTTGGTGACCAGGTAAGGAAGAAAACAATCATCCAAACCCTGCAGGATATAAGCATGACAATAAGGGGATTAATTCTCTATAATTTGTTTACTATTGATTAGTTCTTTTACAACACCCTTGCAATACAATATTCAAGCACTGAAATTGCCAAGAATTAAGAACTCTAATTAGAAGAATTGTTGAGTCAGCAGTGAACACACAGAGGCTAAGGTAAGCTAATAACAGGAGCATTTTATTAAGGCATAAGTCACAGGTTGACCTGCTTCCAACTATACGCACAGCTAAGTGATGCAGCAGCTAAAATCCTAACAAAGCAAGTCAAAGGACCATCGGACTGTCCTAAGCAGAGCTAATTCTAAAAAGAAGCACTTTTCAAAAGAGCAGTACCTGGCATTCTTTGTAGAAACCTCCTTTTAGATGTTATCTCCTAACAAGCAACTCTCAGCCCATTTAATTAACGATTCTCAACACAAAGTTGCAGATAGATGAAACAACAGAGGCAATAAAATTTAGGGAATATTTTATATTTTTGCAGAACTATGTGAAAGAACAACCAAAAAGAAATGGGATGGAATGAAAAGTAGGGGGCTTTAAGAAAAGGCAAGGAGGATAAATGACAGCAAGAAAATGGGAGTAAAGAAGAATTGAAATGTGAAAAATTTTCAGTGATACACATGATGAACTGTTAGTCTGTGGTGCCCTCAAGCAAATGTGCTTGTTTTTTACATTACATTTGTCAGCTCCATCAATGTTTAAAGTGAGTTTACTGTAAATGCAAAGAAATCATTTAAGAAGTACTTCTTTTTCCTAAAGAGGTTTATTTATTTATTACCTTTGTTACTTTCTCTTTTAAAATGATATTGATAGGAGAAAGCTTGCCTATACAGGAAAGCTTTATGTGATATTGGTTTATTTTAAGTGGCGTCTGGATCATTCTGCCAGTTTCTCAATATGCTGTTAATTCACCTCGGTATGAGAAAACTAAAGACAATTCAGATTTGCTTATGGTTAGGTAATATGTCCCATTTTTTAATGTATGCACAAATCTTATATTCGCAGGCCTCAGACCAAGTCTAAAGATATATGTTTATTTAACTGACCAAATTTACCCATATAAGCAAGTCATTTTTAAAGAATTACTTAACATAAAACTTCAGGACTTCACAGATAATCTAATGCAGGTCCTTTATCCATATGAAAATGTGAGGGCTTTCATGCTTGACGAGTTCAAGGTCGCCACATTAAGTAAGGGCAAAATGCACTAGACAAAAAGTATTTGGACTGGTGTCCTGTGTCTCCATCAGTATCTTCCGCTGTATTTCTCATTTTAACATTGCATTAAGTGTGAGTTACCTCAGATGAAGGATGTATGCTCTGTGCTGATTTGCGAGTGACACAGTTCGGCTTCTTTATCTAATGTGTAGTTCACAATCATTTTCTAGTTGACCCCTTCCAAAAATTAAATTTTGAGAGATTTTATGAATCACATTTAAGAGTTTTATAACTTTACTGAGGTTTTTCAGCATTATTTTTAACCTCTGACACATTTCTTCTCAAAAAATATCAAGTGCTTCATGTCTGTCTTAGAAAAGTGTACCAACTACTTTATGATTGTATTTTATTTTTAAGAACATGGTTTATAAAACCATGGGTCAATTTTTTTAAGATGGATGACAGAGGCCAATGTCTTAAAAAGATGAAAAGCAATAAACATTTGCTCCCTTTGACAGAAAGAAATATCTGGAGGAAAATCACAAAGCCATTAAAAATCTTAGAAAGTGTGCTGGTCTAGAGGCATTTTCTGTGAATACAGTTTTCATCTATTCTGACAACCAGGCAATTAGTTGAGTGTGAAAAGTGTGAATTATGCTTTTTTTAAAAAATTTTTGTCTTCCTGGTGTCTGCCTCAGAACACAGAGCAAGAAGCCATGTGGTTTCATGTAATCGTTCATGTAGAGATGGCACTTACCCAATTAAGCTGCATTTTTGCCAAAGTGAAATGGTAAGCCAAGATGAGAACAAAGAAGATAATTAATAGCAGAGTATGATTGCATGTATTACTTCCCACGATCAAAGACAGTGCCATTATCTTAATATTTCTCACGGTTGGTTTGAGAATTTCTGGGATGAAATCTGAAACTGGCCCTTATTCACAGAGGGCAAAGAGGCCACTCCAAATTGGTAAGTGACAGGTTTAACGGACAAGAGAATTTACATATAAGGTTTGTCTTGGGGACTGCAAGACCTATTGATCTCTACATCCACTTGCCAAAATTTTGAAAGTTCATATAGAGGCCTTAATGGAGTTGTCAAATATTCATATACATATGTCATATATGTATATGTCACATATACAATGGAGTGACATATATGTCATATATGTCACCAGTCCAGATGGTCTCAACAACACATGGTTCTCCCGAGGCTGTGTCCTTGAAAATACCTCCTGCTGTGAGATGGTGGATGGAACCTATATCCCAAGGACTGGGTAGGTGTTGGGGATCCTCCGGTTTACTGGGTCCAGCTGGAGGTCAAATGCCCTAGATGACCTCCTTTAAAATTCATAACTACTACTTGTCCCATCTTTATGCACCACCAAGAATATTTTTTACAGTATGTAAAATTGAAAATAATTGGGATGTGATTGTTGCTGTCACTACAACAATGAGTCCTTTACACAGTGTTCAGATTCAGTACAAGTACCACACTCAAGTTGGTGAGAAAACCACAAAGCAGGGACTCCCAGGTGGCTCAGTCAGTTAAGCCTCTGCCTTCAGCCCAGGTCATGATCTCAGGGTCTTGGGATTGAGTCCTGCATCGAGCTCCTTGCTCAGTGGGGAGCCTGCTTCTCCCTCTGCCAGCTGCTCCCCCTGCTTCTGCTGTCTCTCTGACAAATAAAATCTTTAAAAAAGCACACACAAAGCAATAAGCTCTACTTATGGAGAACCATGTTCTGGAATTTTCCTGAGGGCCTGAGAAGTGCTTAAGTGCATATGAAAGTCATGTCTTTCAGCACAACAGGGAACTTTGTACATCCGGGACACTCATGATTCTCTCTTTAAAAATATGGAAAAAGGAGAAATTCCTTCAGAAATCTGATTTACAAATGATTCAATGATCTGGGAAACCATAAACAAGATTACTCTTTTTTTTTTTTAATTTTGATCAAATCTATTAGAGTTTACTTGATATTGCTGCCTGCATTCTGTGTATGTTTCTGTGTGTGTGTGTGTGTGTGTGTGTGTGTGTGTGTGTCTGTCTCTCAATTTAGGATTATACCAGAATGTCAAAAAACTTTTGTAAAAATTTTTCCCATAATTTCTTCACATTTATTTTTTTAAAGATTTAATTTCAGAATATGCCAATAAAACAATTGCCAGTATTTTTGAAAATTTACTATTTGTCACCCATTGTTGTAAGCCATATCTCAAGTAGAGAGCTCTTTCAAGGCAATGAGAACTGCTGTTATATTGACTATAAATTTAAATTTTAAAATTCATTAAACTACCCTATAAAGTTAATGTTAACTTAAATTGACTAGCAGATATACGTATTGTAAACAATTCTTATGTGTGTGTATTTTATTTAATATAACTTAATGAAAATTGATGGCTTTTTAAAGAAACCTAGGTATCTGATGAAACTCTTTTCAAAGATACCAAAACAGATACTCTTTAATAGATGTATTGTCTTGATTAGTGCCTTGATTTAATTGCATGTAATAGTGACAGAAAAATTTCTGGGAATTTTATTTATACAGGATAATGGAAGTTATGTTTGATGATTGAATCAGGAATTAAAACTGGAAGAACTTTGAAAAATATTTCAGAACTCTCAAAGTACTCCAGATATCTGTTATATTTTTTGTCCAATTGTTATTATTTATTAAGACTTTAAACAAAATGAAAAGCAGGTAATAGTTTATAAAAAGATATACAGGAAGGTAAATTAATCAATTAGAAGTGAAGAGGATGGTAGAGAGTGTTATGCTGGGAAGAGACCATGAGATAATTCTTATGCCTTATGAAATCTTAAAGCTTGTACTATGCATGCAATAGTTTTTTTTTCATTTATCATTTTATTGCCCCCTGATTTTTTCCCCAAAAATATTAGATGTTATTTGGATTTCTTTAGCTGGAAGAGTCAAGTAAAATACAGATGAGTGAAAAAAACCTACAGATATATTTTTCTGGAAAGAAGTCTGATGAAAAACTCACTGAAAATTAATTCATCAAATAACAAAGGTCTATTCTCAGCATTTCTCGGACTAGGAAGATAAATTCTCCTGCTGCCAGCAATTCTAAAAATTGTCATTACCGATTTGACCCTTCCAAAACCTACAATTATACCACACATTGGAAACATACAGAGTTGTTCTCAAGTGAAACTAGTATCAACATTGGATTACCAGAAAAATAAGACTCTTGGAAAAAGACAAAACTTTAATAAGAAAAACCTGAATATATGGTTTTGATTATACTTTTACAAATATAATCACATATATCCTATATAACAGTAACAGTAAATTTGAAGATATTAAGAGTAAATTTGTGTGGTTAGATCCAAATAAAATTAACAAGGATAACAAGTAAACAATCTGTCAAGAAGGAGGAGAAACAGATGAAAACTGAGTAAGCTCTAATATTTAAAAAACCCATTTCCAGTAAAGTCGGAAGAACCATTAAGCTTAGGATTCTCTGATCTAGTCTCAAAGGCTACCGCTTAGTCTTGACCTTGTACTTTATCATCCATCATGGAAAATGACTACAGCAGCCTGACAACAATATGGAAGTTAAGATCATTTTGAGTAGAGTTCTATTTCACTGAACCCTGTACTTGATTAAAATTTTCACAACAGGGACGCCTGGGTGGCTCAGTTGGTTGGACGACTGCCTTCGGCTCAGGTCATGATCCCAGAGTCCCAGGATCGAGTCCCTCATCGGGCTCCCAGCTCCACGGGGAATCTGCTTCTTCCTCTGACTTTCTCCTCACTCATGCTCTCTCTCACTGCCTCTCTCTCAAATAAATAAATAAAATCTTAAAAAAAAAATTAAAAAAAAATTTTTCACAACACAGTGAATTACTTTCTACAAAATGACCTATGTCTTTAGCAGTGAATGTATAAGATTTAAAAAAAAATTAAAAAAAGTAATGTACACTTTTTAAAAAATATCTTGATATTTTCTTCTGTGTCTTTTATATTTGTCTTTCTCTATGTAACTGTTTTTGTTTGTGTGTTTGTTTGTTTGTTTTTTTGTTATTCTGTATGCCCAGGGATGATTCCTCTGTGGACCTTAAGTTTCCTCTGGCAAGTATAGTCACACAGACATACTGAATGACTCATTCTTAGATTTAAATTTTCTGGTATAAAGCAATTGAAAAGAATCTGTCATGGCTCAACCAGGAATAGCTAGAAGGTAAGGAGCAAAGGCATATAGCATAAGCATGGCAGCTGAAGTCACATAATTCCTGGTGGCACCAGGGAGATTCAAACACTCCTAGACGATGACCACACTAAAAAATCTTGGATTCCTT
Source organism: Mellivora capensis (assembly GCA_004024625.1). NCBI lineage: Eukaryota > Metazoa > Chordata > Mammalia > Carnivora > Mustelidae > Mellivora > Mellivora capensis. Next base: position 54,124 of record PISX010000204.1, read on the forward strand.
ACCTTATTTTTTTTTAAATTATGTATAATAGGCCCTTTGTTAAAATGTGTCTCTTTAAGACAAGTATCACACATCTTCTAGTAAGTAGTAAGACACATTTTGATGACTCAAAATGATAGCTTCAGAGCCATTCCTCCATTATTGTGTGGCACTAAAAATGTCCAGAGAAAAAGAAGAAGTTTCTGAGGTTTTGATGAGAGCTCTCAGACTAGGGGTTCTGGGATATCTCCAGTAGACATAAGCAGGCACTAGATGTATTTTGCAATACATAGGAACAAAGGGACATACCAAAGAGTTAATTGCTAGGTTTATATAAAGAGAAGTTACTAGGGGTTTCAACAAGTCAACCACCTATTTTTTAAAGATATTTTATTTATTTATTTGACAGACAGAGATCACAAGTAGGCAGAGAGGCAGGCAGAGAGAGAGAAAGAGAGGAGGAAGCAGGCTCCCTGCTGAGCAGAGAGCCCAATACGGGGCTCGATCCGAGGACTCTGGGATTATGACCTGAGCCGAAGGCAGAGGCCTTAACCCACTGAGCCACCCAGGCACCCCACAAGTCAACACTTATAAGAGAATTTATAAATTGAGCACAATTCTTTGGCTTAAGGTGACTTACTATTAGCCTTCTGGGGCAATCATTGTTTATTCAAATTCTTTTTAATACATTTTTTTGCATTACAATGTTAAGTTAAAATAACTCTCATTTTTGTTATTAAACACTTATGCTTCCTAAATTGTTTATCTCTATATTTCCTTCAATCATAACTTCATCAAGTTTTATATTGTTTCTCATTACTTAATGCATACATAAGTTTCTTGGGAAATTTTTATTTTATATTGCTTTGCAATTATGTTTAAATGATTTGCTACAAATGTAGTTCATCTTTTCATTTGGCAATAATTACTTGCTTATCTTCAAATAAGCTCAATTTAATTAATTTTTTTACTTATGAATTAAATAGCACTAGCTAGACTCATTTACTATTTGAAAATAATTCATTGACTTATATAAAAATATAATAAATAAGTCTCAATTTCTACATGGTATCTTTTTTCACTTGGATATTTCTATAAATAAAATTCAGATTTCTTTAGATGCCTAAAAATTATTGAGTGATGAGTAAAGCTGTTGTAATATTGTTTCCTCATTTTTCATTTATCTGTCACTTTAATTTATTATGTTTCCTAACAGGCAAGTGTACTCATAATAACTTGTCAATATCTTCCTTCCTCTTGTGTCTAAAATGGAGCCCAGCTCCTCAGTTTTAGAGATTGTTGCAGAAAGGAAAACAAAAGTAGCTAGTCAGCATCTCTCCTTCAAATTTGGGGAAAAAAACCAACTGACAAGATATTTTGGTATTCTAGAAGGAAATAGTGTGAGAGAAGAATATTTAAGGGTGCCTGGGTGGCTCAATTGGTTAAACAACTGCCTTAGGCTCAGGTCTTGATCCTGGAGTTCTGAGATCGAGTCCCACATCGGGCTTCCTGCTTGGCTAGGAGACTACTTCTCCCTGTGACCCTCCCTTTTCTCATTCTCTCACCTTCTCTTTCTTTCTCTCAAATAAATAAGTAAAATCTTTAAAAAAATATTTAAGACAGAAGGAGAAGTGCAAATATGACTGAAAATCTCAGGGAGTGGAAAATTGAGATAATATTCCACAGCAGAGGAAAACTGGATGCTTCATCCAAATGTGATAAGAGCTAAAAGAGACTTACTGATGGTAAATATTTGATAAATACTGAAGAATTTTCAACTCAAGATTTTTTTTTTTTAAAGATTTTATTTATTTATTTGACAGAGAGAGATCACAAGTCAACAGAGAGGCAGGCAGAGAGAGAGGAGGAAGCAGGCTCCCTGCTGAGCAGAGAGCTCGATGCGGGACTCGATCCCAAGACCCCGAGATCATGACCTGAGCCGAAGGCAGAGGCTCAACCCACTGAGCCACCCAGGCGCCCCTCAACTCAAGATTTTAAGATGGCTCATCAAGTACATTCACTGCCATTTCCTCTCTTACCAATTCATGACAATTATAGAAAAGATATGGGGCAAAATATATCTTAACCTCAAATTTACAAGAATTATTTATGCAAAGAAGTTGGGTATAATCTTCAAAAGATTGAACATGAGAAGAAAACATTTTAGGCTAAAATGTGCTGCAAAGTGTGATCCATGAGGGGACTCCATGCCCGAAGGTTGTAGATAAGAGTAGTATGAAAGGATTCAGGATCAAACAAAAATATGATTACTTGGGAAAAGAGAAGCTAGGCAAGACATCAGGCCAATCTCTCTGCATCTGTCCCTGACCTCTGGACAAGTGGAAGCAATAAAAGTATTTTCTACAGTGTTTTCAGACCTCTGGAATTATGAACTCTTATCAATTGCCCAGGTAGCTAGAGGACCCTGTGAAGAGGAACATTCTGTACAGACATCGAAGTAGAAAACTCTGTAGATATCTCAACTCATGGCATGATTTAACCTTCTGTTCTCTCAATAGACTAACAATATTTGCATTCAACAGCTATCCATCATTTTTTTTTCTTAACCAACTTTAAACTTTTTTCTCTTTCTAAATGATTGTTATATCTTTATTATTGATTTATATTAGTTATGTATTCTGAATCCTAATTTAATATTTTGGCATAGTTTTTTCCAAATATTTCTTTTAGTATTTCATTGATATTTTAATTTTTGTGTATTTAAAATAATGTCTAAATTTTGAAAGATTTCCAAAAACTTTTCTTTAGCATTTTAGGTTTATTTTTTCTATGATACATAAATCTTCCTATGTGTTGTTAAGTCTAAAATAAATATTAATTTAAAATATTCTATATTAGCCTTTTAAATTATGTCAATATGAGATTTAGGACAACAGAAAGTAATTAGAGGAAAAAGTTGTATCTGTGTTAATAGAGGACGAACTAAAACATGGCATATCTCTATGATAGAATGCTTTAATGTGAAAATTATATATACATAGGTAGGTAAGTAGATTGATAGGCTGATAGAATGATAGATCAAGAGACAGACGGAGAGATTGAGATGTGCATGTATATGTGTGTGTGTGTGTGTTTATGAATGGAATGATCATAATTACAACATATATTGTTTAATAGATCTCTCTTTTTTCTTTAGAAAAATAGTATAATGTTTATGTAAGTAAAAAATTTAAAAATTTAAGAGAAAAGGAATCTGATAATTTGAACTTGAATACTGTAGAGTGGTAAATAACATCTCTAAAATTTAAATTTTCAGGATTTACATATTAGATCTTGCTTTTACATTTATCTAAAGAATACCATTTTCTGCTGGCTTCTTCTTTTCATCTTTTTTTAAAAGATTAACTTATTTATTTTAGAGAGAGAGAGAGCACATATGAGTAGGGGAAGCGGCAGAGGGGAGAAAGTGGGAGAGAATCCCCAGGAGACTCCACACTGAACATGGAGCCTGACACGTGGCTCAATCCCAGGACCCTGAGAACATGACCTGAACCCAAACCAAGAGTTGAATGCTTAATGGACTGAGCCACCCAGGTACCCTTACTTTTATCTTTTGATTGATAGACTTGTTGATTGATTTTCAATCTTTTGCAATTCTTTTGTATCCATCTGGTAAATGTTAGATGTATTTTTGTCTTAACTCTTCATAAGAAAAAGAGGTTTCTTAGGTTACCACATCCATTTTCATGATTCTTGTACCATCTTGTACACTAAAATTTGTCAAATTAATATTTCTAGCTCCAATACTTTTGGAATTCTCCATACCTGTTTCAGTCACTTAAGAGAATTCTGTTAATTTATATCAGATGTTCCCAAATATACATGAACGAGACAAGCTTCACTAACTGCCTGAACTTTCTCAAGGCCACCGGGCTAATATAGTGTGAGATTCCTTTGTCTTGGGGGGCAGCAGCAGAGAAGTTTGCCAGCACCTTTCCTGCAGGAAAGAAAACCAAATGCCCCAGAAAGTAAAATGTTAACATATGATTTATGGCATCACACAGTGAGGAAATTAAGGGACGTGAGACATCCAATTACAATTTCATTTGACTTTACCTTGGTACCTGATAGACAGTTTTCTTCTCATAAACAAGGAAACAAATTTAATTTCTAAAAAAAGATGGATTACTGGGGTGCCTGGGTGGCTCAGTGGGTTAAAGCCTCTGCCTTGGGCTCAGGTCATGATCCCAGGGTCCCGCGCTCAGCAGGGAGCCTGCTTCCTCCTCTCTCTCTACCTGCTTCTCTGCCTACTTGTGATCTCTGTCTGTCAAATAAGTAAATAAAATCTATTTAAAAAAAAGATGGATTACTTACAAGTATTTGAAAGTGTTTTCTGTCTCCCTCTTCCTTATAAATAGACAAATTATTTTCTTACTAAAATTGATAAACCTTGGGTTAACTTAAGACCAGTAGAAAATAAATGTAGTTTGCAAAGATTATGAAAAAAAAGAAAAAAAAAACTTAGAAGTTTAAGAAGCCCCATGTGAAGATTTTCCTAAAGATTTCCAAATTTAAAAAAAATAAATAATAACGTGTCAGATCTCATGCATATCTGGGACATCAGATAAATCAATTATTCTCAAAACACTATATACATAAAATGTCAAAATTCTAAGCCTAATTCCACTATATGAAGTATGCAAACTACCACATCTGGAATGGTTGAAATTCAATATGTTCATATGGAGCTAATATTTTATTTAACCCCTACAATAATATAGCATTCTGTAACTGAAGTCCTTGAGGACAAACTAGCTCTGTATTTCCATTTCAATTGTATTCCATGTCAATTCTGTGTATTTCCATGGTCAATTAAGGAGGAAGAGAGGGATGTCTGGGTGGCTCCGTTGGTTAAGTGACTGTCTTCAGTTCAGGTCATGACTGCAGGGTCCTGGGTTCATTCCTGCCTCAGGCTCCCAGCTCAGCAGGGAACCTGTTTCTGCCTCTACCTCTGCGTGCCACTCCCCTGCTTGTGCGCACTCTCTCTCTCTCTGTCTCTGTTTCTGACAAATAAATAAATAAAACTTAAAAATATAATGAGGAAGAGATGGTAGAAATGTCGATAGTAATCTAAAATCTATTATTTTTTTTAAAGATGTTTATTTATTTTTAAAGATGTTTATTGTTTATTTGACAGACAGAGATCACAAATAGGCAGAGGGGCAGGCAGAGAGAGAGGAGGAAGCAGGCTCCCTGCTGAGCAGAGAGCAGATGCAGGGCTCAGTCCCAGGACCCTGGGATCATGACCTGAGCCACCCAGGCACCCCTCTAAAATCTATTCTTAATGGTGGTGGAAATATTTGTATACAAGAAATTATTATGATAATTATAGAAGAAAGCCTTTTAAGATGTTGTGAATTAACACAAATTTCTATGCACTTCAAGGAATCATGTCCAGGTAGGGCCAGAACTTTAGTTGCAATCAGGGTTCAGAGAAGCATAACCACTAGACATACTATATAAAATTTTTTACAGGGTTTCTATTTTATGCAATCATGGACCCTAAATAGTCTTTATGAGGCAATTTTCTTTATCTTTTTTTTGCCAGACATTGTTGAATTAGTTTATATATATCTTATTTGTCCTTTCTTATTTTGTAATCTTATTTTGATTAATCAAGTTAGATCAGGAATCATCATAGTCTGTTAATAGTATGTTCAGTTTTGCTTCTAGTCTTACTAAAAGCAACCATATCCTTCATTCATTTTTAAACTCAAGAGACAAATATACAATAAATTTGGAGAATAAAACCCATTACATTATGCGTCCTTGATCACAACTGATTAATAGCCAACCCAACCTTCATTTCCTTTCTCTCATTTTAGTGGTTTTTCTTAGCCAAGCCACTAACATTTATTTCCTTATAATGTTATTTTAATTGTTTAATGAAATGTTCTTACATATACATTACTGCTATAATTTATTTCTTCATGTTAGTAACTAATAATATTTCATTATTAAGTTTATGTTTTCAACCTTTATAACCTGAAATTTTTAGTCAGTTGATCATTACCTGTCATAGTCATTACTAAAATCAATAATCGATATTTTGGGGATTTTTTTACTTATCTGTACAAAAAATACATTTATCCCTTGTGAATATCCTTTTGCAGTTGCAGTTTTGTAACAATTCTTCCTTTATTCATACATCAACTTCCACTTAGGGTAGCCCAAAAATAATAAGTGATTCATATATTCCTAGATTAAAATAAATTATTTATTAGTTTTTTCAATGCTAGAATTTCAAATATATTAAAGTATTTTAATATCCATAGTAATTGTATGATTCATCAGGATTACTGAAATTTGAAACACATTTGAAATCATAGAAATGTAGTATGTCATTAGTGAATTAGAAAATAGAGAAATCCCCTTATTGATAAATGCTTGATAAACTCTAAATGTACAAAACCATGTACAAACACAAACTTATAAGTAAGATAAAATGTATAGTAGTAATATTTGCTTTTATGGTTTCTTTGGTTTAAAGCAAAAGGAGATTTATAAACAGCTTTATAGAAATGAGCTATTTCCTGGGTAGCAGAATTTTGCTATCTTTCTATCTCATTGTTTAATCTGTAATTTAAGCTGTGCATATGAAATATAAAGATTCTCTGCCTTCCTTGCAAATGTATATATGAATATTGTACAGTTGACCCTGAACAGCATGTGTACAAACTGCACAGATGTGCTTATATGTTGTTGTTGTTGTTGTTGTTGTTATAAATGCAGAATATTACTGTAAATTTATTTTCTCTTCCTTATGATTCTCTCCTTTTTTAAGATTTATTTTAGAGAGAGAGAGAGTGTGTGTGTGCAACTGGGGAAAGGGGCAGAGGGAGAGGGGAAGCAAACTCCCTGCTGAGCACAGAGACCACACAAAGGTGGGGGGGGGGCTCCGTCTGTGGACCCTGAGCTCATGACCTGAGCCAAAACTGACTCTGACGCTCCCCTTATGATTTTCTCAATAACATTTTCTTTTTTCTAGATTAATTTATAGTATGAGTGCAATGTATAATATATATAACATACAGATACACGTTAATCAAATGTTTATGTTATGAGTAAAGCTTCTGATCAACAATGAGTTACTGGGAATTAATTTTTGGGAAATCAAAAGTTAAACATGGATTTTTTTATCGTGTGTGGGGGGGTTGACAGTCCTAACCCCCAGATGGCTATATTATATTTTTGAATAAACTAGAATTAAACCAATAAGGGTGTCAGAGACGTATATTATTAAACTCACATAACTCATCATTTATCAGTTGCACCATAACAACTAACTCTAAATTTAGTGGTTTAAGGCAATAAAGATATATTATCTTACCTGTGCATTCTCACAGGTAAACTTCTTATCTCAGTACTGTCTTTAAGCCTATACCTTTTTTTTTTTTTTTTTAGATTTTATTTTAAGTTATTGGCCTCTGTTTCCTTCCTGGCCCTCAGCACTTTCCCTCAATTTAATAGCAGCTTCCTGGGAATCATCTCAAATGTTTATATGAAGAAGCAATACCTTTAATTCAATATTGAATAGTCCGCTCCAGCCTTTATTAAGTGGAACACCAGTAGCATACCTGCTAAATCTTCAGTTTCACAGTACTTCTTATGTCCTTCAGTTCTGAGTATAGAATTAGTTGGTGAGTTAAATTGCTTCACATAATGATGCACTTAGTCAACTCTCATTGTTGGCTGGTGGCAGAGAGGACTTAGCAGGAATTCTAACTTAGCAGGAATTCTATCCTCCCCCATCTCTGTTTATGGATAGACTACCTTCAGACCAAGGAGTTCTTTCTCATAGAATTTGAGTAAGAGCGTTATAAAGGAAAAATCATCTATATATTTTTTGAAAGGTATGCTATCATTTCCCTTTCAACATAATTAAAATGAGGTCTGCCACTTTAATTTTTTCTCAAACTTTGTATTGGGACAATGCTAGGAAATGCACTCTTATTTTCATCTAGTAAAGTTCTTGGTTAGGAACTGGTGGTTCTATTATTAAGGAAGAAAATGCTAAGGAAAAAAGCACAGTGAATACTACAACAGTTAAGATTTTCAAATGAATACAACATGCAATTTAAAGATCTTGAAATGATTTAAATTTATTACCGTTTTTGAAGGTCTCCCCCAAAGCTTTATCTAAATATAGAAACACATAAATAAAAAATATGTAGATACACATGATAAATATTTAGATATAAATAAATAAAAGCAATAAAGTGTGCAAAAATAATAAAATTTAAAATAAGGCAAATATATTCTCTCTCTCACTCACATGCATGGACACCCTCTTGACTTAGCTATAAATCTTTCAAGTTATCTTAAAATGCCTTAGAAGTATTTGTGAATAAGTGGCCTGAGAAAAGAAATTGATACATTTCTTGCTTTTCAGAAATTCCACCAAATTTTATCTATACTTTCCAATATTCCTTCAGTACTCGTAGTGAGATGTCTTGACTAATATGCCGTCATTCAAAAAAGAAACTCATTTTGGATTGTGAAGGTGGTTTATGCATTAATGCCGTGAAAGCAGAAGAATGAACGCAACAACTAATTAGAGAAATTAGATCCCGTTTGCTGCCTGAATCCCAAAAGAGAATTCATTGTTGTATATAATTTAACTTAAAGAGACAACAAAGTAATTTATGCATTTCTGTTTTCTGAAGTACAATGGATATGTTCAATCATCCTTAAGCTTCGATCCTTTTAGGCAGCTTGTGTCAGAAACCATATGAACCTGTCAAGAATATGTATAAATTGGGAGAACTTCCCAACATATTTCAAAATAGAAAATGAACACACCACTTGTAAATAATGATTTTTTTTCTTTACCACAGAATTCAATCTAGGAGGGCTGGATAAAGAACTCACAGGCAAAACGGTATATTTAAATAAAAGTGCAATCAAATAGAAGAAAGACTGAAGTTTATTTTATGCCAAATTTTATTTATTTTATTTTTTTAAAAGATTTATTTATTTATTTGAGGGAAAGAGAGAAAGAGTGAGCACAGCATGTGCAGGAGCAGGAGGGGCTGAGGGGGTTGGAGAGAGAGAATCTCCAGCAGACACTCAAGGAGGGGCTCCATCTCCCTAAGCCAAGAGCATGACTTGAGCTGAAATCAAGAGCCAGCTGTTTACCTGATTGAATCACTTGGACACCCTTATGTTAAATTTTAGAACAAATAAATTATTGGTTTAAGATATTTTTGTGGTCTTTTTGAGAAAGCAGTCTAAACAAACTTGAAATGGGATGGATTACAAAGATAGTACAATGAAATTCTAATTTTAATTTAAATAAAGATATAGCATATAGACAAATTTGTATTTATTTATGATCAAGTTACTAAAGAGTATTTTAAAATTTAAATTTCTATTAAATATTCCTCTATTTTAACTGAAATTTAAATTTATTCAGAAAACGCAATATTTTCCAACACCCTAATTTTTTCTATAGTTCTCTTTATCTCGTTGAAATATACAGACCTATAGTGAAAGGTGAGAAACCTATGAATTAGTTATACTTATTTGACTGAAAAGTTTGTGCAAATGCACAGCACAAAACCAGAGAAAGTAAGCAGTGACTTTATCTATCCTGATAAAGTTTCCATTACCAAAGTTAGAACTCTCCATCTTTACCCACAGGCTTGTGTAACATGAACAAAGAAAGAGTAGTTTCATATATGTAATCTTTGATTATGGTTTTGGCTTTATGGGAAAAGATAATGTCATATCTCATCCTTTAGTCAGAAATGATTACATAAATATTAACTGGAATAAGTGCAACCTATATTACCTTTTCCAAATTCCTATTAAACCCTAGTACTAGTCCTACCTCAGCATAGAAAAGATGAAAATTTCTCATTCCTGACTTTTTTTTTTTTTTAAAGATATCTATTTATTTGACAGAGAGAGAGATCACAAGTAGGCAGAGAGAGAGGAAGGGAAGCAGGCTTCCTGCCTAGCAGAGAGCCCGATGTGGGGCTCAATCCCAGGACCCTGGGATCATGACCTGAGCCAAAGGCAGAGGCTTTAACCCACTGAGCCACCCAGGTGCCCCCCTGACTTTTTCTTGACACCACTTGACATTTCATGATCTACAATCACAAAAAAAAATTTTTGTTGTAGGAAACCTATGCTTCTAGACTTTCCAAACTCATGCTGCTCAGGTCTAAACTCATCACCTTTCCAAATAATTAAAATGAACAAATCTTCTTTAATTTTGTATTTTTAAACTCTTTAACACTATCTCAATATAATATTTTTCCATAATGGACCAGAGTCTTTACCTTAAAAAAATACTTTTAATTTTATTATCTAACAAATATTACATAAGCAGTTTTTGATTGGTTTAAATGATTTAAATTATGTACGCACATGAAAATATTCAGAGTGACCATTAAAATGATTTACAAAGCATAGTTTTAAAAGCTAAATCAAACAAAATGAGGAAAAACCAATGTAACCCAAAAGAGGACACTAAAGTAAAAGGAAAAATTCTCAACAAAACAAAATAAAACAATCACAAAACTGGTTAGGACAATAAGATGGTAAAAATACATAAAAATATATTAGTAGCTAAATGATAGTATAACTAAATGCAAAAACTATAAAAAGATTGTCAAAGACAACTAATAAACAAAATCCACATATATGCTATTACAAGAGAGACATTAAAACAGGAGAATGGAAGGAAAGAAAAAAAAAGGGAAAATATATATCAGGTTAACACTAACAAAGAAGTCTGGTCTACATAAAAATCACACAAGGAATATTGCAAGCTAAAAAAAACAGCATTAATAAAGTTCAGGAGTAGGGCACCTGGGTGGCTTAGTCAGTTAGGCATCTGCCTTCAGCTCATGACATAATCTCAGGGTTCTGGGACCCAGCCCCAAGTTAGGTTCCCTGCTAAGTGGGAAGTCTTCACTCCCTCTCCTTCTGCCCTTCCATCCACTTTTGCTCTCTCTCTCTTGTTCACTCTCTCTCTCAAATAAATAAATAAAATCTTTAAAAATATAAATAAAGTTCAGAACTAATCCCATAATCATAAGAGTGTCAGATGAAAATATACACATGAATATGTATATTCTCAATATAGTACCTTGAAATATATGCCCAGAATTTTCAGAAATACAACAAATATGTTATCATGTAGAGAGATATTGACAATTATCCTTATTTTTTGATGAGTAAAACATTCATAAAATCATAAGGATTTACATTAGTTCTACAACACAATTGATGAATTTATATATAATGAATATATCTAAGACATTAACCAGAATACATATTTTATTTTCAAACACAATTGTAATGAATATTTATAAAAAGTAATAAATTGGGACAAAAACATTCTCAAGAATTTATAAAGAATAAATTCAAATTTAGTCTATATTTTCTGAGCACAAAGATTTAATTGGGCCAATAAAAGATGAAATATGGAGTATTAAACAGTTCAAAAATTAAATAAAATATGAAAAAATAAAGTCTATTTCAAAATATTCTACGGCAAGATTTCCTTTTTTTTCCAGGATTTTTTAGTTCCAGGAAGTAAAGTGCTCAAGACAAATTTTACTAATGAGAAATGTCGAAAAAACTAAGAACCAACTGAGAGAGCTCACGGTGCACAAAAGTGGAACAATTTAAGCAGCAAAATAAAGTAGTAATGGGTTATACTCCAGTGTGTAAAATTAATAATCATGATTCCATGCTGATTTATAAAGTGACTGAAGAGCACCTGGGTGGCTCAGTCAGTTAAGCATCTGCCTTTGTTTCAGGTCATGATCCCGGGGTCCTGCAATGGAGCCCCCACCTCGGGCTCCCTGCTTGCAGGAAGAATGTCTCTCCCTTCCTTCCCTACCCATGTTCTCTCTCGCTCTCTCTCTCTCCCTCAAATAAATAAAATCTTTAAACTAAACTACAATAAAATAAAAAGTGATTGAATAAATTAAAAAGGAAATAAATAAATCTCCCATTCAGAAGAATTGCAGGATTCCAAAGAATTATTGTAGATACTCTGTCCTTATGGGGAGGCAGTGTGATATGGGGAGTATAATATGGGAACTGTAATATGGGAAGTGTAATATAGGAAGAATTGGGAGAAAAGAACTTGAAAGTGGAAAATTTTGACAAACTATCTCAGTCAGGTGAACAAGGCCAACATCAAAAGTAATATATCATGTACATGCCATAAACCCTTGAAATAATGTAATAAAAATGACATGTTGCCTTTCTGATGTTTCTTCCCACAACCCGTAATCTTATGTCTAAACATGAGAAAAACATCAGAAAAATTCCAATAGAGGGGTATTGTACAAATATCTAATCAATACCTCTAAAATTATAAGGTAACCAAAAATAGTCAAGAACAGCTTAAGAAGACATGAAAACAAAATGTAATGTGGATAGCAAAAAGGATTCTGGGGAACAGAAAGGGCCATTAGAAATTTTAAAAATCTCAGTAAACTATGCATTTTAATTAATAATTATGTATCAATACTGGTTCATTAATTGCAGCAAATGAACTAAACCAATGCTAAAATGTTAATAGTGAAAACTGGGTACATAGGTGTATGGAAACATTTTATTTTCCATACATCTGAAAACATTCTAAAAATATTCTATGGCAAGATTTCCTTTTTTTTTTCAGTTTTTAACTGTTCTTTTAGTTTGAAAAAGCATGTAGTCTATTTCAACTTAACCTATTCCATTTTAAAAACCTGAAAAAGGGTTGCATAACCCAAATAGATGCATGATGACAAAGTTGCAAAAATAAAAAATCTCTCTTATGACTTCCTAATTAATCTTGTGAAAACAATTCTCTGATTGTATAATTTCCTTGTCTAAATAAACCTGTGGTTTCCAATGTTTTAATACCATCTGCAATTTTATTTTATTTTATTATTTTTTTTAAGATTTTATTTATTTATTTGTCATAGAGGGAGAGGGAGAGAGAGTGAGCGAGCACAGGGAGACAGAGTGGCAGGCAGAGGCAGAGGAAGAAGCAGGCTCCCTGCTGAGCAAGGAGCCCGATGTGGGACTCGATCCCAGGACGCTGGGATCATGACCTGAGCCGAAGGCAGCTGCTTAACCAACTGAGCCACCCAGGCATCCCCATCTGCAATTTTATATTTCGCTTTAGAGTCTTATCCTATCTCAATTCATATGCAAAATCTGTTCCTATATCTGCTTGATCTAGACTCTCTTCAGTCAAATTACCTATATATACTTCCACACAATGAAAAAAATAAGGAGGAAATAAAAAAAACTAAGATAGAATATTTGCCTGCTTGGCAAATTTTTAGCAAGACCATTCCTCCTTCTGGAATATTCTTCCTCTGTCTTCATCTGTTGACATTCTCTTCATATTCCATAGTCCAACTCAAAATTTGCAACTGATAATCAGCCTTTTCTGATTTCATTATCTGGGAATGAATATATCAGAGAGTGTTTATGTTATTCAGTAAATATCTATTCAGCATGAACTAATGCAAACTAAAAAACTTAACTGTAAGGGATAATATCTATAAAAGCAAACCTGTGAAGAATAAAGCAGAAGAGATTTGAGATGTTACAGACATGCTAATCCAAGAAGAGCTGGGCACACCATCCTGTTAGAATGATGGACAAAACCATAGGATTAATAGGTGTTGAACTGTAGACATAAGAGCAAGGAGTGTATTCATTATGTTAGTGGTGTGTAAGTGGGTCAGAAGACAGGTCAACACATTCAGATTTGGGTACATGCTTTCTATGTTCATAGGAATTTACTTGGCAATCCCACACATGATTAAAATAGATCCTAAAAATAGAAAGAAAAAAAATCAGTGTAAAAGAACTGGAAGAACTGAGATTAACTAAGATGTTTTAGCAAAGAAGCTGAAAAAAAAAAATAAGAAGAAAACTTTGCCTTAATTTAGCTAATCCATGTTTCTTACGATTGGTGTTTGTATAAAATAACTTTTTCCAACTTTTATTTTTAAGTCATCTGTCTTATATTTAAAGCAGATTTCTTATAGGCAGCACATACTTGAGTCTTTTTTATGCATTCTGACAGTTTCCGACCTTTAATTGAGGTGTTTAGATTATTTATATTTGATGCATTTTTTGCAATTTTTTTGATCCAAATAGTTTAAATCTACTATTTTCAGACTTTTGTTCCATCTGTACCTTATTCCCATTTTTTTTCTTCTCTTTCTCTTCCTTTGGATTGAGTACATTTTAATGATTCCACTTGATCTAATTTTTGGCTTATAATCTATAACTCTGTTTTTCGTTACAATGATTGCCTTAGAATTTAGAGTATATATCTTTTAAGTATCATAGAATCCCTTCAGATAGTATTATACCATTTTATGTATCTGCAAAACCTTGAGCAAGTAGACTTCTATTTCCTTCATCCTGATTGTTGTGATGTTACTTTCTTATGTTTTACTTCTATATATCTTATAAATCCTACAAATACTGGGAATTCATTTTAATAACTTTTAGCAATTACCCTTTGAAGTGATTTTTAAAACAATAATTTTTTAATTTATATTCATATTAACCATTCTCTCTCCCTCTCTCTCTCTCTCTCTCTTTTTATTCTTTCTTGTAGCTCCACCTTTCAGTCTCTCCCTATATTTAACCTCTGCCTGAAGGGCTTTCAGTGACATTTCTTGTGGTCCTGATGATAGTGATGCTGATTACATATCCTTTTGAATTTCAGGTCTCAAGTTTTTATTCTGGCTTCATTTTTTTTTAAGATTTTATCCATTTATTTGACAGATCACAAGTAGGCAGAGAGGCAGGCAGAGAGAGAGAGAGAGAGAGGGGAGGAAGCAGGCTCCCCGCTGAGCAGAGAGCCCCATGCGGGGCTCAATCCCAGGACCCTGGGATCATGACCCGAGCCGAAGGCAGAGGCTTTAACCCACTGAGCCTCCAGGCGTCCCTCTGGTTTCATTTTTGAAATGGATTTTTTGCTGAAATAAAATGTTCTAGGTTGACAATTGTTCTTTTCAGTACTTTTAAGATGTCTTTCTCTTTCTTTTGACTTGAATTGTTGTTGACAGTAATTCTTCTCTCATCCTTATTTTCCATGGCTATATTTATATAATATGCTTTTCCCCTTCACAGCTTGAAAGATTTTCTTTACATCACTGATTCTAAGCAATATGATTATGATGTCCCTTGGTACAATTTTCTTCTTTATTATGCTTGGGGTTCATTGAGGTTCTGGGAACTTTGGATTTATAATTTTTATCAAATTTGGAAATTTGGGGCCATTATTTCTTCAAATATTTTCTCTTCCACTCCTGCCTCTCCTTTTGATATTTGAATCTTTATTAAGTCATTTGTCTCATAACTTTGGTGCACTGTTTATTTTTTCCAGACTTTTAAAAATCCATATTTCATTTGTTACATTTTCCTGTGATATATTTAAATTAAGTAATATTTTCTTATTTAGTATTTTAATTTAATCCAGTGTATTTTTCATTTTAGAGGTCATATTTTCATCTTTAGAAGTCCAATTTGGGTCTCTTAAGAGTTTCTATTTCTCTCTGCATCATCTTTAAACACTTCTGTTTTGAACATAAGGAGCATATTTTCCACTTACAATGTATGATCTCTTATTCTTTTCTACCAATTCTACCTGAACCTTTATGGAATCTGTTTCAATTGATTGATTTTTACTCTTACAATGCATTATATTTTTCTTCTTTGAATGCCTGGTATTATATTTTATAAAGACCAAACATTGTGAATTTTACATGACTGGTTGCTGGAATTTTTGTATTTCTATATTTCTGATCTTTGCTATGACATGTAGCTGAGATACTTGAAAACAATTTTTAACCTTTCAAGGCTTGTTTTTAAGCTTTCTTAGGGGAGTCCAGGAAGCATTTCATCTAGCACTAATGTGGCCTCACAAAAATAGGAAATACTTCTTTATGACTCTTGTTGAAACCTGTGCGTTACGATGTCTTTTCATTCCAGCTGGCAAACAATCTTTGGCATGCAGAATTTCTAGGCATTATTCTCCTCGATCATTTCTGGTGATTTTTTCCTGAATTTAGTTTTCTCTAAAGCATGTGCTAATAAGCACTCAGTTGTATATTTGAGGGAAACACAGCATATGTTCACTGTTTCTCTCTCTCTCTTTCTGTGAGTGTGTGTCTGTGTGTGTGCAGGCAGGTGCGTGTGTGTGTGAGACCTATTTGGTGTCTGCCTGTGAATTCCAGTCCCCTTTATTTGTCTGAACTCTGAACTCTGCCAGTCTCCATTTGAGTCTCAAATCCCCATGCTTTTGCCTAGAACCTCCCTTTAGTTTGTAAGCAGAAGCAATCACATGATCCAGCTTATTTTTTTTCTTTTCTATCAGTTATTAGTTGTTGTCCAGTCTATTTTCCAAAATCTGAAAATATTTACTTCATATATTTCATCTGTTTTTTAAATTATTTCATCTGGGTGGGTAAATTTGGTTCCTGTCACTTCCTCATGGCAGAAAATGGCAAGCTGAAGGTAGCTTCAAACTGGCAAACGATATATTGGGAAAATGGAGGCTGATTTGAGAATGCTTATTGATAAAATGAATAAAAAATGATTACTTAATCTGATAAAAATGGTAAGGGAGAGGAGAGAACCTAGAACAAGCCACTTTATTCACTCTTGATGGCTGATATTTCTGTTTCATCTTTTGCTTAGTATTTTATTTATTTTCTTGCCTTCATTTGACATGGATATGTAAATGAATTTTACTCATATTACTTTTGCTTATAAGTCTGCCCCCTAACACCCACATCTATACTATGATCATCTAATCAATCTTTGAAAGAATGCTCATAGATTATTTTCACTGTGGATTATAATGGGAAAGAAGATGCACTTGGCCAATATACTGGATATCTTCGTGGACTAAGACATCTATGTAGTAGGAAAATCTCTTGTTGTCTCCTATTATTTTATGTGTGTATATTGTTAGAATACGGAGTCGACCACTCCTCAATTAGAGAACACTCTCAATAATGCAAGTCACACGGTGAGGTTTATTTCCAGCTAGCTGGGGTCTGAGTATCTGCCCGATATAGCGGGTTTCTACAAGGACCCCAAGCACTCAAAGCCAAGGGTTTATATAGCACTTTTTTTTTTAAAAACATCCAACTCACAGTAATTTTCTATCACTTCACAGACCCTACATACTTTTGGCTTATGCCCCCCTGATGGCTTAGTAAGATAAGCTCTTTTCAACACTGGTCCCTGTGGCAACCTCCTAGCCACCCTGGTGGTTTAAGCTGATTAGCTGCTGCCTGGGGTGTTGCAGGGTGGGGTACTTTCTTGGAACTAAAGCAGGGTGGGGGTCTCTGGAACTAAAGTAAAGTAGGGGAAAGTTCAGCCCTTGGGCCTGAGATGGCTGCCCAAGCTAAAATGGCTGAACTTAACCCCCTCTTACATTCGCCCCTTTTATTTGTTCATAATGAGGAATCCTTCTTATTTATAGGGCAGCCATAGGGGTCCTCAGGAGTGGGCAACTTTTCATACTGCTGTCTTAAGACCATGAGCTGGACGGTATTAACACGATATTTTATAAAATTAATAAGCTTATTCAGAATACAAGGGCCAAAAGTTAGAAGGAGCACAAGCAAAACAAATGGGCCAACTAAGGTAGAAACTAAGGTGGTGAACCAGGGGTACTTATTAAACCAAGCCTCAAACCAGTTCTCCTGTGCTTCTCTCTCACTCTTTCTCTTAGCTAATCACTCTCGTGCCTTAGCCATGGATTCCTTTATTACTCCCGAATGGTCTGCATAAAAGCAGCATTCTCCTAGCGCTGCACATAGTCCCCCTTGTTGGAGAAATAATAAATCAAGTCCTCTTCTATTTTGGAGGATGACTTCGGATAGGGAGGTGAGAGATTTTTCTAAATGATTAATGGAGGTCTCTATTCTTTCTATATCTTCATCTATGGTCACTCTCAGGGATGACATCCCTGCTTGTTGAGTGACCAGGGAGGCTATGACGGTTCCGGCCCCAGCTACTCCCAAACTGAACAGGGTAGCAATGGTGAGTGCAGTGAAAGGCTCTCTCTTACTCCTTAGGCTCAGGCCTTGATCCCAGTGGGAATACATGCTTTCCTCGGGGTGGTAGGTAATGCAGGGCATCACAGCACTAGGACACAGAACTCCTTAGTGGCATTAAGGATCAAAGTTGAGAGGCACAGGGTGAGGCCTGTCCTAGAACATACCCACCATCCATTACTTTCTGGGGTTAGCCATCTTATGTTATTTTCCCGACTAGGGGTGCATTTATGGAAGTGCATAAACCTTGTTTAACCTGTGGCACTTTTCCTACGCAAGTCCCTTTACCGCCTACATATTGTAGGGTTAAGCCTATTTTATTGTACTCCCATGGACACTGAGAGGGGTTTGTACTAGCCGAACAGTATAAGTAGCATTGAGGCCTATGGCTTCATAAAAGGAGGTTTTATATCATAACAACCAGCAGGAAGCCGTGAGGTTAGGGCTGGTAGCATTAAGGGTTTTATACATAGCGCACATCAGTTTCTATAGGGGGTCCTCGGCGGCCTGCGTAGCAAGTGCCGGGGAGATTACAGGGGCATTATTCTTATTATTCTGGGGTTTCATGGTCCCTTTCGAAGTGTCCCTGCTACCTGGGTTCTTGGTAGGGCCGGGAGGAGCCAATATCTGATTTAGACCCACAGGAGCCGTGTTTTTTTTGTTTTGTTTTGTTTTGTTTTTTGTGCCTCACAGATAACCAGTTTAATGGTTAACAGTCCACTTGGGTAAGGGCCGGCCCAGGAGAGCCGGCCCATATCAAGCTGAAAACCCCAAGTCACTCCGGACACCCAGGACTTTTCCCTTTTTGCCGGCTGGTTAAGTTGTACAGGCACTTGGGGTACCCTGTTGTCGGGGTCTCTGAAAGTGAAATTAACTAAATCCCAATTCCCAACAGCCCACTTTTGGGGCCCATCACTAGAGGTCACACAACTCCAGCTCTTACAGTAAACACTCTCTAAGCCACTACAGGTCTTCCAGTTATTTCATAAATTGCCAGAGCAGGCCCAGAATCCTTGTGCTCGTCCTTGAGCGGCGTTGATAAGAGCCCGCTTTTGCCTGATGTTATAATTGTGTTCCCTCTCCCGCATGAGTCTGAAAAGTTCCCCAAGGTTGAAATATAAATCTGGCCACCATGTGTTTAGTGGGGCCGTGCTGGTGGTTTCGTTGAGGGTTTTACCGGTTTGTCCATCCGTCAGGATTCATGTCTGCTTATAAGGTTGATGAGGGTTGGTTCTCGCATGGGTCTTTCTCCAGCTATTGAACAGGGTCAGGATCAATAGCCATTTCATCATCGGGCTAGGCGGAAGATTCGGTGTGCTCCTGAGGTCTAGAGATCCATAGTTTCAGGGGGTTATCAGGGTGCTGCCGCATGGTCCACTCTCTGGCTTGTCTCTGTTCTGGTGGGGTGGCCCAGCGCACGTGAGAGTGGTGGACCCAAGGCCCAATGCCGTCAACCTTTAGGGAAGTTGGAGTAACCAGAACAACCATATAAGGACCTTTCCATCTTTCCTCTAATGTTCGGGTCCTATGTCTCCTTATCCATACCCAATCCCCTGGGACGATGCCATGTTCCAGGTTCAATGTGTCCTTTATATCATACAAAGAATGCATCAAGGGCCAAATCTCATTTTGGACTTCCAGTAGGGCCTTTAAACTGGCCAGATAGTTTGGGGTCACACTAGGGTCTTGTTTGGGCAAAGCATGGACAATAATGGGGGGTGGTCTCCCATATAGGATTTCAAAGGGAGTTAATCCGTGCACATAAGGGGAGTTCCGAACCCGGAAGATAGCATAGGGTAGGAGGGTCACCCAGTCCCTGCCAGTCTTGATGGCTAATTTAGGTAAGGTCTCCTTTAGGGTCCGATTCATCCTTTCTACCTGCCCTGAGCTCTGGGGATTATATTCACAATGTAACTTCCAATTGGTCCCCACTGCTCAGGCCAGTGCCTGTAGGACTTTACATGAAAGCCGGATGGTTATCAGACCCTAAAACTTTGGGGACCCCATATTGGGGTATGATTTCTTCTAGTAATGCCTTAGTGACAACCTGGGCAGTCTCTCCTTCCGTGGGAAAGGCTTCCACCCAGCCTGAGAAAGTATCAACAAATACCAGCAAGTACTTCTATCCATACCTCTCAGGTTTTACTCCAGTAAAATCCACCTCCCCACTCCGTCCCGGTGTCCTCCCCCGTACCCTTGTACCTGTGTGTAGCGGTCCCTTCCTACTGGATCTCATAGCCTGGCACCCGACACATTGGTTCACGATTTCCTGGATCTGGGTGGCTTGTCGGGGGAACTTAAGGTGGGCGGACTCAAGAACTGTCAGTAACTTCCTCTTTCCTAAATGGATGGCTTGGTGCAGGTTGGAAAGGAGGAACAGTCCTAGTTTTGCTGGTAGTATTAGTCTCCCCTCTGGGTCCCGATGCCACCCACGCTGATCAGGCTCTAGGCAGTGGTGGTTCTGGATCCATTGTAGGTTCTGGGGTGTAGTCAGGTCGCGGGGGGGTGGTGCAGGAGCTCAGGTGCGGGTAGGGCGAGTGCCAGAACTGGTGAAGCTATTGCCGCCTTTTTGGCGGCCTCATCCGCTCATCAGTTTCCCTCAGCTTCTGAGGTTTGGGCAGACTGGTGTCCAGGGACGTGAACAACCGCAACTGCTCGGGGCTTTTGCATGGCTGCCAGCAACCTCTGTACCTCTGGGAGGTTGCGTAGTTCTTTTCCTTACACTGTAACAAAGCCCCTCTCCCGGTAGATGGCACCATGCACATGGACAGTACCGAAAGCATAGGGGCTATCGGTGTAGACAGTCACTCACTCGTTTCCCTTCAGCCCGTTCGAGCGCCTTTGCCAGCACAATCAGCTCGGCCTTTTGGGCTGAGGTCCCCGGGGGAAGCGCGGCACTCCAAACGACATCCCCGCCTTGGTCTACCACCGCCGCGCCCGCCCTTCGCACCCCGTCCATGATGAAGCTGCTCCCGTCAGTGTACCATATCAGCTCACTGTTGGGGAGGGCGGTGTTCTGGAGGTCGGGTCGCATCTGGGTGATTTCTGTCATGATTTCCTGGCAGTCATGTAGGGGAGCTTCTAGATCCGGGGTCGGCAGCAGGGTGGCTGGGTTCAGAGCGGCTGGTTCGGCAAAGATGATCCGGGGTGCATCTAACAAGAGTCCTTGGTAAAGGGTCAGACGGGTGTTGGTCATCCACTTACCAGGGAGGTGTTTTAGGACCCCCTCAATCACATGAGGAGTTACTACCTTCAGATGCTGCCAGAAAGTGAGTTTGTCTGCTTCCTTTACCATTAGGGCTACTGCTGCGATGATCCTTAGACATAGGGGCCATCCTGCTGTAACCGGGTCTAGTCTTTTGTATAATTAGGCAACAGGACTCTTCCATGGTCCCAGATGCTGCATCAGCACCCCTTTCACTATTCCCCTCCTCTCATCAACAAAGAGAGTGAAGGATTTCAGGGGGTCTGGCAATGCCAGGGCTGGTGCTTTCAAGAGGGCAGTCTTGAGTTCGTCAAAGGCCTTCTGCTGTTCTGGCTCCCAGGCCCAGGGGGCCTTATCCTTGGTTGCCTCATACAGGGGCCTTGCTATCTCAGCATACTCCAAAATCCATAGTCGGCAGTAGCCTGCTGTCCCTAGAAACTCATGGACCTCTCGGGCTAAGGTCGGGACTGGAAGCCTAGTAATAGTCTCTCATGGCTTCTGTTAGCCATCTGGTTCCTCCCTTTAATTCATATCCCAGGTAAGTGACTGTCTGCCTGAATATTTGAGCCTTCTTTGCACTAGCTTGATAGCCCAATTGCCCCAGTTCCTGCAGGAGGTCTCCGGTGGCCTGTAGGGGCATTTGGCCTTGGTGGGGGCTGCCAGAAGCAAGTCATCTACGTATTGCAGGAGTGTAACTGAATCATGGCTCCGGCGAAATGAGTCTAAATCCTGATTTAAGCTTTCATTAAACAGAGTTGGAGAGTTTTTAAAGCCTTGTGGTAGTCTAGTCCAGGTCAATTGTCCGGGAGTTCCCGTGTTGTTATCATGCCATTCGAAGGCAAAAATGTGTTGGCTGCAGGGTGCCAGGGCTATGCTAAAAAAAGCATCCTTTAGGTCTAGGGTGGTGTACCACACATGTGAAGGAGGCAAGTGACTTAGTCAGGTATAAGGGTTGGGGACTGTGGAGTGAATGTCCTCGATCCTCTTATTTACTTCTCTCAAGTTCTGGACTGGCCTGTAATCTTTCCCCCCTGGCTTCTTAACGGGGAGAAGCGGGGTGTTCCAGGTGGACTGGCAGGATTTCAGTATCCCAGCTTCTAAGAGGCGGTTAATGTGTGGGGCAATCCCCTTTCGTGCCTCAGTGGATGGGGTACTGGTGGGCCCTGATAGGCTGGGCCGAAGCTTTGACTTTGACCACTATTGGTGCTTGGTGGGCTGCCCGCTATTTCTGCCCATGCCTGAGGGTATGTTCTAAGCCAGTAATCCATCTCATGAGGCTACCCTGTAGGGGGAGGGGTACCTTGCAGGGAAAACAGGTGATGCTCATCTGCGAGGGACAGGGTCAAGACATGAAGGGGCTGTCCTTGGCCGTCCATCACTTTGATGCCGTCTGGCTCAAAGTGGATACAGGCCTGGACTTTTGTTAGGAGATCATGCCCCAATAATGGGACCAGGCATTCAGGGATAACTAGGAAGGAGTGGGTCACTTGGTGGCGGCCCAAGTCCACCTGGCACCTACTGGTCCATCGATAAGCCTTGGACCTAGTTGCCCCCTGTACAAGGCTGGTTTTCTGAGATAGGGGTTCTGTAGGCTTGTTTAAAACTGAGTACGGGGCTCCTGTGTCCACCATGAATCTCGTTGGTTTCCCCTCCACATATACAGTTACCCAAGACTCAGGGAGGGGACCCGAGTCCTGTCCCCCCTAGTCACTGTCCATTCCATCTAATATGACCTGGGTGTCTTTGCCAAACGTGGCAGCCTGTTCCTGCTGTCCTTTGTGGTTAGGGCACTCCTTTTTCCAGTGCCCGTATTCTTTACAATAGGCACATTGTTCTCTGCCTGGTTTAGGTAGGGCACGCGCGGGGCCTGACTGACCAGAGCTTGGTCTGGCCCAACCCAGGACTCTAATATTTTAGCTATTTCTTTCTGGTTCTTCCGGTTTTCCTTACGCTGGTGCTCTCTATCCTCCTGTTGATTTTTTTCTTGTAGTTCTTGATTTTCCTTCCTAATTCTACCCTCTCTTTTCTCTGGGGTCTCCCGAGTGTTGAAAACCCTTTCTGCCACTTTCATCAGATCCCGAATGGTCAATTCCCCCAATCCTTCTTGGTTGTATAATTTCTTCCTAATATCTGGGGCAGCCTGGTTTATAAAGGACATAATCACAGCTGACTGATTTCCTTCTGCCAGGGGGTCTAGAGGGGTGTATTGTCTATAAGCATCATAGAGGCGCCCTAAAAACATGGCTGGGCTTTCAGTTTCCCTTTGCACTATGGCTTTTACCTTAGCCAAATTGGTGGGGCGGCATGCCGCCGCTCGGAAACCTGCCATAAGGGTCTGGCGGTAGACTCGGAGACGCTCCCTACGTTCCGCGTTCCCAAAGTCCCAATCTGGTCTATTCAAGGGGAAGCGCTCGTGGATCAGGTTCGGCAGGGTCGTCGGCCGTCCATTGTCACCAGGAACATTCTTTCTGGCCTTGGTGAGGATTCGCTCATGCTCTTCAGTAGTAAACAAGGTCTTAAGGAGCTGCTGACAATCGTCCCAGGTGGGGCTACGTGTATGCATAACAGACTCAAATAGGTCAGTTAGACCCCTTGGGTCTTCAGAAAAAGGGGGGTTTTGAGCCTTCCAGTTATACAGATCACTGCTTGAAAAAGGCCAATACAGGTAAGATAGTTGGGCTGGTACTTCCCAGGGCCCATACGGGGAGAATGGGTGCCCCAGCTGAGGTAGAGGAGGACAGTTCCTCTTCTGGAGTCTCCTCCCGGTGCCTGCGGGGCCTTAATCCCCTTGCTGGTCCCTGGGTTGGAGCAGAGGGGTCGGGGAGAGCGCTGACAGGGAGGCGGACAAGTGAGGGGGCTCAGGAGGGGTGGCTGCCTCAGGTTGGAGCGGCACCACAGGTGTGCATATGGAGAGGGGGTTTCTCCTAAATCTAAGTCTATCAGGGAGGGGTACAGGTCCGACCCTTCCTATAAGATGGGTTTCTTGGGTGGGCCCCCCGGGAGTCTTGGGCGGGCCGTAAGATTGGGTGCAGTCAGATGTGGGGGGCCTGAGAGATGGCCAGCACCTGAGGGGGATCCTCTGGTTTCTCGGGGACAAATGGTTTCAGCCATGAGGGAGGACTCTCTACCGAAGCCTGCCACATTAAAATGTAGGGATATTGGTCCGGGTGGCCCTGTAGTCCGGGCCAGTTGATCACATCTCGGACTTTCTTAATAATGACCAGAGAAAAGGTCCCCTGGGGTGGCCAGCCCACCTTAAAAGTAGGCCATTCTGCAGAGCAGAGGGTATCAAACTTACCTTTTTTTACTTCCATGCCATAATCGTGAGCCTTGGCGCGGATCTCAGGGAAGTGGTTCAGGAGCAGGGTGTTAGGCGTTACCTGAGCCTGTCCCATTATCATTATAAAAAGAAGCCAAGAAAAGACAAACAACACAAAGCCAACAAACACACAAATTCAAACTGAGCTTTCTAACACCCACTGGCCGGTTGTCACCACATTCACAGGCGCTGTCCCACTCACACAACACTCAGGATCCTTACCTAGCCGTCCAAATGGCGTCCACTGTGGACCTCGTTCTGGCACCTTTTTGTCGCGGACATCTCCCACAACTTCCAGTAATGGGGCCTCCAGGGTCGCAACCCTTTCGCCCACCCAGATGAGAATTCTCTATCAGATCCAGATAGGGACCTTCAGTCCCTTCAGGTGAGAACCTTAAGTTCTCCAGGTGGAGGTGTCCAATCCTCCTTCCGTGGTTCCTTTAGTTAAACCTCAGTATCGGGGAGTTGTCTGTCTCCCTGAGGAGGGCCTTAAAGAATATATAAATCTCAGTGGGACCTCCAAATGTTAGGGTATGGAGTTGACCACTCCTCAATTAGACAGAGAACACTGTCGATAATGCAAGTCACACAGCGAGGTTTATTTCCAGCTAGCTGGGGTCTGAGTATCTGTCCGACACAGTGGGTTTCTAAAGGACCCCGAGCCCTCAAAGCCAAGGGTTTATATAGCATTTTTTTTTTAAACATCCAACTCACAGTAATTTTCCATCACTTCACAGACCCTACATACTTTTGGCTTGTGCCCCCCTGGTGGTTTAGTAAGATAAGCTCTTTTCAACATCTGGTCCCTGTGGCAACCGCCTAGCTACCCTGGTGGTTTAAGCTGATTAGCCGCTGCTGGGGTGTTGCAGGGTGGGGTACTTTCTTGGAACTAAAGCAGGGTTGGGGTCTCTGGAACTAAAGTAAAGTAGGGGAAAGTTCAGCCCTTGGGCCTGAGATGGCTGCCCAAACTAAGATGGCTGTACTTATGCTAACCCACTCTTACAATATAAAATACATAAAATGGATTTATATGACTGAGATGAATTCTAAATATATAAAATAATCACTTGTCAATTCAGGTATGAAATTGTTCACTAGAATTGAATGATGAAATCAATTGATATTGAAGTAAGGAGAACTTTATCTTATTCTACAGTATGAGTGGTAAATTTAAAAAAAAATAAAAGAAACCCCATCTGGGGATACCAGTGTGGCTCAATCAGTTTACCATCTAACTCTTGGTTTTCACTCAGGTCATGATCTCAGGACCATGGGATGGAGCCCCATTTCTAGCACCATTCTTAGGGAGGAGCCTGCTTGAGATTCTCTCTTTCTCTTTCCCTCTACCCCTCCCTTACTCATGAGCTCTCTCTCTTTCTAAAATAAATAAATAAATCTTTTAAAAAAAACCCTTCTATCTGTATAAATCATTGGATTGGGAACATCCTTAGATGGATATGAGGGAAACAACAATAGGAAACTATAGACGGAAAATATCTTTTTAAAGAAATAGGTCTGTAATACATATATCTCAATATGAAGATCTTCCTGACTGAATCACTGAATCAATTTTCAAAAATTAAATAAAATAATACTTTTAAATTTTATTTTCCAGGGAGTGAAAGAAATTTCAGGTGGGATTAAAATTTGAAAATGCAATAGTGAATTGTTACTTGCTATGTATCAACACATTTATTTGTCACAAAATTTCAGGTTGAATTGATCTAAAAAAATTAGGGTCTGATTTATGTTCTACCTATGCTATGTTCAAATTTAAACCTTATCTTGCATAAAGAATTATTAAACATGGAATAAATATGAGTTTTTGCCTCCTACATTTCTTGAATTCCTCAGAATTCACATACAAATAACATAAAAAAAAAAAAGGCAAAGGAAAAAAACAAACAAACCTGAGTTTGTTTCAGGTTAGCAAGAGAGATGTAATGACATCTTACTCAATGCTAATTTGTGAGATGTTATTTTGCTAATAAAAATCAAATGTCATCCTAATTGCTTTACAAAACCCCAAATTTGGAAGTAGGTATTATGTCCAATACTGACAAGGCAAGGGATACAAATACTTGGTCTTAGCATCAAGAAACAAGGAAGAAAGTCTCCCAAACTGGTATAGCACTCTAATGAGCTACAGAACTCCATGTTGACTCTAGATGCCACCAGAATTAGAAACTAGGGATCTCTTACTTTTGTTAAGGATAAAAAAAAAAAAAAAAAGAAAGTTGACTGAAACTAAATATGCTTAATTTCTGAACCCTCTCTATAATGCATAGAAATGTATCAATGCCACATAATCATGTAATGCAGTAACAATTTTAAGGTAGATACTTGTTCAAATTATTGTTTTCTAAATGGATTATAACATTTACATTTTTGTTTACATTTTTACTGTACTATTAATTGTCAGAATCAAGGGAATATATTACCCAAACTTACAGAGCTATTAGAACTTAAACTAGCTCACTACTCTTTCACTATTCTCTTTCACTGAAAACATAAATTGATTACTTAAATTTGTATACAGAGAATTTTTTTTTATTTTGAGGTAAAGATGTATGTGTGTGGGTGTGTGTATATATGTATATTGTATATAACAAATTTATTCACACTATGACTTGAGCATGCAGCAACAAAATAGTTTCTTTATTTTTATCTATAACTATAATAGATGTCCTAACCTTTTTGAGATAAAAAGAATATTATGACAGTTTCATCCATTAACATTAGGCTGAAACAAATAATAGTCACTTTAAGTAATATTCAATCTCTCTAGGTAGCAATACTCATTTATATTTCTTCTCATACCCTCCTTCTTTCAAAGATGGTTTCTTTGTCTTTAGCATATGAATTGGTCTGCATGACTTTGTGAATGCCTGGCAAAGAGGTCCTTAAATCTCCTGTGGCGTTGTTGGGATCTACTTATTTCTAAGGTAATATCCGTTATCTATCTTCTCACTATGTGCTATTCTGTCAATTGATCATGTTAACCATGACATGATTACATCTTGTTCAGGTTGTTCAGAGCTCAGACAGTGTTTCTAATTGATCTGATGTCACTTGGGAAGTAGTTGGCCTGATGAGCACTATTATATCTGGTGAGTGACTCATATGGGTGTAGAAGGTGATTCAGAAACACTAAATAACTCTGTAACCATGATGAACTACCGAGGTTACATGGAATGACATCATCTGGTCCATCGAGGGTCATTGTAGAATTCTACCTACCATAATGGTCGATCATCTTGATGTTTAATTGAAAATCAAATTAAGTTTGAAATAATTACTTTTTTTTTCCTCAGTAACAGCTAGCTTTTGTGTTTTTTTTTTAGATTTTATTTATTTATTTGTCAGAGAAATAGAGAGAGCACAGGCAGGCAGAGGCAGAGGGAGGAGCAGGCTCCCTGTGGAGCAAGGAGCCCGATGTGGGACTCGATCCCAGAATGCTGGGATCATGACCTGAACCGAAGGCAGCCACTTAACTGACTGAGCCACCCAGGCATCCCAACAACTAGCTTTTAAATCTATCACCTGGAGGACAATCTTATTTCAAATGTCAGAAGCTATATAGTAATGATATAACTTACTTATCTTTTTTAAAATCTTAGTTTATTATTATAAGAACACAACAAGAGATCCACCCTCTTAAAAAACTGTTAAGTTTATAATATGATATTGTTAACTATAGGAAAAATATTGTACAGCAGATTCCTAGAACCTACTCATCTTACTTAGCTGAAATTTTATGTATATTGATAAGCAAATGTCCATTTTTCAAAGTACATTTTGATCTCTTTGCCTCTGGGGCATTTGAATCTGCTAACCACTGTTTCCATGAGCCTCTCTCAACTTTTTCTTTCATGAGGCTACTCTTCTATTTCTCCCTCAGTGATTCCTTTTGTGCTTTGTTATGAATGCCTTCTTATTTTTCCCTCTCTTTTGTCTTAACTTTTACTAAAGTATGGGCCACCTGTTGGCCTAATAGCCTAGGAAAATTATCAAGTCAAGACTGTTAAAATGGCTTGCAACAAAAACAATAAAAAATTATCAGTAGATGGCTTTTCCATTCCCAGGTTTTAGGGTTTCTTCCATGGAA
Organism: Mellivora capensis; assembly: GCA_004024625.1. NCBI lineage: Eukaryota > Metazoa > Chordata > Mammalia > Carnivora > Mustelidae > Mellivora > Mellivora capensis. The sequence goes on from PISX010000204.1 coordinate 82,809, forward strand.
CAATGAAATTAAGAGGAGCAGGTGAGGAAATTCTGACTTATTGATATTTACTTTCTTTACTATGACTATGAACATGTCAGAGATAATATAATGAGTTAGCACAACCTGAGGACTGTCAATCTTACAGGCTCTTCACAATACCACCTAAGTCCCAATTCTTATTATCTCATTTAATTAATACTGCAGATTGTACACTAAGTGATTCCATAAGGTGATGCTCCTTTAGAAATTAATGTTTTACTCATTCACAAGTAGCATATTCCTGTTATAACATCTGTAAAATTAGGAAGAAGTTCCCCAAATGAAGAAGTTGATAATTTTGATTGTTAATTCATTGTGAATTCTGCTAAAATTATATTGTTGATTTATTTCATTTTTGTTATGAAACAAAAATAAGAAAACGTGCAATCTCCTCCTTATACCATTTACATTCCTTTCTAAAATTATATTTCTTGATACATACAATTGATTTTAGCACAATATGGAAAATATTTCAATGCTCACTTACCTTTTTTTTTTTTGAAGATTTTATTTATTTGTCAGAAAAAGGGAGCACAAAGAAGAGGAACAGTGGACAGAGGGAAAAACAGGACTGAGCAAGGACCCCAATGCAGGATTCAATCCCAGGACCCCAGGATCATGACCCAAACAAAAGGCAAGACGCTTAACTGACTGAGCCCCTCAGGTGTCCCTGCCTTTTGCTTCTTTTTAAAAAACATTTCCTTTCTGATCAAGATTATCCCACCATTTCTCCCACTCTGTATTTGTGTCTAATTACTTTTAAAAACTCTTCTGCAGTAAAGAACACAAACTCTGGTTTTCATCAGATTTCTTTCCAGATTTATAGTTTCATCAGTGACTTAAATATTGATTTTTCCAGTTTATTTATTCTTAGCTTAGTTTTCTTGACTTTGTATATTCTATTTTAGGTAATAGTATACACTCAACATTTCAAATAGCACCAGCATCCTGATGACTCAAGTGTTGACCTGTTATTTATACATCCCTCTGTCTAATAGACATATCTAACTGAACATGTTATAATGATTGGTGTGAATCAATCAGGTACTCATTCTGTAGGATAAAATGGTAACTCTAGTACCCCCATCAAGAATTAAAATAATTGGTTAAAGTAAGTGGAAATGTAATGTCAAATTCTACTTGACTTCCCTATCAATCTCTTATTCTAAATTAAATTAGGTGACACCATTAACATGATAATTCCATGCTCAGTGGTTCAGCTGTATGTAAGTTCTAACCTCCATGTACTCTGGTGCCACTTGCTAAATATTATGGGTGATCTTCTGCCACCCTGAACTTGATTATGTAGATGCACATTTTGTCAATTTAGGTAAATGATTCAGAACTCACTAAGTAAGGAATCACCTATTTTCCATCTTTCAAAAAAAATACATATTTTCTATGTCATATTTAGGAGAAACAAAACATAGCAAAACATATCTCACTGTCCTAGGAGACAAGGTTATATAGCTTGGATTCTAATCAGAATTTCTCCACTAACTTCTTATATGTACTCATCCATTTGGAATGTATTTTTCATTAATTTTTAATGATTCTTATTATGGTTAATTTTATTTATTGACTTGACTGGGCAAAAATGCCCAGATATTAAGTCAAAGATTATTATAGATGATTCCGTGAAGCTGTTTTTTGGATGAGATTAACATTTAAATTGGTGGACTTTGAGTAAAGCAAATTAAGCTTCATAATGTGAGTGACCCTTATCCTATCAGTGGAAATCCTTAAAAGAACAAATAATGACTAATATGTCCATTTATCGGCAACTCCTCATCCCCCTCATTCCCTACCTGCCATCCTCTGGCACTCTTTGATTCTATGTATTTGACTATTTTAGATCATATGTAAATGAAATCATGAAATATTTGACTGACTTATTTAACTTAACATTTTTTTGTCTGTGTAAGTGTAAATGCATGCATGTCTCCACATACTTTGCTAAAAATTCAGACCACACAGTACTCACAGCTATTTAATTTATAATCATATCGTGAACACTTCTGCCACAACAGTAAATTTTCATGACTACACAATTATATTCTATTTCATTGCCCTATTAAAATAATACTTTATAATCTTCTTGCTATTGGCAATTTGGGTTCTCAAAATTTTATTATATAACCTTGTGATCAACATTTCTATTTACACATATATCAATTATAATTTCTGGTTCTAGTTTTAAGATGAAATCCTGAAATTAAATTATGAGATCAAGAATAATAATAATTTACATTTTTGAAAGGTTCATAGTTTTTATACCAGCTATGGCTGTTTTATTCTCATCAGGATGTAACTAGGTTCACTTCCTTTGCATACTAAAAAGACAAATATCATTAATATTGCTATTTAATTATAAATATTAAAAGTGTTACCCTTGGAATGTAGTATGTTTCTATTTATAAATCTTTATTATTAACATTTAAATGTTTATATATGTTTAATTTTATTTGCTATAATTTCTTTCTTGCTTGCTTTTATTTTTGTGAATACTATTCAAAACCTTTGCATTTTTCCTTACTGGGCTATTACTTGTTTAATAAAATTTTGAAGTTTTACTATATTAATATGTTAATACATTGTCTTTAATAAGTGCATCATGTATCCCTTTTCTTGTCAGCACTTTCTTTTATCATGCTTTCTTATGCATAAACACTTACATTTTTCATATGGTAGTAGTTTCTGTGTCTTTTAAAATTTCTATAACAATGTTATCCTTAGAAAGTCAGATATTTATATTTTATTACATTTTCTTTAGATTTACATTGAACTTCATCAAAATCATATTTTGTCGTTATAGTTTCAAGAAAATTCTTTGCCTTATTTTTCCCTCAACCATTTTACCAGAATGTTTCTTGTTTTTTGTTTTTTTTTTAAAGTAGGCTCCACATGCAGCATGGAGCTCAGTACGAGGCTTAAACTCAGGACCTTGAGATCAAGACCTGATCTGAGGTCAAGAGTCAGATACTTAACCTGCTGAGCCACCCAATTGCTCCTTCCAGAAATTTCATTGAGTAAATCTCTTTTCTTTAGTGATTTTTCTGGAGAGCACATTATTATTGTATCTGTGTAAACAAATCTTCACTATTGCTTTTGGTACAGTGATTTAAATTAGTACTATTTAATGGTCTCTACAGTTTCTTATTTCTTTACTAAGTTGCTCTAAATTATTCATGTTAAAGTTCTGCTAGAGACTAACACTTGTGGCCTCAGAGATAAAAAGTGTGACCAAGGCATTGTTAATGAGGGCTTTGGTTTGTCTGCAGTAACCTTTATGTAGATAACGAAGCAAGGAATCGATTGAAATTTTTTGGTTGCAAAACTACACATACATCCATGTGTCAAAAATTGTCTTATTTATTGTTTCAGAAATACAGACTACAATTGTGATTCCTTTACTTCTTTCAGGTACAGGATTACAAAAAAACAAGTAAGGAAATATTTGAAAATGACTAAGGACTTGTCTTTAATTGTTTGAGAATACATGCAGAAAACGCTTTCTTAATAACTGTTAGCACAGAAGAAAAACCAACTGCAAGTATTTCCTTTCTTTCAAATTTTAAAATCCCCCTCAATCAAAGAGTTCCAAAAGAGGATTTAGATTCAACATTATTAATAGTTAAAACTAATGATAACTACAATTACTAGTCTCCTGATATTTATGAGGCACTTAACTTTCACAGTAATCCTATGAAATTGTTATAATTTTATGCCATAGGAAACTAATTCTCATAGTCAAAGTAACTTGTCAAGGGATAGAGATAATGGCAGAATCAGTTATTTTCAAAACCAAAGCTTTCAGAGTCTCTGCTCATGACCTTAATCACCCTCTTCTACTGAGTCATTTATATTAAAACACATTACTGATAAAGAATATTCAACTAGGACACAGTCTAAATTAATTTCAGTTAATGCTCTTTAAAAAAGTTATCAAATGTTATTCAGAAATTGATTCCTTAAAAGTTTGTTTTTTTCATCTTGAATGCTTTTGGGGGTTTCATATTCCTATAAAAAAATGGTACTTGAGTTAGTTGAAATCTCTCTCTCACCAAAGACACACACACACACACACACACACACACACACATACAGAGAGAGAGAGAGAGAGAGAGAGAGAGAGAAAGGAGGCAAATGACACCATTGCTGGTATGACATATACTTAGCATACAAAGCAAATCATTTATTAGAGTAAATGAGATGTTGTAAGTAATTACATGACAGTGGTCATGAACCAACACTGTCTAGACAGAATGAGACATATGGCCACTCTACCCAAAGTTCCCAAATACAAGTTAAAAAGGGGAAAGGATTCTACAACTTTCACTTTACATGTAAATAATGAAATAAATATACTAGATCAGATAGGCACTTTTCTGAGGTTAATAGTGCAGAGGCAGGTGGAGATTGTGCATAAAACCGTTTTACTGGATTCAGATTCTTTTATAAAATGATGATAATGTAAATACTATCTATAAGAATATATGAGATAACATGTGGAATAAAGTAAGGTAGCAAGCAGAGGAGATGTTCAAATCTTTAAATACTCCTATTCATAGAAATAAAAGATGAAAGTTAATTGAAAATTCAACTGAAAACTTAGAAAAGTAACAGATGAAAAGAGAAGACAGCAAATAATAAAGGTAGAAAAAACTTGTGCATTAAAAAAACAAATATAGGAGCCCCTGGGTGGCTCAGCTGGTTAAGTGTCTCCCTTAAGGCTCAAGTCATGATCCCAGGGTCCTGGGATTGAGGCCTATATGGGGCTCTCTGCTCAGTGGAGACCCCACTTCTCCCTCTACCTTTGTCTAGCACTCTGCCTACTTGTGCTCGCTCTTTCTCTGTCAAATAAAATCTTAACATAAATAAATGGAAACAGAAATATATTGAGAACTAATAAATAAGCAATACTTAAAATATATATAATAGAATATTTAAATGAAAATATATAAGTATGTAAGTATAAAAATTAAATATTTAAATAAAATATTTAAATATTATTAAATAAAATATATATATATATATAACTTTATATAGAGATATATACTTTTTTAAACTAACAAACCACTTACAGTAAGAAGCCTCTTGAATGGTCCCCACCTATTGCATTGGTGTGTGGTGCCCATATTCTTGCATTGATTTTCTTCAGTGTGAGTTAGATTTAGTAATTTGCTTCTAATAAATGTAGCAGGGGGAACAAGATGCCATTTCTGAGGTTAGGTTTGAGCATTCCAGATATCAATTTGGGGAACACTTTTTTCATGATCTCTTGGCTCACTTCTAAGGGAAGCCAGCTGCCATACTGTGAGTTGCCCTTTGAAAAGGCCCACAAGATAGCAAACTGAGAGAAGCCAACAGCCAACTACCAGGGAAGAAATGAATCCTGTCACCAACCATTCGATAAGCTTGGAAGCTGATCCTTGTGTGATCAAGCTTTTAGATGAGACCACAAAGCTTGCCAATACCCTCCTTGCAATCTCACGAGATTGTGCCAGAAGTATCTATGCTGGGTATTCCTGAACACAAATATTGTGAAATAATAAATGTTTGCTGTTTTGAGGCATCACATTTTGGCTTAGAGTTAATATATGACATAAAACTAATACACTGCTAGTGATCAACTAAGAACAAAAGAAGAAAAATAAAGAAAAATAAACAGAATAAGAAATGCCAAGGCACTATAACTAATAACAGAAGTTTTTAAAAAGTGGGGGAGGACAAAGCAAATTAGTTAAACTTTTTTTTTTCTTGGAGGAGATATGCTAATGGTACCAATATTTGAAGATTTTATCTATTTATTTGAGAGAGACAGAGATAGTGACAGACAGCAGGAGTGGGGAGGAAAGGGAGAACCAGGCTCTCTGCTGAACAGGGAGCCCAATGCAGGACTCAATCGCAGGATCCTGGAATCATGACCTGAACCGAAGGCAGACACTTAATCAACTGAGTCACCCAGGTACCTGAAAACTTACATTTTAAATGTAGGTACTAGGCAACATTAACTTAACTAAATTATAAAACTTAACATTACTAATGGTGGAATAACCTGACATATGCCTCTTGATATGTTGTAACTTAAAGTACACAGTACCACCCAATAAGCATTTTTTTAAAAGATTTTTTTAAATTTTTATTTATTTGTCAGAGAGAGAGAGAGAGAGAGCGAGCGAGCACAGGCAGAGTGGCAGGCAGAGGCAGAGGGAGAAGCAGGCTCCCTGCCAAGCAAGGAGCCTGATGTGGGACTCGATCCCAGGACACTGGGATCATGACCTGAGCCGAAGGCAGTTGCTTAACCAACTGAGCCACCCAGGTGTCCCCAATAAGCGTTTTTTAACACATGTGTTTTACCTGGATCTTATAAGAGGTTTAGACTAAATTCCACACTTCAGAAAGTATATAGTAGAGAGAGATGATTACCACAGGCCATGTTATCTCTGCCTCTCCCCAGTTACATGTTGGATGTACATGTAGGATATAATTTATCCACTTTTTTGGTAGGTTTCTCTCTCTCTCTCTCTCTCTCTTTCTTTCTTTCTTTCAACAATAAAATGAGATTCTGGAGAAGATTAAATCAAGAATTTATCCAACTATCTACTCTACTTTCTCAGTTTCTATTGAACCCTTTTCTTCAAAGCACTAAGAGTTGGTTACTGGGTACCATATTGTCTTTGGTAACTTCTTCAAAGACTAATGTTTTACTTAAATTTGAAACTTGTAGATTTGGGGTCAGTTTTGGGTAATGCTATATTTTCTATTATGTTTTTGGCTTTTTACCATCCTGATAATGAATGAACTAATAAATTTTTAAAATCATGAAAAAACACATTATTTCTATTGAGATACAACTCAGGTGGTAATTCCTGGAAGATTCTTGACTTTCATAATCTTTCCTGCCACAATGAAGTTTGCAAAATTGGAAAGGTTTGTTTTTTTTTGTTTGTTTGTTTGTTTGTTTTTTCAGTCTTTTTAATTTTGATGTAAAAATTCTGGTCTTTTAACTTACAAATTATCTTAATATTTGGACTATGTTATGGACAGAATTGTGTTCCCCTCAAAACTCATATGTTGAGGGCCTAACCCCCAATGTGACTGTATTTGGAGAGAGGGTCATTAAGGTGGTAATAACAGTTAAATAGGCCATAAGGGTGGGGCCCTAATCCAATAAGACTTTCCTGGGAGCAGGAGCCACAACTGCCATTAAGCTGAAACCTGATTATTCATTTAAACTAATGAAGAAAACACAAAGCAATGTGTTCTTTGGTCTTATGTTTCCATGTGGAAGGAGTTCCCTCACAATTACCCTATTTCTACCTCTTCACTAACTTCTCTGTAGGAAAAAGTAGGTGGCTACCTGATTGCAGAGCTTTGGAGTAATTTCTTAGACTCCCTGGCTCAAATTTTGTTGTTGTTGTTTTGTTTTGTTTTTTTGTTTTTTGTTTTTTACTTTGTCTTCGGTATTAGTGTCCCTGTCTAGGATAAGCCTCCATTCTTCTGTCTTCTCCATGTTCTAAATTTTACACACATTATGTACCTTGTAGGGCAGCCTCTGTGGTCCAGATCAGACTGGATATGTCTGCCTATTTCTGGGGTGCAATCTTAGCAGATGATTTGGCCATACCCTATTGAGGTTTGTCTGTTTAGCTTTTCTAGGAGGAAAAAAAAAAAAAGGTGATAATTGATTTTTCATTTTCTGAGTTAAGCTTGCCTGTCAATTGTTTCCAGCTTGAAAGAGAAAGAGGACTATGGAGAAGTCATATTAACATTATTGCTATCTTTCAATCTTTCAAAAATCCTAATTAATGTTCTTCAAAATAAAGTGTTCCCTCCCATGAGAATGTGGGATAATTCAACAGTGAGTATAAAAATAATATTAGAATTTCTATTACATTTATTTAAAATATGAGAAATAAACATTGTTATATTAGTGCTTAAAATAAGAACAATTTTTCTTTAAATTATGTTATTTATTCATTTGAGAGAGAAAGACCATAGCAGGGGAGAGGGACAGAGGGAGAGAGAGAAGCAGGCTCCTCACTGAGCAGGGAGCCAGACACTGAGCTTGATCCCATGACCCTGAGACCATGACCAAGCCAAAGGTAGTTACTTAACTGACTGAGCCCCCCAAGTGCCCCAGAAAAAAACAGTTTTATGTTTATCCATACAAGAAATAACTATTGGACAACTATTATAGGCAGGCATGGTTTAGGTTCTAGGAAACCAGTGATAAAAAGAATAGGCAAAGACTCGTCGTTTAAGAGATCTGCATTGTGTCAAAGTTTCACAAAAAGGGAAATAAACAATTGAGGTATAATTTAATTTTATATTTTGATAAGTGAAATGAAAGCTAATAAAGGAGAGAGAGTGGATAGAACATGGTAGGCGTATGCTGATAAAATTCTATTTTATTTAGCAGAGGCCAGAGGGAGTAAAGAGGTTACCCATAAGGAGGGGTCTTGTGACATCAAAAGTCATGGCACACCTGAAGAAAAGAAAAATGCTTGAACATAGGAGTGGTGGTGGTGGGAGGTAAGAAGTAAAAGGAGGAAGCCAGAAGAAGAGTCAGATCATGAGAAATATTTTGGCATGGGTGGGATTTTGGATGTTAGTCAAGTAATAGGTCATTAGAGGCTTCTGAGTAGTTGAGGTGATGACACAATCTGATTTACTTTTAAAAGGATCTCTCTGGTTCCTGCTGGAGAAAAATAAAAATGTATTAAAGAATGTTCTTTTATTTTTAGTGCAAACATTAAAAAAAAGTTTGAAAGCCACTGATCTAAAAAATAAATGAATGTTTCAATTTTTTTTGCTTTCTCTAATGAGAAAATAAGCTCAGATTTTAAAAAAATGATGTCATAGAACTAATATAAAAACAATATCAAATAGAAATACCATGGGCTTTAGGGTAAAACCAAACTAGAAATTAATTCCAACTTGGTCTCTGCCTAATTGTGTATCTTCAGGTAAGTCATGTGAGTTATCAGAGCCTCCTTTTCTTTGTGAGGGATCCTTTGCAAGGATAATTATTATCCTGATTGTTTTTGTATTAATTGGAGCTATGCTTATTGCATCTAGTCCTGATCAAGAAATCAGCATATGTCATTTCTCATTATTATTGGTGGCCAGATATGTTGGACAACCCAAAATATAATAACAACAATAACAACAACAACAAAAACAAAAAAACAAAATAAAACAAAACAAACAAAAAAACCACCCACCTAATTTTGTAGAACTCTGTTGAGAATTTCCTGATCTCCAGATGTCCCAACTGCTTAATATAGGAAGGGCAAAGGATAAATAGTACTGGAATGTACATTGACAGAAAGGTGAGAAATAGGGCAAGGGTAAAATAACAAAGATGACAACCATATGGTCATTAATAGATAACTTTTCCCACCTGTCACTTCCTATATTTGGAAAAATCTGTCATGTCAATTCCAAGAGGCCCTTGGAGACAATAAAGTACCCCTCCCACTCCTACAACAGATAAATGAATAATTTTATCAGACTCTTCAATATTATTCAAGTCTAAAATGACTTTCAAATGAAGTGATCATTTATTTGAGGCAAAATAGTTTGGTTTTGTTCTAATTATCCAGTTAGTTGCCTTCATTCTCCACACTACTTCTCATGTGTTGACATCAAGTCAAATTTGCCATTCGGGGTTCTGTTTCTTTTTATGCTCCTTTCTGTACAGTTGGAAGATACAAACTCATTTCCCTATAACTTTGTTCTTTTCCATTTCACTGATTTTTCCCTTTGGTTTTAATGGATCTTAAGCTTGCTTATGTTCATTTATTTTCTTTTTGCCACTAGTAACCCTGATGATGTAGTGTTATTTCTGAGAATGATCTGTTTACTGGAGACTTATTGTTGCAGAACAAAGTTAAGAAACAAGGCATATAGAAGAGAGAGAGAGAGGTTGGGGGGGGGAGTTCAGATTGAGAAGAATGTCCCTTTAATCCTTAGGAAAAAAAGTGGAAATAATCTTTTTTTTTTTTTTTCAAATATAGAAAAGAAAGAGATAAGATTCAAAAAAATGCAAAAACAAGACAAGCCATAGCCAATAGATATATTTGCGATCTGAAATAAATTCTGTAGCATGCTTCATAATCAAATATCAGTTCTCTAAGCAATGACCACAGTAATTAGATAATTTCCAAAATTTCACACACAATTGCTATGTAAACCATGACTAATGATATCAGTAAAGCCCTTTTCTTTCATATGCCCTATGTGCATATGTGTGGGGGGCATGGGTGAGTGTGTGTAACTCATACAGAAACACATATAAGAACATACGTCCCTTCAGGCCCCTGGGTGGCTCAGTCCATTAAGCATTTGACTCTTAGTTTTGGCTCAGGTCGTGATCTCAAGGTTGTGAGATAGAAATCTGCATTGGGTTCCATGCTCAGTGCAGAGTCTGCTTGAGATTCTTTCCCCCTCCTTCGCCCTCCCCATCTGCTCCTCTCCTCACTGGTGTTCTCTTAAAAAAAGAAAGAAAGGAAGAAAGGAAGAAAGGAAGAAAGAAAGAAAGAAAGAAAGAAAGAAAGAAAGAAAGAAAGAAAACGTGTATTTCTCTGAATGACTTGACATGGTTAAATGAATATTTGATCATATAATTCATTGTATGTGCAACATGATCCAAATGAAAATTGCTAATATGTGTTCAGAAGAGCATTTCCCGAAGCATATTCTGCAGAATTATTGTCCCACAAATTGCTTGATAAAAATGGTTTCTGTGATCAATTGCATTTGAAAATTATCTGTCCATGTATTTAGGTTTTTTTCACATGCCTTATATAGACTTTGGCAAAGACTATAAGACAGAATTATTTTAGTAAAATATATATATCAGATATAACATATTATAATGTATAATATAATAATGTATAATGTATAATGTATAATACAAGCAAAAGCTATTTTTAGTTAGCATTGTTACACATTTGATACATTATTGCTTCTTGTGGAGAGTGGGTTTATTGAATATGTGTTATATCCCAAACACTTTTCCAGTTCTATAGATATTGCAAGTCCTAAAACCCCAGACCCCAAAGAGATCATAATCTAGTTTGAGAAAACTATCATTTATCAATAATTATTAAATAACATCATAGAGATTAGCTCCACAGGGAATATTAAAGAGGAGGGAAGTAGGTGGGGAAGGGGGTTATGGGATAACCCACTTAACAGATGAAATAATTGTGTTGGTATAAAAACATAAATAGATTATTATGAAGTGAATCTAGTTATATTGAAATTTGACCTATATTTTTTCCAGAAACATAAACTGGCAGATTTTTAACATTTTTAAAATGAAGTGAACCACAGTGAAGTCCTCCTGCTCATTCTGACCATCACAATAAGAGATGCAAATCTCTGCATGAGGCTGCAGTACTTAGGCATTGAGGACCAAGATGGCTGAAGGACCCAAATCAATCCTGCTGTGATCCACTGGAATTTTACTTTCCAGTATAGAGAAAGGGCACAGTCAATCTCATTATAGTGGCTTGCTAGAGAAAGAAGCTGAACTGTGAAATAAACTCATGATGACTAGTACTCTCCCCATAGAGAGATTTGCATCACAAAAACAACCTCATCACTGGTCTTGTCATTATTCATATTGGTGGTGTCAGCAGAGAAAACAAGAGCTGAATGTCTAGGAACAATAAACTTCTGATTTACCTTCATTTCAGTAGGAATTTGTGTCATGTCCAAATTAGAGGGGGAAAAAAGGAAATCAGGAATAAATTTTAATAAAAATCATTTATATTGGAAACCACATTGAGTTTTAAACTTCTCAGCACAGCTTATATGATTTTGTATGGATATGTTTCATACACATATGTGGTCACACACCTTCTTTATTTATCTAATATCTGCAAGTAAAATTTTAACAAGTTCCATTGTTTTTCTCTTCTTTACTATTCCTAACTCTACTATTTCATACAAAAATAAATGAAATTAAAATGACTTTTTCATTATTTTTTAAAAGATTTATCCTCTTTGTATTTCAAATTCTTTAGGACATGGGACACCCAATTTAGCAGTTATATCTCTTACAGATAGCCAAATAAACAGACTTGCACAGCCACTGAAACTAACTTTTGGAAGGCAGCTATGCCCACCACTATACCACCAACACTAACTAACTTTTGGAAAACATAAGCTTTCTATAATGCCTTTGGCTCTTCTGTGGTATATTTGCAATAAATGAATCTTTTTTTAAAAATGGAATTACTGGAATTCACTTGTATCCCTGGACTTTTTTGTTTGTTTGTTTTTTTAGTTTTACATTCAGGAGTTGCACACCTATAGAGTCCAGCTCTAAATAGACGAAAGAAGAGGTGATAAGGTATGGAAAGGAACAGTGTCTGAAGAGATAAAGGGTCACTGTAATTTACTAGTCATTACCTTAAAAATGAATATGTGACTACATGAATGTGACTTCCAAAAGTTGCACTTTCCCAGATGTCAAGATATTTTCTCCCTTAAGAATCATTTGCCAGTTGGTCTTTGCTATCACATTTCTATTACATGGTTTCTTTGACAACACTTGTTTATCAGAGCAGGTTGAATGTTCCTCTAAAACCCTTTGCTCTCTGTGATATTTTTATTCACGTGAAATTTTTATTGCTTTTTTGTTTTATTTTCAGAGCATTTGTTTCGTTTGTAGAAGGCATTAAGACAAAGACTTCATTTCTGAGTGCTTATAAAATAAGCAAGTGTCCTTACACAATTAGGCATTGCAGTACTTGGCAAGAAGTAAGACAAGCCACGGTGTTTATGAGTCCTTCTAGTATAAGGCTAAGAGAAGTTTCAATGGGATGAAACAGAGCTCACTGCCAAGGACTAAGAGGGAGGTTTGGAGTTACATAAGAGGGAATAGGCAGCTACCTGTAAAAAGGGCTTTGAAAGTTAACAGAGAAGGCAAACTGTACAAATTAATTGCCCTTTGGCAACAGGACAATATTTCAGAACCAATTCCAACCAACTCAATTTTCTTTTGTCATTGGATGATTAGATACATCCATCAATATGCAAATAGTGACTGTGTTGGCAAGTACTGATTTTTGGAAGTTTATACAGTGAATGAGTAACTTTATTGAATTTATCATTAAGGCTTTTCCAGAATCAAAGATAGATGAAAGCCAGATTCCTGAAAGATTTGAACATAAGTGGAGAGAGCATTGTGGAGGATGAAGCTTCCTTAGAGAAGTAGAGCTGATTATCTTGGTCATACTGGAGCAGGATTCATTAATACTGGAGAAGATTTCAGCTGGAAGGGAAGCTCACTCGCATTGAAATGACAGAAAAGGACAAGGAGGTTGAAAACATTTTTTTCTATTTCACTTAATACACACAAAACACTAAAATACTTACCGTAATCCTAAATCCTGATTTTTTTTTCTCTCAACAATGCTCTGGCACAAAGTATTAAAACAGTTCTGTGAAAATATTTGTTGTTGTTACACCAAGGATATCAAGTCCGTTCACTGAATCTTGTCTTAAAAATAGACACAACTAAAGAATTATTTTAACACAAAGTAACAGAAATATTCAGGCTGTGTTTGCACACTAAAACACAACACATCTTAAATCTTCAAATATCTGATAATCTCTCTAGTCATATATGGATTCTTGAAGAAGAGAGAGAAAATTCTGTCCAGCTATCAGTCACAAGAGTTAACAGAGGAATGGCTCCCTGTGTTTCAGGCTGTACTGTCACCTCATGACTGTGAATTGGTTTTTATTTGCCTCATATAAATAAGATAATCCATTAATTACTCTCTGTTACTTACATCTAAACAACTTCACTCTTGTACCTAAATGTGTTTGAGATTAAGGAGAAGTGGAAGGAAGGATTTGGAAAGAAAGAAAGTCAGTTTCTTTTCATGGAGCCACCTTTATGTTTTCCTTTACATTAATTCGTCCATTAATGGATATAATTATTCTTGCCACCCATAAGCTAGAACACCATTAGGTGCATTATAAAGATGATAATCAATCTTTTTTCTAAAATGGCACAGGAACACTAGGGAATATTAAAACCCTAATTCTTCAGGAATTTGAACAGGATGCTATATGGGTTTCTAGAAGGAGACACCAATTATAGCATTATGTGAAAATAACACATGATAGCAATATATAATTTAAAATAAGACGTATATCAGTTTAGATCACGGATTGACTCTATGGGCAGAGAGAATATCAGCAACTTATTTTATGTTTCTTATTTTTCTTTATTGAGCTGACAATTTCCTCAAGCTTGTACTGTAGGCAGAATTAAAATGAAATTATGCATGCAAAGTACCTAGTACATGGTAGATTTTCAAAGGTATTATTTTACTTTCTCCTTTCCCAAGACTTGCTTTTAATCCTCAAAATGGTCCAAAATCTCCTTATTGGCATGGATCTTCCATATTGTCTTTGGGTTAGGTGTTTTCTGTTAGAATCTGTTTCCACATTTGTTTTATGAATTTCAATCATTCTGTAGCAGATATATTTAACAATAAAGCAAACACTTATTTAGCATTTACTAAAGGCCAAGCACTATCCTAAGAGAAATTAACTCATTTCATATTCCAAAGTCCCATAACAAAGGAAATATTGTTGACCCAATGTCACAAATAAGGAAACAGATACAGACATGGCAGAAAATTCATATAAATTGCTCAGAATCATTCACCTAGAATTCTACTCAAGTGTAAAAGCTCCAGAGCCCAACTTTTTCTGTTTTCAGTATGGAATGCCTCACAAATGGGCAGTGACATATCTGTGCAGGGTCCATGCCAATCACTGTATCATTACAATTTTTGTGTATCTGCTGAGGAAGTGAGCACCAGAGTTCATCCTCTTAAATACTCAGACATTTCCCTTCCCCTTCCCTACTTTTCTGCCGCTTGTAACCATGTACATGGAACCACATTACTAAAATACAACTTCTCCCACAAAAATATCTTCCAGACTGAAAGGAATTACAATTCCATAAATGTTATTGATTATGACTATAAATTGAACAAAGTTGTTCAAAGGCTCTGTACTATTTTCCAAAAATAATATGACATCCCTCAAGAGATCTTTATAGCCTTTTTTTTAGGTGTTATTTATCTTAACTTACAGAGTATTCATTTAACAAAATAGTTCATGGAATTAAAAAACATAAATTTAATATGTTAAAATAGGATTATTATATAATTACCACTTCTTTATACTCATATCATTTTATTATTTTTGTTTGTACTAGTATTATGTACTGAAAGAAAAGGTAAGAAACGTAGTTTGATTTATATGGGAAACAATAAGAGTTGGATGTAACATTTGTTCATATCAGAAGTATTCAGGGTGAAAGAACAAGTGTAAATATGAAATGTGTAAATATGGCTTTTTACTTTTCTCATGATCTTATATAAATAGACATGATATAACTTGGCATCTTATACTTGAATAATGTTTCCTTGTAATTCTTTCCAGATTTTCAGTATTAAGAAAGACTCACACTGTCAAATTTTACAGACTGTCCTTTTAAATCCATATGGAAGTAACTGACTCATATAGCCATATAAGCACTGATTCCAAATGCAGCAATATTAAATACCTACAGTGTGGAAATGAAAACTTTATTTTTTTTTTCAGAAAACACATTTTCTCCTTTATATAAAGGTTAAGATTTCATGAAGAACCATGAGAAATATAGGGGCAGTTGGGTGGATCAGTAGGTTGAGCCTCTGCCTTCTGCTCAGGTCATGATCTCGGGGTCCTGGGATTGAGTCCCATGTCAGGTTCTTTGCTCGGGGTGGGGGGGCCTGCTTCCCCCCTAACCCTGCCTGCCTGTCTGCCTACTTGTGATCTCTGTCAAAAAAAACAAAACAAAAAAACATGAGAAATATAAATCCTTATCTACTAAAACCTATGTGTTTTTACCTGTTTGTGACTTTGCCTGGTACGTGGCAGCCACTCAATTAATGTTATTGATGATTGAGTCAGAACTTAGATACCTCCATACATTGGGGATAGTCTGTACCCTCATACATTCTACCACTATTCATATACATCAGCTAAATGCATATATCTCTGAAATGTAGTAGTGTCATCTAATCTTTCTTTCTTTCTTTTTTTTTAGATTTTTTTAGATTTTTTAGATTTTGTTTATTTATTTGACAGAGAGGGAGAGATCACAAGTAGGCAGAGAGACAGGCAGAGAGAAGGGGAAGCAGATCCCCCGGCAAGCAGAGACCCCTATGTGGGGCTCGATCCCAGGACCCTGAGATCATGACCTGAGCCAAAGGCAAATGCTCAACCCACTGAACCACCCAGGGGCCCTTAATCATTCTTTTTTTTTTTTTAATTTTTATTTAAATTCCAGCTAGTTAACATACAGTGTAATATTAGTTTCTGGTATATAATTTAGTGTTACGACACTGTTTTCTTACATTTTAACATTCAGTGATACCATTTCTTTTGCCACTTCAATCACTGCTTTCTTCCCTTAAGGAAATGCCAGCATTTAAGGTTCATAGCAGTATTGAACAGAAGGCACAGAGATTTCCAATATTCCCTGCTTCTACACATGCATAGCCTTCCCCAAGTCAACATTCCCTGTCAGAGTGGTTCACTTGTTACAATTAAACAGTTTAATTAGACTTAACTTTTGGTGTTGTATATTGGACAAATGTATAATAAGATATATCCACCATTATAGTATAATATAGAGATAAAAATCCTCTGTGCTTTGTTTATTCTTCCTCTGACCCATCCCAATCCTTAGCAACCATTGATCTGTTGACTATCTCCATCACTTTGCTTTTTCAAGATTGTGGTATGGTTGGGGGGTGCCTGGGGGTGCCTGGGTTGAAGCCTCTGCTTTCGGCTCAGGTCATGATCCCAGGATCCTGGGATCAAGCCCCACATCGGGCTCTCTGCTCAGCGGGGAGCCTGCTTCCTGAACCTTTCTCTTCTGCCTGCCTCTCTGCCTACTTGTTATCTCTGTCTGTCAGATAAATAAATAAAAATCTTAAAAAAAAAAAGAATGTGGTATGGTTGGAATCATATGGTATGCAGCCTTTTCAAATTGGCTTCTTTCACCTAGTAATATGTAATTAATTTTCCTCCATGTCTTTTCAAGGCTTGAAAGCTCATCTTCTTAGCAATGAATAACATTCCATTCATTGTCTGGATGTACCACAGTTTATCTGCTCACCTCCTGAACGACTTCTTGATTGCTTCCAAGTTTGGGCAATTATGAGGAAAGGTTCTGTAAACATCTGTGTGCACGTTTTTGGGAAGGCACAAATACTCAGCTCCTTCGTGGAGATACCAAAGAGTGTGATTACTCTCCTATCTGGTAAGAGTGTGTTTAGTTTTATAAGAAACTGTCAAATTAGCGTTTATAATGGCTAACCCATTTTGCATTTCACCAGCAATGAATGAGACTTCCTATCACTCTGCATCATGGCCAGTATTTGCTACTATGGATGTTCTGGATTTGAGTCACTCTATCGCATACAGTGGCATCTCACTATTGTTTTAATTTGTATTGCATTGAAAACATAATGTGGAGCATCTTTTCATAGGTTTATTTGCCATCTATATATCTTCTTTGGTGAGATACCTATTAAGGTTTGGCCCTTTTTTTGTTTGTTTTTTAAGTAGGCATGGAGCCTAACACATGACTTGAACTCATGACCCTGAGATCAAGACCAAAGCCGAGGTCAAGAGTTGGACATTTAACCAACAGAGTCACTTAAGTACCCTCTTTGACCCATTTGTTAGTTGAGTTGTTTGTTATATTTTTACTGAATTTTAAAAGTTTGTGTGTGTGTGTGTGTGTGTGTGTGTGTGTTGCTGTAGAAAATAGAACTTTATCAAATGCAAATAGCCCTTATTAGTCTATGTCTTATCTTTTCTTTTTGTTGACAGTGTCTTTCATGGAGTAAAAGTTTTTAACTTAAATTTAGTCTAACTTATCAATTTGTTCATTTATGGATCATATATTAAAAAACCATCACCAAACCAATGACACTTAGCTTTTCTCTTGTTATTTGCCAGGAGTTATATAGTTTTCAATTTTTCACTAGATTTTTGTTTAATTTTTTGCGAGCTATGTAAGGTTCATGTCTAGATTTTTTTTTTGGCATGTAGATATCCAGTTGTTTCAGCACCATTGTTGAAAAGACTATTTTTTCACCATGATATTGCCTTTGCTCCTCTGTTAAGTATCAGTTGACTATATTTTTTAAATGTTATCTTCAACTCCAATTTTGGGGGGAACAAAAATGTTAAATATAAGTGGAATCTCCTTAATATAAATTACAACATCCTATCACATATATGTCAAAAAACACAAAAATGCGATAGTACTAATGTTAATAATTTTGTTAATTCATGTATTTCTTAATATAATTTCCAGTCCCTATTCTTCTTGTTATTTCTGCCTTTATGAACATTTCTTTCATATTAGAGATTATTTAAGTGAAACATTCTTTACATGCAGAGATATTACTTAATAAGTATACTATAACTGTGATTATTTAAATTAGTCTGTATCTGACATTATTTTAATATAATGGAGAAACTTCCAGCTGTCCTACCTTAGGAAAATCAGAGCTTATAAAACAGATAATACATGAGATGATGATGGTTATTATTCTTGTTACAAAAGAGTTCTTCCCTTACAAAAAAAAAAGTCATGCTTCCCCTATAAATAGCCAGTTTGTAATTCTCTCCCATTTTTTTTTCACAAATTTTGAGGGAATGTGTCTATAGAAACATGGAAAAACTATTTGTAATTATTTACTTAAGCTCTAGGTAAATGACTCATTTATCATTTTTTAAGTCACATTCAAGAAACAAACAAGCTTGATTTTTCCATAAGCAAGATAATATTGCAGAAAATTATTTTCTAAACTTTAGGTTTTTGGTACATTAGTTATTTGTAAAATTAGCTTAGTAAGTAGCACCAGATATTTAAGTGAACTAGAACATATTAGAAATGGGAAATCTTATTTTATGAACTTTCAAGATCCTTAGGTAGATAGTGGAAAATATTTGTTCTGTCTGCTATGTGATATCTCAAAAGTACTCCATTTTGAGGTAAGTGCCTCACTGGATGGGATTTGTTGACAGAATCATGCCTTCTGAGGGAGAAATGTCATTACTCCTTCTGTATATATGCCCAACAATAACCTAGCTGGCAGTGATTTTTTTTTTAAAGATTTTATTTATTTATTAGACAGAGAGAAAGAGAGAGAGATCACAAGTAGGCAGAGAGGCAGGCAGAGAGAGGTGGTGGTCAAGGAAGTGGGCTCCCTGCTGAGCAGAGAGCCCAATGTGGGGCTTGATCCCAGGACCCTGAGATCATGACCTGAGCAGAAGGCAGAGGCTTAACCCACTAAGCCACGCAGGTGCCCCAGTGATTTTGTATACAACTGGTCTCTGCATTGGGTGTTCATATCTAAGATCCTTGAGACTTAAGGAAGTGAGCCAAAGTCACAGGGAGAATTGCTAAATCATCCATAGCTTTGGCAACATGTCTGGTTAATAGTGTCATCTGACAGAATCAAGTAGTAGCAATATTGAGTATCCAGTGTCAGTGGTGTCAATGATGGTATTTCAACCAACTTGCCCCTTAGCTTTGACCTTCACTGTATATTCAGCTCTTTAGCAACCCTTGAAGCCTGCCTTTCTATTAGAAATTTTCTATATATATATACATATATATATAATATGATATGCATTCAATAAATTTTCTTCAATAATTCATTCAATAATTTTCTGCTTTCATTAGTTAGGATAGGTACTGTCACCTGCAACAAAAATAAAATGTTTCATAGACATTTATTTGTCGGACTCAGAGAAAATATTAAGTATCCAGGCCTCACGACATTTTATTTTTTTTGTAGTCACATGAACTGAAGTGTTTTACCTCACATTATTTAATGAGTTCCAAATTAACAATGTGCATTCATAGGTTTACTTAATTAACAAATATTCATAATTCATAATATTAGCTATTTTAGCATTTATGGTTTACCAAAAAAATCTTGTATTTAGCCAAGTAACTTGAGTAAATAAAGAAAAAAAATATGGTCTTATGTGAATTTAGAAATCTAAGATAAAAGTAGATGAGTCTAATAAAAACTTATCCTTTAAATCTCAATTTATAATGTGTAATACATATAGTATTCAAGTAAAATTATATTTTCATTGTATACATTGGGAAGTTAACATATTTTGAATTTGTAAATACTCAAAACAAAATACTTATATGATATGACTTATGTATATTACAGTAAGAGTTCATCTAAATTATTATATTCCTCATTAGTTTTCAGAATTCTTATAGCACTCACAACTTCAACAATAAGAAATCACCACTTAGCTATACAGTGCTGTTTAGTACCCTTATTGCTTTCACTGCCAAGTAGACTCATTATGTGATTCATTAGGCAGAAGATAGGACTTATAGGTCCCCTTTTCCAGTTAAGTCTCTTGAGTACCTACTCAGTGATCAGTAAGTATTTACAGTCTCACTGATCAGTTTCATGGATGGAAAATCAGAGAGATTTGACTATTCATATTAATGTATAAGAGAATACTTGAGTATTTAACATCTTAATCAAATTATAAGAATCATGTGTCATTCTTGTACTTCATTCCTTCAAATATGCTTACTAGGAAACCACCATAGAGTAGAAAATTTAATGCACTACAGGAAGAACACATGATGAAAACATACTTGGTTTCCATTTTTGAAAAATTCATAGCCTACAAGAGATTAAGGTATTACATACCTTGTTTCTCTTCTCCTCCCAATAAATTGTGTCATAAATGAGCTATGAATGTTGACTTATGACAACAATTTTTTTTTACTTTTCCAATATTATATTCTCAGGGGAAGAATATAGCAAGCAAATGAAAAAGCAAGAGCAAATTTATGGAATTGTAGATGGTATTATGAATTTTTTGTTGTTATGTTTTGTAGCATCTCAACATACTTACTATTTTTGTTAAGTTCCTCATTGAGTGTGAGAGATGATAAGAGGCAGAATCACCCTTTTGTAAACAAAAAGACCATTTCCTTCTATTTCTGTATGCCCACATGCACACAAGCATAGTTTCTATACACAGCTAGGTTCTTCCATTTGAATGATTTATGATTATTTTGGACAAATTTGGGTATATATAATTATTCTGGGAAGTTGGAGAGGTGAATGGTTGTTAGTAGCAGAAAAAAAAGGAGATTTTCTCTCTCTTGCAGGAGGTCAAATTGTGGTAAATTATTCATTATTGATAATGTAAAATATTGGAAATATAATTAAAATATTTAAGATGCATATAACTAGATATGCATAGGCAATATTTTAACAGTCAGCAATATCTATATTTCTTATCAATTTCAGTATGCTTTTTAAATGTTCTAAGCACTGATCCTAGAAGTTTAATGTTATTCATATTCTTTTCAGATGCAGTAAAGATGTCATTTAAGAGCAGAGGTTCTGCTCTTTTTGCAGATTCAAATCCAAGATCTATCACTTAATAATACGAAACTTTGAGCAAGTGTTAATTTTATGTGATCCATATACTTTCTTTTCACATATGGATGATAGTAATAATACCTACCACGTAGGTTTGCTATAAGAATCATTTAATACAGTCAAAGTGCTTAGAATAGTGTCTAGCACATGGCAGCTTACAAATATTATTATTTTTATTCATGGTATCAGTATTATTTTGTTGAATTATTTTAGTATCATGTGATAGAATTAAATCTTAAAATAATCTCTGTGCTTGTAATAGGGAGAAATACCATGTCTGACTTCATATTGCTTTTATTTCCCTTCTTTCTGTGATATATAGCTTAGAAACTTCTGCTTAACCTCTGCACACAGACATGTTATAGCGAAGATTTGCAAAACTTGCTTTTTACCTGATATCTGCCTCACCTGAGGAGATGAGGAATTACATACAGAAATGACTATGCTATCTTTAAGATTACAGGAACCACATAGCCAGATTCCTACAGGCAAATCAATTGACCAAGCACAAAGAAGTTACATGACCTTCCTTGGCTATCTAGAGATGTCAGTCACCTTTTGACTCCAACCTCCTCACTTCCTCCTTTGGCTAACATAAAAGAAGCTAACATTTCATGTTGAGAAATGACAGTTCCTTGGAACAATAATCTACCATCTCCTAAGTTCTCTAGTTTTTGGAAAAAAGTTCTTTTCCTTAACCCAGTATCT
This sequence comes from Mellivora capensis, assembly GCA_004024625.1. Lineage (NCBI taxonomy): Eukaryota > Metazoa > Chordata > Mammalia > Carnivora > Mustelidae > Mellivora > Mellivora capensis. The sequence continues at coordinate 105,089 of PISX010000204.1, forward strand.
TGCCTCTTGACTTAATGACCTGTTAGGTGTTGAGCAGAACAAGCTCGGATTTGGCCACATGCTTCCTGCACAGTGCATTTAATTCATTGTAGTATGTTATATTACCAAAAGCTCTCCATAATTCAGTGAGTCAATTTGGTAGAGGATAAAATGGTTATCAAAAAAAAGTAATGTTTAAAATTATTTCTTATCAAAAAAAAAACCTGTCAAGCATAAACCAATTTCTTATTAATCTGGATTCTGGTAGCTTTTATATACTAATTTCAAGTTTTTATCCCTTCTTCTCTTTTTCTATAATTCAGTGAAATCAATTACTCTCCTCACATGCTTCTCTGTTAATTTAATTCATAGCCACAAAAAATTTAAGCTATTACTGGTTAAAGAAACTAGAGTCCTATATTCTATATTTAATATAAGTGTTTTTTTAATGATCATTTCCGTTAAAAATGTTTATTCCAAAATGGTTATTCAGTTATTCAATAAGATAGCTCACAATTGCTCTCTGCTAACAATGACATGTTAAAGGGCCTCCGGCTTAGATTCTGATGAATTTATAGTCCCTTGTAGAAAATGAACAACGCATTTATTCTGTTTGTGAATGAGGAAACTATAGCAATATGAATGTTGACATTTATACTGGGCATTGAGGAATAAGAATTGTATTTGTAGGGGCACCTGGGTGGTTCAGTGGGTTAAAGCCTCTGCCTTCAGCTCAGGTCATGATCCCAAGGTCCTGGGATCGAGCCCCACATTGGGCTCTCTGCTCAGCAAGGAGCCTGCTTCCCCCTCTCTCTGCCTGCCTCTCTGCCTACTTGTGATCTCTCTCTCTCTGTCAAATAAATAAATAACATCTTTTAAAAAAAAAGAATTGTATTTGTATATATATCTTGGGTCCATTTAAGTTAATTTGACTTAAAGTTGCTAAATAATGGGCAATAAAATAAATATTAAGAAAGAAAATAGAAAATTTAAATGATAGGGAAAATAAGGCAAATTTTGTAATATTGGTGCTTAAAACACATGTAATAAGATCTTTTATATTCACTGGATTGTCAGGTATGGTAGTTAAACAAAGTGGGAAATAGAATCAGTGATAAATATAAAACTGATATCTGAGGAGAAACAAAAGCAATCCATAAGTCATCAACTTAGCAACTTTGGAATATATAATATGCATTAAATCTTTGGAATTTATTCATCCTTTAACTGAATGTTTAAACCCTTTGACCAACAGTTCTCTAATTCCTCTCACACACCCCCAGACCCTGGCCAACACCATTCTTTCTATTTCTGTGAGTTCAGGTTTTTTAGATTCCACATATAAGTTATATCTTACAGTATTTGTCATTCTCTGTGGACTTACCTCACCTAGCATAATGAGCTCAAGATCCATTTATGTTGTTACAAATGCTGGGATATCCTTTTTTCTCATAGTCAAGCAAGATTCCAATATATATATGTATATATGTATATATACATATATATTATATAGATATACACATTTATATATAATATAGATATATATATACACATTTATATATATGAAATAGATTCTATTATATGTAAGTATATTCCATTATATGAAAATATATATATAAACAAGATGTGTGTGTGTCTGTGTGTATATATATGTGTGTATATACATATATATATGTATATACACACAGACACACACATCATTTCTTTATTCACCTGTTGATGGGCAGGCACTTGGATGTTTTCCCTATCTTGGTTATTGTGAATAAGGCTGCATTAATGGGATTGAACTTACTTGTTTAATATCTTATTTTCATTTTCTTTGGACATAAACTGAGAAAGAGGATTACTGGGTCATATGGTAGTTTTATTTCTTCTAATTTTTTTAAGAAATTGTACTGTTTTTGCATAGTAGTGAACCAATTTAAATTCTCAACTGTGCACAAAGATTCCCTTTTCTCCACATCCTTGACAACACTTATTATATCTCATTTTTTCGATGACAGCTGTTTTAACAGGTGTGAGATAATATCTCATTTTGGTTTTGATTTGCATTTTCTTCATGATTGGTGATGTCAAACACTTCATGTTATTGACCCTTTATTTGTCTTTGGGGGAAAAATATCTATTCAGTTCCTCTGTTCGTTTTTAAATCAGGTTGGATTTTTGTTACTGCTGCAGGAGTTCCTTATAGATTTTTGGATATTAACCCTTTATCAGATATTTGCTTTAAAAATATTTTCTCCCATTCTATAGGTTGCCTTTTCATCTTGTTAATTGCTTATTTTTATATGTAAAAACTTTTTAGTCTGATGTAGACCAGCTTGCTTATTTTTTCTTTGTTGCATGCACTTTTGATGTCATATACAAAATATTGCCTAGGCCAATGCCAAGGAGCTTTTCCTGTATGTTTTATTCTAGAAGATTTATGGTTTTAGGTCTTTGTTTAATTCTTTAATCCACTTTGAGTTAATGTTTTTTCTTGGTGTAAGATAACTGTCCAATTTCATTTTTTTGCACATGGTTATCCAGTTTTTTTAACAACATTAATTGAAGAGACTATCTTTTCCCCATCAAGTATTCTGAGGTTAGAGGAAGAAAGGAAGTCTATACGATTTCTAAAAGCTCTCTTCTAGAAGATAAAGCAGGTGGCGACTACTTATTATGTAAGTCAGAAAAAAGGCAGGGAAGAATAACAAATGTAATTGCATTCAGAGGGTCTAGTGGCCAGAGAGGTGTGAGAACAGAGCAGTGATTTCAAATATATTTATCACTTATATCAGAGAAAAAATGTTGATCATGCCCATTCAGTATATGTATATCTACTTATGATTCTATCTATAAAATATCATTGATCCATATATCAGAAATTTTTAAAAAAGTTTTATTTCTTTCCTTTTCAGTTTAAAATAAATACAAATAAAGTTTTTTTTTAATTTTTGTCCCGAAACAAAACAGCATAACCAAGCAACAAATCATCTCCTCCAGCCCTTCGTTCCTTGCTTTTACTAGGTTTGGATGGGCTGGGCACATTAACACTCATTCAAACTTCTCAGTATAAAGTTGCACATTTTCTACCCTATTTTTCATATAATTGCCATACCAAGACCTTAATTTTCCCTTCCTCTGAAAAAATTACTACTTCTTAAGGAGTTATAAGAAACAATTATTTCTTTCTTTATTGCCCCCATCCCACTCACTGATTCTTATTTCCATGAAAATTCTACTGCCTGGGGTTTCAGTTCTGCTTATTTAAGATTTCTCTGGTACACATAGGAGTGATGTAAATATCTACGATGCTACCACAGTCAACAATCTAACTTCAAAATAACTATATCATTTTAAAATATTTATTTAAACACTGAAAAATAGTCATAAAGTAAAAAATATACACAGTGTTTTGTAGTACATGTCAAAGTATTTTATTGTGATGCATATGTTTTCCAGATAAGGAAGTTTGTTAATCATCATATAACATTTAAATGTCTACTACTGGGACTCCTGGGTGGCTCAGTCCGTTAAGCATCTGCCTTCAGCTCAGGTCATGATCCCAGGGTCTTGGGATGAGTCCCACATAAGGCTCTGTGCTCCGTGAGGAGCCTGCTTCTCCCTCTGCCTGCTTCTCCCTCTGCTTGCCACTCATCCTGCTTGTGCTTGCTCTCTCTCTCTGACAAATAAATAAAATCTTAATTAAAAAAACAATCTACTGCAATTCTTCTGGATCACTCAATATAAATCTCCCTATGTGTGTTTGATTATAAAGTATAATAAAAATATAGAGGGACACCTGACTGGCTTAGTTGGTATAGCATGTGACTCCACCTTGGTTTGTGAGTGGGTATAGAGGTTACTTAAAAATAAAATCTTTGGGGCGCCTGGGTGGCTCAGTGGGGTAAAGCCTCTGCCTTCGGCTCAGGTCATGATCCCAATGTCCTGGGATTGAGCCCCGCATCGGGCTCTCTGCTCATTGGGGAGCCTGCTTCCTCCTCTCTCTCTGCCTGCCTCTCTGCCGACTTGTGATCTCTGTCTGTCAAATAAATAAATAAAATCTTAAAAAAAATAAAATAAAATCTTTAAAAATATATCTATAGATTCTGACTTAATAGTTATCTTTTTACTGATTACATGTAGGGCAGTACATGTAATCAGTATATACATATTTTTTAAAGTATATTATATATATTAGAACAGTACAGGGTGCCTGGGTGGCTCAGTGGGTTAAGCTGCTGTCTTTGGATCAGGTCATGATCTCAGGGTCCTGGAATCGAGCCCCGCATCGGGCTCTCTGCTCAGCAGGGAGCCTGCTTCTCTCTCTCTCTGCCTGTCTCTCTGTCTACTGTGATCTCTCTCTTTCAAATAAATAAATAAAAATCTTTAAAACAGTATGAAATTAGTGTGGATACACACACACACACACATATACACATATCAATGACAAGTTTTTTTAATCAGCCATCTCAAAAACTGACATTGTCTGTCCTTTACCCATTTGTCTACTCAGAAAAATAATTACTATTCTTTGTGTACTCTGACCCTTCATAGTAATTTTTGTCCTAAATCCCATTTATCCAAATGTATCTTCAATTTTAAGCCAGAATATATTACATCATGTCCTTATATATTGACAAAACTACCAACATAAAGAAATTTAAAATAAATTTGAAAACATTAAATGATAAGAAATATGCAAAAAAAGTAAAATATAGATTACACTTTAAATTACATTTCCTAAAATCAGCATATATTATATAATTTAAAAAGAAAAGTGTTGGGGCACCTGGGTGGCTCAGTGGGTTAAAGCCTCTGCCTTTGGCTCAGGTCATGATCTCAGGGTCCTGGAATCGAGCCCTGCATTGGGCTCTCTGCTCTGCAGGGAGCCTGCTTCCTCCTCCCTCTCTCTGCCTGCCTCTCTGCCTACTTGTGATCTCTGTCAAATAAATAAATAAAATCTTTTTAAAAATTTTTAAAAAGAAAAGAAAAATGTGATTATTTCATCGGGAAGATTTGTAATTGTTCCAATTGCTTACTACCTAATATTCTAACTGCCCATATTCCAAACCAAGACCTTGTATGTTTTTGTTTTGTTTTGTTTTTTATCATTTACAATCTTACTTAAATCACTTCCTCAATGTTGTTTTTCCTATCTTATGTGTGTGTATGCATATGTATTATATATATGAATATACATAATATGCATAATATATGTATATATAATATTAAACTCAATAAATACAAATTAAAATTTAAAATAAGTTATTTTGAAAAATTTTAGAGATATCTATCCAGATGAAGCAGCATTTAATGTATGTATTCTTAAAAATTTGGCTTTCATGTAAAGAAACTTTTATAAAAAGGAAAATATAAACCCATCACCTTAAATTTCTTTGTGCACTGGTGAGGAAAGAAAGATGTTCTCTCAGCAGCATTATGTTCATTCATCAGTAGAAAGACTGTAACTACATGGTATTGTATGGGTCTGTCCCAAACTTATGTGGTAATGTTTCAGGGCATTTGCCTATTAATTTTTTCATAAGGCCAGATTGATTCCAGGAAAGCCTTCTGTAGATATGTAAAGCAACCTTCTGTCTCTCATAAATCATAATTTGTGTTCCTTATGTGTGAACAGAAGGTATAGGTAAACAAACCAATTTGTGGAAGTTAGCTATTTTTTTCCTCTAAATTTCCAAACTCCTTTGAATACCCTTAACTTAGCTTCTTTGAATCTCTCCTTCTGTTGTGAATATTTTTGTTTCACAGAGTAACCTTATTGATAGTAGTATCTAAGTGATGCACCACTGCCTCCATTTCTTAAAACCTTGTCTGTTTTTGTTTTATTCTGTTTTGTTTTAATACCTGAGAGAATGAATATATAAGCATATATAATATATAAGTAAGTATATATAATATGTTGACTATACATATATATTCAATATATGCTAATATATGTATCTCACTATTGGGCTGATTATATATATATATATATGCATATATATATACACATACATATATATACATATATATGCATATATATACACATACATATATATATATTACAATTATTTTGTTTGTTTCAAACTTTCTCCTACTTCTTGTTTTAGTTATTCATTCTTGCCCTCCAAAAATGAGTAAGTTAAAACAAACAAAATCATTCATATGATTTTGAAGCTTTTCAATTGGAGCAGGGCTTGATGGGTTCAACCTGTTTCTGTTTTATTTTTGAGCAGCTTAAGTAGGACTAGAACCTTTATTTTCAAGATGTCCCATATATATATATCTGGCAATCTGGTGCTATCAAATGAAGCTAAACTGATGACTAGAGCCTTCATTCTCCTCCCTGTGGATTTCTCCATGGTTCTTTGCACTTCCTTACATGATGGCAGCTGGCTCCAACAAGAAGAGTGACAGAAAAACTGAGCATTCCAAGAAGCATAGAGCAGACATTTCCAGTCCTTTTGAAGACTAAGTACAGAAGTGCCAAAATGTCCCTCCTGATGTATCTTATTGGTAGTAACAGGATCAACCTGAGATTAAGAGGATGGAAAATAAACTCCATCTCTCAAAATGAAAGCAAATTCTCTCCATCTTTATTCCATCTCATTGCCCAAGACCCAGATCACAAGTCCATCTTAACTCCACAGACTCTTTGCTTATTTAGTAATCATTACTCCTTTATTTTGGACTCCCGTATGTAGATACAATTTTTTATGATTATTTTGTTTTGGTTCCTCACAAATTATCACTTTCTTTCCATCAAATATAGTCTTCTTCCTCCTTATCTACCTTACATGTACAAGTTTTCTTTCCTCTATCACTTTATAATTTGTCACATTGCTCATTCCAGCACAAGCCATTTCTTGGGTCTTCTCTGCTTTCCTCACTTAGCTTGTTTTGTTCTCCAATATCAGAAATTTTACAATAATGACTTTCCATAAACTTGCTACGCCATAAAATTAACAGCCACTATTTCCATTTTATTAGAAAATTTCAATGACAATAATTATAATAATAAACACCTAAGAGCAAGAACTGTATTAATGGCTGTATTTGAACTGTCTTCTCATTCAGTCTTGAGAACAGCCCTATATATCCCTACCATGATTTTTTTTTCCTCCCCTCTTTAAAGAGTAGTAAATCGAAAATCCCTGAGTCTATGCGATTTGTTAAGGACTCATAATAAGTAAGTGACACGTCTATTGTTTGAATTCTTCTTTATATGGGGTCATATCCTATGTTCCTATAAGCTATCATATATTCACTCATTGCTCATAGTTCTTAACCGACATTGATATATCAACACTCCCAGTTATATTGGCCAAAAATAAAAACTCTAGATCTTTGTAAGTTCTTTAAAGCTTTTTTTTTCTTTTTTATCTTTAATGCTCTTTTATTAAACAAATCTATCTACATATCTATAGCTATCTATCATCATCTACCTATTATATAAAAACAGAATATTCATTATTAAATACATACCTACATATTTAATTAAATGCCATTTTATTAATTAGAATTTGATTATAATAAATTAAAGTAACTTCTCTTAATCTATATAAATGCAATTACAAAGGTAAAATGACATATTCTTTTAATATTATGCAATACCTACATCACTTAATCTTTTCTTTTTTTAAGATTTTATTTATTTATTTGACAGACAGAGATCATAAGTAGGCAGAGAGGCAGGCAGAGAGGGAAAAGGGGAAACAGGCTCCCCGCTGAGCAGAGAGCCTGATTCGGGCCTCCATCCCAGGACCCTGGGATCATGACCTGAGCCAAAGGCAGAGGATTTAACTCACTGAGCCACCCAGGTGCACCAGTATACACCTTTAAGTATAATGTTAAATTTGCAGATCTCATAGGGTAGAATCAGAACCCAAGACTGTTTCAAAAGCACCCTCCTTCACCTTTTCCTTAATCCTGTCTGTTCTGTTTTATAGGCCTATTTTTGCATCAGTATCACATTTCCATAAAATTTTAGAAATATCTATTAATAATCACAAAATTTTTCTGGGACTTTTATTGGGATAATAACTTTATAGATCAATTTGGGAAATTTGTTTATCTTTACAATAATGAGTCTCACAGTTAATGAATGTCTTTTCATTATTTAGGTCTTTAATTTTTCTCAGTAAGAGTTTATTAATCTCTATGTAGAGATTTTATATTTTCATTAGATTTATTTCTAAGCATTTGATAATTTTACTGCTGTTGTAATTGTGTCATATGAAGTTTCATTTTCTAATGACTTCTTGCTGGTATATAAATTTTATATTTTTGTTTATTGATGTCATTTATTAATCTTATAACACTTAGATCACTTAAATATACTAGAAATGTCAAGCTGAAAATTACTTGATTTTGCCCACAGTGAATTTTAAAGTTTTATTTTTTTAATCTGTACTTTTGAAATTTGTCTCCCCTTAGTTCACTTTCTATCACTTATAGAACTTTAAATAAAAGTAGTGAGACAGACATCCTTGACCATGGTTCAATCTCAGTGGAAAATTTTTCAATATTTCATCATTAAATATAAATGGTGCTGTGATTTATCAATAGATTTTCTTTATCAGATTAAGTAAACTTTTCTACTAGTTTACTAAATATTTTTTTTCAAAAATAAGTTTTAGATTTTATTATGTGCTTTTACTACATCTATTGAGACAATCACACTTTCCCTTTTATTTTATTAATGTGGTGAATCACATTGATTTTCATAGGTTAAACCAACTTTGTATGCTTAAAAAGCTCATTGTTACTATCTTTTTTTTAATTGCTGGATTTGATTTGCTATTACTTGTCTAGTATTTTGTATCCATTTGTTAGTCCTGAAAAGTATTAACTTGTAATCTTGTCTCCATTTAGTCTTATTATCAGGTATATATTACTCTAATAAATCAAATCCTAATTTTTTGCCCTGTATGAATTTGTTTAAAACATGTGTGTTTCTTTAAACATTTGTGAATGAAGTCATTAGTGATGTCTTGATCTGGAATATTTTTTGTAGAAAAAAAAATTTTAAGTGTAGATGAAAAGTTTAATAAGGTATATTACTACTAAGACATTTTTATTCTATATTCTCACATTAAGTTGTAGTTTATGGAAATTTGACCATTGAATCTAAATTATCAAATATAGTGACAAAATATTTTCTTAGTGTGTTTTAAATGTATTTGGGATCTACCATAATGCCCATTTTATTTTTAATACTCATAATTTGTGTCTTATCACCTTTAATTTTAAGCTTTCCAGATGGTTATTAATTGTGTTATATGCTTATTTCATTATGACTTTCTTCTTATTTCTTTTCTTTTCTTTTCTTTTTTTCTTCTCTTTTCTTTGTTTTCGAGAGACAGAGAGAGAGAGTACAGGAGTTTTGGGGGGGACAGAGGGAGAGAGAGAATCCTAAGCAGACTCCACTCTCAGTACAGAGCCCTAGGCAGGGTTGAGTCTGATAACCCTGGGACCATGACTGAGCTGAAATGAAGAACTGGATGCTTAGCTGATGAAGTCCCTCCTCTTATTTCTTTGGTTTAAGTTTTCTGCTCTTTTTGAAAATGGGTACTCAGGTAATTTTTTTTTAAAGATTATTTATTTATTTGACAGAGAGATAGAGAGAGAGCCCAAGTAGGCAGAGAAGCAGGCAGAGGAAGAGGGAAAAGCAGGCTTTCTGCTGAACTGGGAGCCCAATGTGGGGCTTGATCCCAGGACCCTGGGATCATGACCTGAGCCCAAGGCAGCCGCTTAACCTACTGAGCCACCCAGGTGCCCAAGTAATTGATTTTTGCCATTCTCATTTAATATATACATTTAGAGTTAATCATCTATTAATGTCGTATTTTCATTATAATTAAGTTACAACTAGTGCAACACACCACTTTTATTTCTTCCGTAATCTAGGATTATTTAGAATTATACTACTTCATTTTTAACCTTTTCAAATTTATATTTTGATTAATTAAATCATGATCAAAGAATATACTTTGATTTTATCCTTTGAAATACGTTGAACACATACACTTTAAGTTGGCAATTTGGTAAATATTTTATATTCTCTCATGGATAGATGAAGTTTTCTCTCTATGTCCATTCGGATAATTTTGTTCATTGTTGCTTGATCTTACATAACTGATTTTTTTTTAAAGATACTGAAAGTTATATGTTAATGCTTCTGGATTATGATGGTACATTTTCAGTTATACTTTTTAAGGGCTGTCATTTTTCGCCTGCCATATTTTGTGCCTATGTTATTTGGTACATATAAATGTATCATCGTTAATCATCCAGTAAGTGGATGAATGTTAATGAACATTTTAGTACTTTAGAATACACTACTTCATGTACTATTTGTTGCTTTAAAGTTTACCTGATTGATGTAAGTATGACTATATCAGCTCTCTCTGAGAATAACCCTAACCCACTTAAAGCACCCATACTTTTAATTTATTTATTTACTTACTTATTTTAGATTTTATGTAGTTACTTGTCAGTGAAAGAGAGAGAGAACACACACATGCAGAAGAAGAGGCAGGCAGAGGGAGAAGCAAGCTCCTTCCCAGCAAGGAACCTGTGCAGGACTCCATCCCAGGACCTTGAGCTCATGCCCTGAGCCCAAGGCAGCCACTTAACCTACTGAGCCACCCAAGCATCTCAAAACACCCATGGTTTTTGCCAATAATACCCTTCTAAATTTTTCTTGTTCTAAGACATAGAACTACCTACCTCACTAAAATCTATTTTTTTTAAAAGGATATGCTTAGACACAAATATCTGATCAGGAGTATGCAAATATGTTGCTACTGAGCTAGAAAAAATAGATTTTTTTAATCTTTTGAAATATTATGGAAATCAATATATTTTTTAAAATATAACATATATGTTTTCTATCATGCTTTTCCAATATCAGTTTCCACCTATTACCAAGACTTAACAATAAGAATGTCACACTACAATTTTTGGTTTGCTATTGATTTCTCAAAATTTATGGATAATAATGGTTCTTTTTAAAAACGTTTTCTTTCTTTAATTTAAGCACTTTATATGACACTATTGATCAACAATACAAACACACACACCTTTATTTGATTAAGTAATATTCCATTTGTACAACTTCTTTACATCTGATCTTTCTACTCTTTATCCAGCTAATCTGAGTTTTATTATGATTTGACATCTCTCTTATCTTACCCCTTTATAACATTTCTATTTTAATTGATTTCTGTAGCTTGAATTTGTCATATAAATTATTTCCAATTCATATATCCCTGGTCTTTTCTTTTAAGTTTTTATTTTACTTCCAGTTAGTTAAAATACAGTGTTGTATGGGGTTTTAGATATACAATTTAGTGATTCAGCACTTTCATGTATCACTGTGTGTGCATCACAAGTGCCCTCCTTAATCCCTATCACCTATTTAACCCATTCCCCACCCTTCTGGGAACCATCAGATTGTTCTCCATAATTAAAGGTCTATTTCTTGATTTGTCTCTTGCTCTCTTCTTTTTTTCCCCTTTGCTAGTTTGATTTGCTTCTTAAATTCTACATATTAATGAGATCAGATGGAATTTGTCTTTCTCTGACTGACTTAGTTCATATATCCCTAGTCTTAATCTCTTGTGATCTACTACCATACATTAAATCGACACTCAGACAATTTACCTGTAAATATATTCTGGGGGAGATTTGGGTCTAGTTTCTCTTTTATAGATCTAAAAACCTTTATAAAAGTATTTATTATATACTATTTTTTTCTCTCTAGGAGAAGTGAATATAAATCCCATCTAATATTTATTTTTCCTATATAATGTCTTTGAAGAACTGGATGTATCTCTCTCAGAAATATGAATTCACATTATTGGAACAATTGTAATATGTGATACTTCTAGAGATTTTCCAGTAAGAGATGTAGTTTAAGAAATCTATCTATCCATCATCTATCTGTATATATCTATATATCAAGGTGCTTGTTAATGTTGTCACCAAATAACAAAGAAGTTCCACTAATGCTTTCCTTGAATGAGACAATGGGGTTATGAATGGATGTTCTCACAACCAATTAAGTCTGTCTCAGTAGATTCTATAAAAATTCTGAGACCGTCCTTTTGATGAACACTGGTGTTTGCAAATGAAAACATTTATGTCCATCATGGAACTACATGTCAGGCCTGGGATTGCTCACATATATTAAATAAATAAATAGCCCACCATGAATGTAGGAACAGCAACATTTTCTCTGAGTATAGTAGAATTTTTTTTACCTTATCCACATTGTTTATCTTACTAGGACTAAAGTTAGGCTAATTTTAGAGAATTAAGTAACCCCAAATGTCAGAAAATATTAATATCAATTAGTATGCTCAGCAGATGAAAAAAATAAGTTCTCCTCTCTGGGTCTAATAAATAATTACATCCAAACATTATGTACAATTACATGCACAGACATGTGCTTATTTGTATAGTATTCCTATGTCCAATTAAGAAGATAATTTCATTTATTCATTTTTTCATTCATTGAGTTTATTCATTCACTGAGTTCAACAGATGTCAAATGAGAACCCAGGCCAGTGGATCTCCACTCAAGCTCCTTACCAGACCTACCCAGGAAACCTTCACAATATGCCTGTCCTCCACCACTACCACACAGATTCTGCTAAAACTGAGCTGAGGTATATTCAGACAGAGAGATTTTCAAAACTTTCAATTCCTTCAAATAGGCAAGCAAAGTTAACAATCTCTGGCTTAGGGAATATAAACAGTTATGCTAATTACTCAAGAATACACAAATATGGAAAGACAAGGTCTGTCCCCAGGATTATACTATTAGCTGTAACGGCCAGCATTTTTAGTCTTTGGTGTAAGACCAACATAGATTCCATCCTTAGCTTCATCATTGGGTTCAGACTTAGTTATTTTCTTAACATTTATTATGCTTTAATTTTCTGATTTCAAAGGTATAGATAAAATGGTTTTTTCCTGATTAAATAACTTTGTGCATAAAAAGCCTATAGCAGTGTTGACTGTTAGTAAACACTTAATATAACACTTAATATTGCTGTTATTGGTGATAATACCAATTCAACAACATCTGTTTCACACAGCAGTATGATGCAAATACCACGAAAGAAATAAAAATAAACTCACTTTTCAGAGGAGGGAATCCTTATTTATTTATTTATTTATTTGAGAGAGAGAGAGTGCATGAGAGGGGTGAGATCGGAAGGAGAAGCAGACTCCTTGGTGAGCAGGGAGCCTGATGTGGGACTCGATTCCAGGACTCCAGGATCATAACCTCAGTTGCTTAACCAACTGAGCCACCCAGGCACCCAGGAGAATCCTTTTATATGAAGAAATTCAGGGAGGTGTCATGCAGTACATTTTGACATAAAGGTAAAAATTGATCCTACATGGGCAGTGGAATGAAGTGCATTTTTAGCAGAAGGAACAACACACTGAGGCAAAGGCATAGAATTGGAAAACGCAAGGTTTGCTTGGCAGTCATCAAATAGGCCAGTTAGAACATAACATAGGGTCCTTAAAATGATATAGTGGAATATTTTTAAAGTTTGAGTACAGGTTTTATCAGACTTCTAATACAAAAACCAAATACATTTGTCTTTTGTTCATTATGGAACTGTGGGTTTTATGAATGCAGGGTTGATATCAGAAAAGTACGTTCAGGGAAGTTTCACTTTTCAGGAGCAGTGTGCACAGGTTAGAAAATAATACCTCAATAAACAACAAAAGGAAAATAAAGATTTTGTTTATGGATTTATGTAGATTAAATATATGATGGATTAGTGTGTCAATGGGAGAGAATATACTCAATTTTACCTACCCATTTTATTTAAGCAAAAATACCAAAACCTTATATATTTTGGAAGGCTCACACTTCCCCAGTTACCAATTGGCTGATAGAATAACCAGATTTTTAGGTTTCCTCCAACAAAAACAACAAAAACACCTCCTGTTATTGATGTGACCTCCTTTAAGAGCATGTGGAGGGGCCACAATTCAGTCCATAGGCTGTGATCATTTCCACATTGATTACACATTTGAACCAGCCAGACGTCAGCGTCAATTGCCTCTGCCTGGAGGACTGGCTACTGCTCATTGCTGCTTTTTAATTTCTTCTTTAACTGGACAGTCCTTCCTCATAAAATAAAGCAAGAACCTATTCATAGAATAAAGTTGTTTTCCAAATAACTTCCGTTAGATTTTGCTTTCACAGAATAGAAACAGAGCTTGGTTTTCTCTTCTACTGATGCTTGTTCTGCTTGTTTATATCCAGCATTATTTGACAAATTGTGAAGAAATGTGGACAGATCTCTTTGGTTATTTTTTTCCCCCTGACCTGTCATTCTCAGTACCACATGGAGGTTGATTTTCAGTTTTTCTAATGCTGTGAGAATATTCAAATTTGACACTGCATTTGCATGTCATGTTGAAAGGCCTATATTCAAATATAAGAAATGGCAGTTTATAAGACTTTTTAGACCTGAAAGATATACCTGAAATCACCTGTTCACAAAGCATATTTTAGATTGTGCACAATAATCAGAACTCGATTTAATTGGCTATTGAAACATTTGGGAGGGGTGAAGCATGAGTTCTGAAAGGGCTATAATGTAGAAGCTCTCCTGTGAGCTGATTCTATCCAGAGTTCTTATCTGTTGCCTAGGCAAAGAATTATAATTGGTACCTTTCTTCATCTAGAAGATAATGGAGTGGAAAGGAACTGTTGCTGGTAAAAATCGTTTGAGAAAAAAGAAAGCAAAAGAGAGACAGAGACAGAAATTATGTTCATCTTAATTAATAAATGAGATTAAAAAATAAAGCCTAGATTTAATCAAATGTTTATATGGCTTCTAAACAACCCTAATGGATACTTTTCTATACATGACTTCCTGGGTAAGTGTCGTGACATGGTAATTTTTTTTTTCACCAGTCACGGAAAAATGTCTTATTTCTTCCAAATATCACATTTTCAGTAACTCAAAGGGCTAAAACACAAAGAAATAAGACCTGTAAGACCTGAATATCACCATGGTATTCAGCCTTTACAGGGTCCTTCTTCACTATCTATGAATACAGTATCCCTAAACCAGATAGTAGAACCTGATAGCAAATCCCATTTTCACATGCCCAAGCCAGAGGGAGAAAAAAAAAATACAAAACAAAATATTCAAACTGATTATATAATACCATAAACATCTATTCAGAGATGCCCACTAATCCCCTTAAAAAGACTTTTATCAATGCATTATTTTTACATAGTGGTGTTTTTATTTCTTATTCACAACTTTTATGTCAATAATTTTGGTTTATTCAACCAAAGCTTAATTTAAAAAATTGTTTGTCTCCCACCTCACTCTTATCTCTCCAACCCCACCTCCAAAAATTCTCTCAAATTTTAATGTTTCTTCTTAGGAAAAAAGAATCCATTAATATTTTGAATATAATTTTGTTGTTGTCTGCTTAGAGATTCCATGGATTTTAGAGTAATTTATTAGATATAATTAAAAATCAAATTCCACTGATATGTCCACCCTAGTACAGAAAACATTCCCCAAACAGGAGATCATGGCATTAATAGAAAGGTAAGGCAACAAATTGTGATAAAAGAACAATCTCTTCATTCCAGGATAAACTCCCATGATGTATTTTTTTTCATAGAACACTGATATTCAATTAAAAAAAAAGACTTAGCAGAACTACAAAATGTAGTTGAGATAAAGAGAGCAAAATAGTATAAAAACATAAAGGAATGGGGGTGCCTGTGTGGCTTAGTTGGTTAAGCATCTGCCTTCAGCTCAGGTAGTGATTCAGGGTCCTGGGATCAAGCCCCATTTCAGGCTTCCTGCTCAGCAGGGTGTCTCCTTCTCCTTCTCCTTCTATCCCTTCCCCAGCTTGTACTCTCTCTCTCAAATAATAATATATTTGTTATAATATCAAATACAATCTTTAAAAAAAGGTCATAAAGGAATGATTATATCTAGAAAGAGAGAAAAAGGAAGGTCAAATGTTATAAAAGGAAGTACAGAAAAGTTTAAAAGGTTTAGTAATAAACGCTCCCGGGATTAATTGCATGCTCATTAGCATCTTTGCTGTGGACCATATACTTTTGAGATGTGTCTTTTTATGAAGTTTATTTTTTGTTCTATTTGATTTTTAAATATAAGCTTAGACTATAACCAAGAGATATAGAATTTGTAGTAGAATTCACACCCTTTCTATTGATATCATCAATCAGTGAAGTAGAACATGTCTGAACATTTGTCTTAAGGCTGGTGAACCTGGAGAATGACATAAAACCTGGCAGCATCCCTAGCAGGTGGTGAGAGAAACTCTGCTGGAGGAAAAATACAAAATTACTTTACGCACCTATGTATTACTAGGGAATCCAGAGGAAAGTGTGGAGTCTGTTATATAGCTTCCAACCTCTGTGTAAAGAAAGGGATATAATAAATCAGAGATTCTATCTTTAGGACATCAAAATCCATTGATAGTTTTACTGAGTTGAACTAAAGTTAGCTCAGTAAAAGTGTCAAGTGGTCAGATTAGCCTTAATTGGACCACATAAACACACACATATACACAGAAGGACTGTAATTTTTAGTTCTTTTCTCTCTTTAAGTTTTTCTAGGCAGTTTTGCCAAATTCTTTGGTAAGGCTTCATTTTAAAGAACGAAGAAGAGCAGTGAGAACAGAGGAAATGCTTAAAATATCAATTTAGCTGAAGCTTGTAAATAATCACCTTTTCAATTTAGCTGCAATTTGTGAACAATCACCTTATAGAACCTAGATGTTTTTTACAGTGATGATGGCTGATGGTATGTAATATTGACGATGCAATAATCTCTTAACTTTTTATTTCATGTGAACTCTTCTGTGGTTAAAGAATGGTCTAGAATGATACAAAAATTATAATGATTTATTGTCTTGAATACTTCTAATGATTTCAGCTCTCAGTTGAGATGAAAGGTTTCCATGATGATTTATAGACTAATATAAAGTTCTGAACTCCTTATAAGGACCTTGAACTACAAATCCATTTATGGAATTTTATAATCCAATGCACTGCTTACTTGCATACCACTCTACTACTGAGGACTAATAGCTTAGACAAAATGTGCCAATAATGTCCACAGCAGCATGAAGTAATTTTTCAACTGCTTAATGAATTGTTAGTTTAGTGGTTGCCATAACTCAGGCTCAAAAATGATATTTTCTTGTTAAAAAATTCTCTATAGAAGGCTTAGTGCTTTTTGTTATGAAAACAAATTATAAGTATATGCTAATGGTTATATGATTTTAAAAATATTTTCAAAAACTTAGTTCCATTGTTTTCCTTTATTGAAGGATTTTATTTATTTGTGAGACAGCAAGAGAGAGATCATAGAAGGAGAGGGAGAAGCAGATTCCCCTCTGAGCATGGAGCCCAGCAGAGGACTCAATCCCAAGATCCCGAGATCATAACCTGAGCCCAAGGCAGACGTTTAACTGCTTAACTGACTGAACCATCCAGGCACCCCAGTTCCATTTATTTCTAATTGAACCATAAGATATAGACATCAAAATGCATAAATCTTATGTATACAGATTAATGCATCTTTTCAAACATATATACCCCCAGGTAAACACATCCCTACTCAGATTTACAATGTTAGCCACCTAGGAAGCCACCTCATACCTCTTTTGAGTGGATAAAGTCTCAAAGATAATAGGTACTATTTTGATCTTTTTTTCATCTCTTGAAAACACCTTGGCTGCCTTGAATTTTGAGCATGAATAAAACTACTATAAATATTTTCATGCAGGTTTTTGCGGACCTAGAGTACTCAGATTAGTTGGGTAAATACTTAGGAGGATAATTTGTAGATCATCACTTAGCTTTATATAAAACTTCCAAACTATTTTTCAAAGTGGCTATTACCAAACTATTTTTTTTATTTTGCATTCTCATCAGCAATGAATAAAAGCTCCTCTTGGTCAACATATGCACACAATTGGTCTTGTTAGGTCTATTTGTTTTTTAAAGCCACTTTGACACCTTGTTGTTTTGTGTTTTACTTTAAACATTTATATCTATGTGAATTTTCTTTTTGAACATGTTGAATGATTCTGTTTGACATGTGAAAAATCAGACTACTTTTTTGAAAAGTCAAATTATTAAGGAGTAAAGAAAATTATATTTGCTCATAAAATGAGTCAAGGAAAGGGTTGCCTGCTGGCTCAATGGGTTAAGTGTGTACTTTTGGAATAGATCCTGATCCCAAGGTCCTGGAATCCAGTCCCCCATCACATCGGGCTCCCAGCTCAGTGGGGAGTCTGCTTCTCCCTTTCCCTCTGCCCCTCCTGCTTATTCTCTCTTTCTCTCTCAAATAAATAAAATCCTAAAAGGAAAAAAAAAAGAAAGAGAGGTTTCAATGAAGAGTTGTGTACCTGAGGACCACATCAAGTTACAAACTAAACATAATCTTTACTTAGAAATATAGAAGTAAATTTTATCCTACATTTTAGCTACTAAAATAAGATCAATGCCAGGAGGCTGGACTAGCTGTTAGAAGAGTTTCTGTTAGGAGCACGTGATAGAATGTTTCTAGGGGTTAGCAATATCCAAGCATAAATCAGGCAAATAGCCAAACAGCTCAAAGATGAAGTAACAGTATATTCCTCCTGGTGAGAAGAACATGGGAATTCACGTGGGTAATATTAATTTGAGAAAGTTTTGAGTGAAATTGTGAAATAACTCTATGTTTTGAATAAGAATCCTAATCCCTTGAGTGGGAGTTGACAGAAACAATGCAGTATGCCAGATTTTAAGGAGAAGTAATTAAAAAGATTTCCACAACGTGAGTACGAAAATATCTACCAATATGAACTGGAGAAAATCAAGGTGACTTAGTCTTGAAAATATAAGTTAAATGAGGGTATTTGGGAAATCCCAGGGAGAATCAGAAAAGTGGGTCTCAGGAGAACAAAGGTTGGAAGAAAAGTTTTTATTCTGCATGTTCCTCCTGCCTTGAGCCCTGTGGATGTTAAAACAGTTAAGAGGTTTGTTAGGAGATCAATGTACCCAACATTCAAAAATTATAGAATTTGGAGGTGGGAGAAATGGAACAAAATTTTGACACAAGTAATGGTTGATAAACTCTTAAAGTGATCATAGCTGCAGTGGCGGGTGGGGGAACTACAAGAATTTAAAATGAAACTTAAAAAACGATAAATAAAACACCAAAATATTAAAAACTATAAGAATTAAAAATGAAACTTAAAGAAATAAATGAAAATAAATCTTAACATATTTGTGGCTAAGTACAAATCAGGCAGAAAAAACTATTATTTACTATAAAACCTTATAGTTTTTTACTATATTTACTATAAATCCTTACATTTACTATAACTTTTGCCGGGGACCAGTCTATGAATGTCATATGGATAATTTAATTCTTAATGCATTATAAAAGCTATGTATGTTATTCACTTTTTAAGATAAAACAGCTGAGTCAGGTAATATGCCCAAGTTCCTTAGATGATTCATAGCTGGATATATAGTAAGAGCTCCAGAAATGGCACAACTAGGCATTCTGGTACATTCCATTCTCATGCTATAAAAGATTTTTGGTAGATTAAACTATGACAATTGGGAGGAAAAGGGTGATGAACATTGAGTAACAAAGTGAAGCAGTGCCTGAGTGTCTCAGCTGGTTGAGTGTCCAAGTCTTGGTTTCAGCTCAGGTCATGATCTGAGGTTCCTGAGATGGAGCCTTCTTCCATTAGGCTCTGCTCTCAGCACAGAAGAGTTTGTTTTTCCCTCAAGTAAATAAATAAATAAAATATTTTTTTTTAAGTGCCTGAGTGCTTTGGTATATTAATCTGCTTGTTGCATTTCATTCTTATAGTTGGACTTGTTACATGTAGTTTATAATTCACCTATTAATCAAAATAGTGCTAGGTGTAGTATTCAAGTATTTTAACTAATTAAATCACCTACAATTGAGCAGAAAAATCTATAACTTTCACATTATCTCAGTTAAATCTTTTTGGAGGAAGAGTTTATTTTGTTTTAAGATGCTCTGATATCTCTAGCAATGACAACCTGTACTAGGTAGAAGAAAATAGCCATTTAGAGAATAAGCTCTACAAATCCAACTCTTTAAATTATTGGTCCACACACACATATATTTTATACCCTGACATGTAGTGAATTAGTGATAATTTAAGTATTTAAAGACAATTGAATAGTTATTTTATCTAACTTTGGGGAAGGTGTTGATAAAGTCAATGAAATAATAAAACTGGGACGCCTGGGTGGCTCAGTGTGTTAATCCTCCACCTTCTGCATAGATCATGATCTTAGGGTGCTGGGATTGAGCCCTACATTGGGGCATTGGGCTCTCTGCTCAGTAGGGAGCCTGCTTCCCCCTCCCTCTCTGCCTGCCTCTCTGCCTACTTGTGATCTCTCTCTCTGTGTCAAATAAAAAAATAAAATCTTAAAAAAATATATATAAACAACTTCACCACTTTAGGTAAAATACCCACATATATGCAAGATATGTATCTGAATATAGTTTTTCTTTTCATCTAGTGCAATTCTGTTTGTTTTTTTTTTAATTTTTTTTCAGTGTAACAGAATTCATAGTTTTTGCACCACACACAGTGCTCCATGCAATGCGTGCCTTCCATAATACCCACCACCTGGCTCCCCCAACCTCCCAACCCCACCCCTTCAAAGCCCTCAGGTTGTTTTTCAGAGTCCATTGCCTCTCATGGTTCATCTCCCCCTCCAATTTCCCTCAACTCCCTTCTCCTCTCCATCTCCCATGTCCTCCGTGTTATTTGTTATGCTCCGCAAGTAAGTGAAACCATATGATAATTGACTCTCTCTGCTTGACTTATTTCACTCAGCATAATCTCTTCCAGTCCCGTCCATGTTGCTGCAAAAGTCGGGTATTCATCCTTTCTGATGGAGGCATAATACTCCATAGTGTATATGGACCACATCTTCCTTATCCATTCATCTGTTGAAGGGCATCTTGGTTCTTTCCACAGTTTGGCGACTGTGGCCATTGTTGCTATAAATATTGGGGTACAGATGGCCCTTCTTTTCACCATATCTGTATCTTTGGGATAAATACCCAGTAGTGCAATTGCAGGGTCATAGAGAAGCTCTATTTTTAATTTCTCTTTTTTTTAAATATTTATTTATTGGACAGACAGAGATCACAAGTAGGCAGAAAGGCAGGCAAAGAGAGAGAGAGAAGGAAGCAGGCTCCCCGCCGAGGAGAGAGCCGTATGTGGGGCTTGATCCCAGGATGCTGGGATCAGGATGTGAGCTGAAGGCAGAGGCTATAACCCACTGAGCCACCAAGGCACCCACTATTTTTAATTTCTTAAGGAATCTCCACACTGTTCTCCAAAGTGGTGGCACCAACTTGCATTCCCACCAACAGTGTAAAAGAGTTTCCCTTTCTCCACATCCTCTCCAACACACGTTGTTTCCTGTCTTGCTAATTTTGGCCATTCTAATTGGTGTGAGGTGGTATCTCAATATGGTTTTAATTTGAATCTCCCTGATGGCTAGTGATGATGAACATTTTTTCATGTGTCTGATAGCCATTTGTATGTCTTCATTGGAGAAGTGTCTGTTCACATCTTCTGCCCATTTTTTGATATGATTATCTTTTTTGTGTGTGGTGAGTTTGAGAAGTTCTTTATAGATCCTGGATATCAACCTTTTGTCTGTACTGTCATTTGCAAATATCTTCTCCCATTCCGTGGGTTGCCTCTTTGTTTTGTTGACTGTTTCCTTTGCTGTGCAGAAGCTTTTGATCTTGATGAAGTCCCAAAAGTTCATTTTGGCTTTTGTTTCCTTTGCCTTTGGAGACATATCTTGAAAGAAGTTGCTGTGGCTGATATCAAAGAGGTTACTGCCTAAGTTCTCCTCTAGGATTCTGATGGATTCCTGTCTCACGTTGAGGTCCTTTATCCATTTCGAGTTTATCTTTGTGTACGGTGTAAGAGAATGGTCAAGTTTCATTCTTCTACATATAGCTATCCAATTTTCCCAGAACCATTTATTGAATTTATTGAACTATCTTTTTTCCACTGTATATTTTTTCCTGCAATGTCGAAGATTATTTGACCATAGAGTTGAGTTTCCATATCTGGGCTCTCTACTCTGTTCCACTCTGGTCTATATGTCTGTTTTCATGCTGTCTTGGTGATCACAGCTTTGTAGTAAAGCTTGAAATCAGGTAATGTGATGCCACCAGTTTTATTTTTGTTTTTCAACATTTCCTTAGCAATTCGGGGTCTCTTCTGATTCCATACAAATTTTAGGATTATTTGCTCCAGCTCTTTGAAAAATACCAGTGGAATTTTGATCAGAATGGCATTAAAAGTATAGATTGCCCTAGGTAGTATAGACATGTTACATTGTTTATTCTTCCGATCCAAGAGCATGGAATGGTATTCCATCTTTTTGTGTCTTCTTCAAATTTCTTTCATGAGTATTCTGTAATTCCTTGAGTACAGATCCTTTACCTCTTTGGTTAGGTTTATTCCCAGGTATCTTATGGTTCTTGGTGCTATAGTAAATGGAACTGATTCTCTAATTTCCCTTTCTCTATTTTCAGTGTTAGTGTATAAGAAAGCCACTGATTTCTGTACATTGACTTTGTATCCTGCCACATTACTGGACTGCTGTATGAGTTCTAGTAGTTTGGGGGTGGAGTCCTTTGGGTTTTCCATATAAGGTATCATGTCATCTGCGAAGAGAGAAAGTTTGACTTCTTCATTGCCAGTTTGGATACATTTTATTTCTCTCTGTTTTCTGACTGCTGTTGCTAGGACTTCTAATACTATGTTGAACAAAACTGGTGAGAGTGGGCATCCTTGTCGTGTTCCTGATCTCAATGAGAAAGCTGTGAGCTTCTTCCCATTGAGGATGATGTTTGTTGTGGGTTTTCATAGATAGATTTTATGAAGTTCAGAAATGTTCCCTCTATCCCTATACTTTGAAGCATTTTAATCAGGAATGGATGCTGGATTTTGTCAAATGCTGTTTCTGCATCAATTGAGAGGACCATGTGGTTCTTCTCTCGTCTCTTATTGATTTGTTCTATTACATTGATTGACTTGCGAATGTTGAACCATCCTTTTAACCCAGGGATGAATCCCACCTGGTCATGGTGGATGATCTTTTTAATGTGCTGTTGGATCCTGTTTGCTAGGATCTTGTTGAGAATCTTAGCATCCATATTCATCAGGGATATTGGTCTGAAATTCTCCTTTTTGGTGTGATCTCTGCCTGGTTTGGGGATTATGGTAATGCTGGCTTCATAAAAAGAATCTGGGAGTTTTCCTTCTGCTTCAATTTCTTGAAACAGCTTCAGGAGAACAGGTGTTATTTCTTCTTTGAAAGTTTGGTAGAAGTCCCCAGGGAATCCATCAGGTCCTGGCCTCTTGTTTTTTGGGAGGTTTTTGATCACTGCTTCAATCTCCTTACTAGATATCTGTCTATTCAGGTTGTCAGTTTCTTCCTGGTTCAATTTTGGGAGTTTATATTTTTCCAGGAATGCATTCATTTCATCTAGGTTGCTTACCTTATTTGCATATAACTGTTGATAATAACTTCTGATGATTGTTTCTACTTCCTTGGTGTTAGTTGTGATCTCTCTCTTTTCATTCATAATTTTATTAATTTGACCTTTCTCTCTTTTCTTTTGGATTAGTGTGTCCGATCTTATTGATTCTTTCAAAAAACCAGCTTCTAGTTTCATTGATAAATTCTACTGTATCTCTAGTTTCTACCTCATTGATCTCTGCTCTAATCTTGATTATTTCCCTTCTTGTGTGTGGAGTTGATTTAATTTGTTATTGATTCTCCAGTTCTTTAAGGTGTAGAGACAGCTGGTGTATTCTGGATTTTTCAATTTTTTTGAAGGACGCTTGGATGGCTATGTATTTCCCCCTTAGGACCGCCTTTGCTGTATCCCAATGGTTTTGGACGGAAGTTTCTTCATTCTCATTGGTTTCCATGAATTGTTTAAGTTCTTCTTTGATCTCCTGGTTGATCCAAGCATTCTTAAGCAAGGTGGTCTTTAGCTTCCAGTTGTTTGAGATCCTTCCAAACTTTTCCTTGTGATTGAGCTCCCGTTTCAAGGCATTGGGATCTGAGAATATGCAGGGAATAATCTCAGTCTTTTGTTATTGGTTGAGTCCTGATTTGTGACCCAGTATGTGGTCTATTCTGGAAAAGGTTCTGTGTGCACTTGAGAAGAATGAGTATTCTGTTGTTTTAGGGTGGAATGTTCTGTATATATCTATGAGGTCCATCTGGTCCAATGTGTCATTCAATGCTTTTGTTTCCTTTTTGATTTTCTGCAAGGATGATCTGTCTATTACTGAGAGAGGCGTGTTAAGATCTCCTACTATCAATGTATTCATATCAATTTGACTCTTTATCTTGATTAATAGTTTTCTTATGTAATTGGCTGCTCCCATATTGGGGGCATAGATATTTACAATTGTTAGATCATCTTGGTGGATAGTCCCTTTAAGAATGTTGTAGTGTCCTTCTCGGGGTGCCTGGGTGGCTCAATGGGTTAAAGCTTCTGCTTTTGGCTTAGGTCATGATCCCAGGTTCCTGGGATTGAGCCCCACATTGGGCTCTCTGCTCCATGGAGAGCCTGCTTCCTCCTCTCTCTCCCTGCCTGCCTCTCTTGCCTACTTGTAATCTCTGTCAAATAAATAAATAAAATTTTTATTAAAAAAAAAGAATGATGCAGTGTTCTTCTGTATCTCTGACTTTAGTCTTTAGTTGAAAATCTAATTTATCTGATATGAGAATCGCTACCCTGGGCTTCTTTTGAGGCCCATTCACATGAAAGATGTTTCTCCATCCCTTCACCTTCAATCTGGGTGTATCCTTAGGTTCGAAATGGGTCTCTTGTAGACAACATAAGGATGGGTCCTATCGTTTTATCCAATCTGCAACCCTGTGTCTTTTTATGGGCGCATTTAGGCCATTCACATTGAGAGTGATTATTGATAGATACATTTTTATTGATATCGTGTTACCTTTGAAGTCTTTCTTTCTGTAGATTGTCTCTATATTTCTGTTCAATGATATTCTTAGGACTTTTCCTCTTTTATAGAACTCCCCCCTTAATATTTCCTGCAGTGTTGGCTTGGTGGTCGCATACTCTTTTAATTCTTGCCGGTCTTGGAAACTCTTTATCTCTCCATCCATTTTGAATGTCAGTCTTGCTGGATAAAGTATTCTTGGCTGCATGTTCTTCTCATTTAGTGCCCTGAATATATCTTGCCAGCCCTTTCTTGCTTGCCACGTTGCTATGGACAGGTCTGACGTTATTCTGATGGGCTTTCCTCTGTATGTAAGGAGCTTCTTTGTCCTAGCTGCCTTCAAGAGAGTTTCTCTAGAATTATAATTCCTCATTCTTATTATCAGGGCTCTCGAGGACTTTTGAGAATCTAAAATCTTGGGGGGGGTGTGTTCTGCCTCTAGTACATGAACGCTGTTCCATTCACGAAGTTGGGAAAATTTTCAGGGAGATCTTGTTCCACTACATCTTCTAGACTTCTTCTTTCTCTTCCCCTTCAGGGATTCCAATAATTCTGACATTGGAACATTTCATGGCATCATTTATTTCCCTAATTCTGTTTTTCTGGCTTCTAAGCTGTTTGTTCCAGACTTCCACCTGATCCTTTCTCTCTATCAGTTTGTCCTCCAGATCACTAATTCTATCTTCTGTCTCAGTTACCCTAGTTTTTAGGGAATTTAGATTAGATTGGAACTCATTGAGAACATTGTGAACATCATCCCTCATGGCTTTCAGTTCTGCCCTAACATTGTGAACATCATCCCTGGTGGCTTTCAGTTCTGCCCTAATCAATTCCTTTTGGTCATCCATGGCTTTCTCCAACCTAGCTATTGCCTGGATAATTGTTAGCCTGAATTCCCTTTCGACATAATGTCTATGTTGGTAGCCATTAGCTCTGTTGCAGAAGGCCCATCCTCTGAATTTTTCTTCTGTTGGGCATTCCTCCCCCTAGTCATTTTGGTGAGAGATGGCTGAACAGATGTAGCTGGATGTATCGACCATGGTGCAATCAAGGTGTACCCTGGCAGGCTTCTGCGTAATCAAGAGTCCCCACCCAAATGAAAGAAAAAAAGAAAGAAAGAAGAAAAAAAAGAGAGAGAGAGAGAGAGAGCCAGGAAAAAGAAATAAAGATAAAAGAGAAGGCTCTGCCTAAATGGGCCCCAAGGTAAGATTTGTGAAGTATACAAGCAAAAACAGACAAAAAGACTGATAAAAGTATATGACAAGAGAAGAAAAAATATATACATATATATGTAGAAACCAACCAACCAAACAAACAAACAAAGGACCTCATCAAAAAGAACCCATGTATAAGACTTATATACTACCAGGACAAACACAAATACGCAGAAACACTGGCGGAAGAAAAAAATGGGAGAGTGGTTATAAATTCTCAGTGTGGGCGAGGAAGATTATTTCGACTCTTCCTGGCTGTATCTTGATATCTTTGTTAAAGGACTCAACTTTCCTGAGATAACGGGGGATTAAAAATTGGTTTACCTATAGGGGTAGCATTGATTGGGGAAAGGAGATTACCTTGAAGTTTAACTTGATATGAATATTAAAAAATAAAAGAATGAAAAGAATGAACTAAACTAAACTAAACTAAAGTAACATTTTAAAAAATTTAAAAAATAGAAAAGCAAAAGAAAAACACGGGTATATGTATCAAAAAGTTCAGGTTAAAAGGTTATTATGGAATTTGATGTACTGGACATCTCACTGTGATGGTAAATAGGCTAAAAAAAATCTATATAAAAAATTTAAAAAATTTTTTAAAAATTTAAAAATGAACCAGGATAATGGGAACGAATTAAAAATAAAAGTTGTATCTATGAAGTAGTAGTGGTTGTTGTTCTCTTGTCCTTTTTTTTCCCCCCAGTTGGCTTTCTGGGTGAGGGTCCTGCCATGTGGGTTTTCAGGCAGTGTTTCCTGAGTTAAGTCCTCCCGCCCCCCTCAAGGGGGTGGGCTCTGAGGAAACTGGTTTTTCAGGCTTTTGTTCTCTGGAGGTTTTTATGGTTTTGTTCGTTTGTTTTCTCTCTCCTTGGCAGCTCTTGAACTGTCACAAAATGGTTCATAACATAGGATAAAAAGTCAATCAGATATGTTTTTTCTCAAACTCCTGTACTGTGGAAATATTGGACATGTCATTTCAACCTGCAAAACTTCAGTTCTGTCATTGGTCTCATGGAAAGACAATAACAACCCTGATCTCATAGGATAGTTTTGAGAAGTATATGTAATCATTCACACCATTTTAAACTACTTAAATTCTGTAGTTTGAGAAAAGACAAATCCTATTTTTAAGGTTAGGACTGGTAAATAGTCCTTCTAATCGTGAGGACACACAGGCTACAGGAAGAAGCCCAGAGGGCCATAACGTGAACAACCTATTTCTTAGCCAAAGTAAAGAATTCTAATGGAGATTTTTGTTTTCTGATATTTGGCCCATTTTAATTCAAACCAATGAGAGAATTTACTTTTATTTCTGTTTCTCTTTTCTGAATCAAATTATGTCAAATTTATGTATGTTATATTTATGTTATATATGATGTATATCTCCAGATTAATATATACAAGCCATATAGTCCTATACTATATCAACAAGAGGGGCTTCCACAAACCACAATTCAGATCATTTTACCCCTTATTTAAGATACAAATGTTGTTTCTGGATTTTAGTAAAGTCTAAATTCCTTATAATTGCCTGTGATTTCTTATATTATGTACCTCCTGATGATCTTTCTAAACTTTATTTTATGCTAATTAACTTGCTTTCCAGTTTCCCACACCTTCCTCCAGTTTCTTAAATATGCCAAACCTTTCCCAACACACAGTCTTCTCACTTAGAGGCGCTACTCTGTGAATACTCTTCTGATACTTAGCCTGATTACCTACTTTGTCTTCTATACTGCATCATCAGAGAATCTTTTCCTGACCAATGTATTTAAACTAGTGATTACAAAGCACTCCATATCAGAGCCCCTCTTAGCTGTCTTCACAGTCTTAACTGTTCAGTTTTATTTGCTTATATGTTTATTGCTTCCCTAGCCTCTTAAACTCCAACAGTGTAGCAACTTTCTCGCTCTTATTTACTGTTGCGTCCTCAGTGCACACACAATTCTTGTGCAGAATAGTTAGGCAATAAATAGCATAGGAATACCCAATTTGCAGACTTTTGTTACTTAACATCATTTTGAAAAATTTGCCTAAAATAAATTTATATTTGTAAATGAAACTTATATGCTTAAGGAAAAATTTCACATAATTGGTATCAATGAATCTTCAAGAAGTTATAAGCAGGAACCCACTACACTGACTACATATATCACCATCAGAGACTCGAGTACTGTATTTGAACACATTGTCTTACATATCATGAACTTAATTTATATCAAATTATATTTTGATATTATGTCTTTGGATCAGTTGAAGGACAGCCATTAGTAAGACCTACATGAAAATTCTTGGTGCATTTATTGTCAGAATGTCATTGAGAACATTGTCAGGTTCATCACACTATTTGCTCTGTATCAGAACCCATGGGAGAAATGTCACTTATATTTCAGTACCAGAGAAAGCTTGCTTTTTATCTTATAGGAAATATAAGAAGAAAGGAAGAGTCAGCTGCTCAAATTTTACTCAGAGGCAAAATAATGGGAAAACTGAACATTGATTATTGGATTTAGCAATGGAAAGATCATCGGGGCCCTTGAGATAAGCTGTATTATTGAAATAGTTGTGATAACAACCTACATGAATTGGTTTTGAAAGATAATAGGAGTGTAACTGGTAAGGGTCAGCTTAAAAAAATGCTCTAGCAACCTTACAAAAAGGAGGAGCAGAGATATGGTAAGTGAGGGTCAGTGTGGGCAGATTACAGATTAGAGTTTTAGTTTAGGCTGTTACAACAAAGTACTGTAGAATGAGTGGCTTTAACAACAAATATTTCTCACACATCTGGAGGCTGGAATATCCAAATTAAGATGCCAAAATATTTTGTATTTGGGAAGGGCCCTCTCCCTTTTTCCTGGTTTGCAGACTGCTGCCTTCTCACTGTGACTTTATATGGCTCAGACAGAGCAATCTCTTGCCTTATCCTCTCCTCTTTTTATAAAACGAGTGTTCCCAGGGGGCTCTACCCACGTGACCTCATCTAAACTCATTGCATCCTAAAGGCCACACCTCCAAATACCATCACATTGGAGATTAGAGCTTCACCATATGAATTTGGGAGGCACACAAACATTCAGCCCATGGTGTGTGTGTGTGTGTGTGTGTGTGTGTGTGTGTGTATATGTACACATACATACACATATAAATGTGTGTATATATATATACATGTATGTATACTTATGTGTATATATATATGAAATTACAAAGTCTAATTTATGATGAGAAGGAGCTATTAGAAAGGAAAACACTGATGATGTGGGGGGATTTATATATAATTATAAATTTATATACATGTGTATGTAAATACATATATTTAATCCCTCATTTTTGAATATTTGTATTGTTTTCAATATTTGTTACATGTGCTTTCTTTCCCATAAATATTTCCATTTTTTAAAATTCCATCTTATTTGCAGATCTTGCTGCTTCTTGCCTATTTTCATAACTCAATCCGAGTCTGTTTTCCTAAACTCTGTATCAACTGCAGATATGTTTCTGTGGGTAATATTTCCTCCCACTTCTGCTCCTTTATGGCTCTTTGTGAGGCAATTCTCTCTCTATCTCTTCTGTTTCCTTTTCTTCTGGCTCATTTTAAATATTGCCTTAAGTGTTTAGTCCTCTTATTTTTTTCTATTCTAGTTTTACATTATCTTTCTAGAAAACTATTGGTCATTAATTGTGAAATCTCTAGATTATACCTGTTGGCAATATGCCAGACTCATATGTTCAATATCCTACTGACCGTCTATGTCTGGATCTACCCCAACCACATCACACTAAACAAATCTGAGCATACTGATTCTCTTTCTAGGACTTTTCCCATTTAGTCTTCTCTGATAACTGATGAAACAATTGATATGTTCTAGAAATGGGTTAAATTCCCTGGATTTCTCATTCACCCATAATTTTAATCCCCACACTTACTCAATTATTCAGTAAACTCTGTGAATTAAAGATACACACACCTCTTCTCCTTGTCATTGACTCAGTTTAGGAATTCATCATCTTCTTAGTAAAAGTTGAAATCCTCCTTCCAGATTGTCTTACCTCTGTCTCCAATTTACCAATCACATACCTACCAAAATGATCCTTCTAATTTGTAAGTCTGAGGACTACATTTCTCAGAAGGTATCAAACTTCATATGCAAGAAACACAGGAAAGTTATTTTAATTACAGATGCTAGACATTACCTTCAAAGATTCAACATTGATTAAATATGTTATTAAATGCTGCATGTAAATAAAATAAACAAAATAAAATAATAAATACAATAAGGACTTTTATGTTATATATTGTTCTAAATATATGGATTATACATTTGTAAGTAGATTTTTTTCAAAAAGACTATTATGTAACTAATAATTAATAATTAATATTTTGGTAGTTCCATTAGTTCTATAACAGAGAAATGATTTTTTGTTCTTTAACACTCATATCTACCTCTCTTTTCTTAAATTTTTAATGTATTTTGTATAATTGGACATATTCCTTATCTTCTGTGTCTTGCTTTTTCAAATACATTTTTCAATATTTAATCATATGGATATATGTGGTTATACTTATTAGTTTTTTCTAAATCACATTCCTTTGTACAACTATCCTACATTTTTTTTGCTTCTTTTGTCAATAAAACCTAATCTGCTTCCACATATTTGTTATTTAAAAATTGCTACTATGAATATTTATGTCAATTTTTTCCAGGGTCCATGTGAAAGAGCTTAACTAAATTTATAAGCTTACAAGAAGAATTACTGTGATGTAAGTTTACAATTTCCAGCTTTACAACTTTATAACAACATATAAGATTTTTTTTCCCCCCAGGGGTTGTAATAGAAGCCTTGAGTCAACCTACTTGTTGTGTACAACCCATGGTATAGATTTATTTCCCTCCATATCTTGGTCCATTGTTCCTGTAGTACACATAACTAAAGAGTAATAAATATCTCCTAAAGATACAAATTTGAAGATATTAAATTAGTTTCTGTTTTTACAGATGCATTGCTTTTTCAATATCTTACATCTGTGAATACTGGTTTTTAATTATTTCCACAAGAGTCAATTCTGGGATAATATATGAGTACATCATTATTATTATCAATAATATTATTATCACCAACAAAAATTGTATATTAACTTTTTGTCATGATATGATAAATAATTTAGATAAATATTATCCCAGTCCACTGAGAAATTTTGATCTAAAATAGATAAAATTAATGAATATAAATGTTTTATAACATAGAAAAACATAAGGCAATAATTCAGTGCACCAAAAATAAGTCATTTGGTTATAAAAATGCCAAGCCTCTTCTAGTTAGATAGACCATTGTAAGTCAACTTCCATTCATGTATAAAATCCTTTCATCAATATATTTAAATTTGATCTTCCACAGCTGTGCTTAAATAGTTTTAATAATTAGTTACCCATTATGTCTATTCTCCCTCAACAGAATGTAAACTCTCCACGTGCAATGATTCTCATGTGATCTGTTTGCTTGTTTTTCATGTTTGCTCTATCCTTTATATCTAGAATGGCATTTGACACATAGCAGGTGCTCAATAACTATTGGTGAATAAATCAATGATAGAATAATTATCTCTTTCTCCTTAATATTCTCCCTGGGCTTAGTTCTACTCTGTAAAGCAACACTGAATACATCTCTGATGTGTCTCTTATTAAATTTTTATATAGTTGAAATTGGTTAAAAACTAGTCATTTGAGTTTTGCATCTTGTTTTCTTTCTCATGCAAATACAAACCTTCCAAAATTCTTTCCATATTTCTGAAATGGTATGCATTTAAGATCTCTCACTGAACTGGGGGTCTTCTAATATGCTGTCTTATTTTCCAATGTGTTTTAATGTATGAAGATCATAACTGATGAATGTCAGATACAACAGATCAAAACAAAGCAAAACAACTTTCTCTGATTTCCACTCACATCCATGTATACACTCTATCATAATTCTAGCTATTTAATATTTGTAGCTACTCAGCTCAATTTAGTATTCATATTAATGAAAACTACAAAGCTTACTCACACAAATGGACTTCCACATATAGAATAAGGACATTTAGATCATAAATACACAAAAATTTAATTGAGATGTAAAAGCTGGAGAATAACTTAAGCATTTCCTTCTGGACTAAGAACATAAAGAGCATTGAATAGTTCTGAATTTGGAACAATTTTGCTGACACATGGAAATTTAATATTTTTTTTCATGTATAGAGAGAAAAATAGCAAGACACTCTATTTTGCATTTAATCTTATTTTATTATTTTTTCAAAGATTTAAGTCTTATGAAATAGAAAATTCTTATTTTCAAGCCTACTGCTAAGTATATTTCCCCTCAAACCCTATGTGAACCATTTTTATAGCAATCCTGATGGCAACTTATTGGCACAATTCTTATAATTCATTGAGGTTGGCCCTATCTGGGGAGTTTTCATTTCTAAAGGACAATGCATTTCCTTTTGGATTCACCTTGAAAGTACAGAACCTCTATTTTTATTCCCTGCTGGCATAGCAAATAAGCATAATGAAATAAGTCTACTTTGTTAGCTTCGGTAAATTGCTTCTTTCCCTCCTTCCCAATCTCCTCTTGCTGAATCCACTTTGAAAGCTTTGCTATCAATTTCAAGAATCATGCTATGTTTTATAGTGTAAACTGCATGCTTAGCCAAACTGAGAAGATACTTATATATTCTAAAGTTGCTGTTTTAATGAAAACAATACTCAATGTGAACATTGCACTTGTTTAAACCTTTAATACACAATTCTATTGAAAAAGTGAACCATTTTTCACTTTCAGAATGAAAACCCATATTAACCTAAAATATAAGTTTCACTGATTATTTTGATGGAATACCAGAATAGAGTGAGATATTTAACTCTTCAAAAAGTTCTTAGAGGTTGCAAATAAAATAAATTTGCAGTAGGGAAAGTCTCAATAACAAGAACTTAATGTAGAATATAAATTGTTTACTGTTATATAATAATTTCTAAGATATCTTTTTGATTTTTTGGAAGGTGAAGGAAGAAACCATTCTATTGAAATATCTATCAGTTGAAATGTACATTTATTCAGATTTAAGGATAGATTTTTTAGACAAACTCTTGATATTCTTCAGATACTCACTAATATTTATTTAATAATACCTATAAGATAATAACTATGTTAAAAGATCATATACTATATCTCATTTAATCTTCAGAAGATCCATTAAATATACTATTATCTTTATTTTTTATGTGAGAATACTGAAATGCCAAAGTTTAAGCAACAAGTCTCATAATTCATGTTACAAATATTAAATTATAATAAAACTAACAAAACAATGACAACCATACAAACACAAATAAAAATCATGAGAGAGTCATTAACAGATATGGAACACTTAGTATGTGAAAGCATCAGGCTAATTATTTTTGATTCATTTTCTCAGTTAATTCTCATAGTATCCTTTTAAATAAGGATAACCAGTAGCAGAATCTAAGCTGTATGCCTAGTGCTCAAGGTGGAGAGGACATACAGGGAGTATTAGATTCTAAATATCTTCTTCGAATTTCTATTCATAAAACTATCACAAGATTTCCCTAGTGCTTATAATTCAGCTCAATATTAATTATTGATGAGGTATATAAGTAGTCACTAGATCCTTTAAGAATGTAGGAATCAGCACGTTTGATCCTTATCAAAACCATGCAGGTTTATGTGTCAGCCTTCTAGGCTAAAGGTGGACATTTTTCTACTTCTATTCCTCATCATGAAGGAAAATATATTTGTAAGATATTTATTTTTTTTAAGATTTTATTTATTTATTTGACAGATCACAAGCAGGCAGAGAGGCAGGCAGAGAGAGAGGAAAGGAAGCAGGCTCCTTGCCCAGCAGAAAGCCCGATATGGGACTCAGTCCCAGGACCCTGGGATCATGACCTGAGCCAAAGGCAGAGGCTTTAACCCACTGAGCCACCCAGGCACCCAAGATATTTATTTTAAAAAGTCCCATGTATTAGTGGCTCTGTGCAGTTCAAGCCCATGTTGTATACACACACACACACACACACACACACACACACATCAACATATATGTGTGTATATCTCTATATATGTCAAGAGTGTCTATAGTTTTGTTTTGTTTTGCTTTTTTCATATGCTCTACAGAGTTTAGGACACAACAAAAATTAAGAACTGCCTTACATAAATATCCCAATAGAACATGGGAATTTTGTAATAAAATCAACCAGTCAGGACTTCTAAAAGGATACCAAGATCCTTAAGAATTGGAATATCCAAATCAGCTCCCTAAAGTTATGGAAGGGGCCAGGCTTGGCTTCAAGTCTTGGCTTTATCACATATAAGCTCTCACTAGGGCCATAGCCTTAGCTCTCAAGATCTCAGTTTAATCATCTGCTTTTAATTGATTATTGTCAGTATTAAATGAAATTTTAAAAAATAAAGGAGTCAGAGTGTACCTGGCAGAGTCTGGTACATATCAAGCCTTCTAAAGATAGTGGCTATTAAGATTTTGTGACATTTTAATTTATAGTAAGAAATAGATATTTTGTCTCCCTCCCATTCTTGCACAGAGATCCTTAAATCCCTTGAAATTTTTTAAATGAGATGTTACAGAAAGCCATTGAAAAGGGTGTCTGCCAGTTGACCTTTGAGCTGGACCTGAGAGTTCAAAATGTTCCTTTTGCCTTTCCTGCCTTGAGATACTGATGTGGTGTTGAGAACACCAACACAGTGTATGTGAGTAAACCCAGTTAAGTTCTCATTAAAAACTTTTAAGGTTTGGGGGGTGGGTCTGGGAATCCATTTGTCTTGCTACTCCCCAAGAAAAGTCTTGTAAGTAAATTCCCTTTGCTTATTACAATGGCCACCTACCAACCTGGATTGGCCTGCCTCTTTTAGTGTCTCCCTGCCCACTGCTGTACTGGGGGCAGGCTGGTTTCAGAGTATACACTGCAAGTTCCCAGAAAAGGTTGTAAGTCAATTTGAGGAGAATGATTATAATGCTTGTTGTTATGTTCATGAGGTGACTTTTGGACCACTCCCAGGTCTCATCACCTGGGGAATTATCACCAGAAGATTCAACCATGTGATTAGATGGTTGGAGCTTTCATTGTCATTCCACCTGACTCCTGGAAGGGCAGAAGACCTGGAAGTTGAATTACTACCCAGTGATCAATGAATAAATCATCTATATCTTTGTAATGAAGTTTTCATAAAAACCCAAAAGAGTGGAGTTCAAAAAGCTTTTCAGTGGCAGGTACTAGGAGAGCGGTGTGCTTGGAAGCTCCACAGTTTTCCCTAGGCCTTGTCCTCTGGTTTTTCTGTATTATATCATTTTACAGTAAACTGATAAGCTATTTGGTAAACTGTTTCTCTAAATTGTGTGAGCTGTTCTCACAAATTCATCAAACCCAAGAAGAATATCCTAGGAACCTCTGATTTATAGCCACTCAGTCAGAAGTATAGGTAGCAGCTTGGACTGGAGACTAGAATCTGAAACCAGCTGAGGGTCATTGGAATCTCCATTTTATAGCTGGTTGGTCAGAGGCACAGGTGGCAACCTGCATTTGGGACTGTAGTCTAAATTTGAGGAGGGCAGTCTTATAGGACTGAACCTTTAATCTGTAGTATATGATGATATCTCCTGGTAGATAGTGATGTAGTTTTTGAAATGTTTTGGGGAGGTTTGTCGAGTCAGGAGCCTACAGCCAAGAAAGAATTCTTAAGATGTCTTTGGTGCAAAATGGTGGTTTTATTAAAGCACAAGAATAGGACAAGTGGGCTGAAAGAGAAATTGCTGCCCCAGGACTTCGAGCAGTAACTGATTATACACTTTGTGATTGGGGGGAGGTAAAAATAAAGGAAGTTCCAAAAGAATTTTCATATGCTAAGGAAGACTCACAGGATACAGGAAGCCCTGTTATTTTCAAACTAAGGTTGTTTTTTCCTCTAGCAAGGCATTAACATTAAGATAGGAGCTTCTTGGGGTGCCTGGGTGGCTCAGTGGGTTAAAGCCTCTGCCTTCAGCTCAGGTCATGATCCCAGGATCCTGGGATCGAGCCCCAAGTCAGGCTCTCTGCTCAACGGGGAGGCTGCTTCAACCCCCTCTCTCTCTGCTTGCCTCTCTGCCTACTTGTGATCTCTGTCTGTCAAATGAATAAATAAAATCTTAAAAAAAAAGGAGCTTCTTGGAGTAACTTTATACTCTGTCTGCCTTAAGTTTGCCAATGAGCTGCTGGTTATAAGGGTATTTAATTTTATCTACATTTCCTTCTGTCATTGTTTGAGTTGACACTCACCTAGGATCTTGAGAATTGCTTATAGGTGTAGGGAACCGCTACACACACACACACACACACACACACACCAAACACTTTAATTGACACTAGAACGTAAATGGACAACAGGAATTGGTATTCAGTCTGCTTAACAATACACACTGGAAATGCATAATTACAACGTGGAATGAATTGAATGGAAAGAGAAGAAAAGGAGGTAACATAATTAAAAGAGGCCTGTTGGGGACTGCAGCCAACTGCAACAGGTTTTCATTTGTAAGTCACTATGACTCAGAGAGATGATCCAAACATAGGTGGAACACTTTTTCTCGAAGAACATATCTGCGTCTCCTAGAAAGTGGCATGCATTTTTTTTATGTTTGTTAAACATATGTGTGCAATTATAAATAGAGGTTTAGTGTTCTAGTTTTAGAAAATGACATTTAAAGCAGGGTTTAAATAGATATGCAGTGCATATTTGAGCTCACTATTGCTATGGAAAGAAATACATAAGAATATTTCTTATATTCTTATAAGTGGATATATATATCCACTTTCACATCCCCACAGAAAAGTGGGGATGTGAAAGTGGACTTAGCTATTATAAGCAGACACTGATTGACTCACGAGTAGTTCTGGGTTCTGTACTAATTTAGATTTGGAACATAAAATGT
Organism: Mellivora capensis; assembly: GCA_004024625.1. NCBI lineage: Eukaryota > Metazoa > Chordata > Mammalia > Carnivora > Mustelidae > Mellivora > Mellivora capensis. The sequence goes on from PISX010000204.1 coordinate 142,340, forward strand.
AATCCCTTTTCCTAATATTCTCTCTGTCCTGGGGGAAAATGAAGGACAAACAGTTAACTATATTTAGGAACATATGATTTGTCACCTTGCTTCTCTGACTTTTGTTCCCAAACTGTAAAATAATTGGCCATTACAGAAGTTCAAAGAGGCCATGAAAATTTCACCTTCAGTTAAACCACTGATTATATATATATATATATATATATATATATACATACATATATGTGTGTATATATATATATCATGGGGCGCCTGGGTGGCTCAGGCACTTAAGTGTCTGCCTGCAGCTCAGGTCATGTTCCCAGGGGTCCTGGGATGGAATATCAGCCTCCCTGCTCAGCAGAGGGTCGCCTTCTATCTCTCTGCCTCTCCCTCCACTTATGAGCATACTCTTTCTCTCAAATAAATAAAACTTTCTTTTGTTTGTTTTTGTTTTTTTAAAGAGGCAGTGGGGAACCCTTATACACTGTTGGTAGGAATGCAAGCTGGTGCAGCCACTCTGGAAAACAGTATGGAAGTTCCTCAAAAAGTTGAAGATAGAGCTACCCTATGACCCAGCAATCACACTACTGGGTATTTACCCAAAAGATACAAATGTAGTGATTGAAGGAGTACATGCACCCAAATGTTTATAGCAGCAATGTCCACAATAACCAAACTGTGTAAAGAACCTAGATGTTCATAAAGAGAAATGGATAAAGAAGATGTGGACATAGATGTAGATATACACAATGGAATACTATGCAGCCATCAAAAACCCCAAATCTTGCCATTTGCAACAACATGGATGGAACTAGAGGGTATTATGCTAAGTGAAATAAGTCAATCAGAGAAAGACAATAATCATATGATCTCTCTGATATGAGAAATTTGAGAGGCAGGGCAGGGGGTCATGGGAATTAGGGAGGGAAAAAATGAAATAAGACGGGATTGGGAGGGAGACAAACCATAAGAGACTCGTAATCACAAAACAAACTGAGGGTTGCTGGGGGATGGGGTGTAGGGATAGGGTGGCTGGGTTATGGACATTGGGGAGGGTATGTGCTATGGTGAGTGCTGTGAAGGGTGAAACCCTGATGATTCACAGACCTGTACCCCTGAAGCAAATAATACATTATATTTTAATTAAAAAATTAAAAATAAATAAAAGTTAAAAATAAAAATAAAATAAAAAATAAAAAAGAGGCAGTTATCTGTACTTATGCATATATAAGTACATATTAATATGTATACTAAAACATTTTTGTAACTCAATAGATCTAATATGAACATGTTTCCTTGTATAAATTATAAAACTATCATTAGTGCATTAGGTGTCACTTTCACCCATGCTTAAAAAAATAATTGATGTAAACAGTTAATGAGTACAACTGGTAAATAAAGGCTAAAGGAAAGATAAGTATCAATGATTAAATAAGCCAATGGTTTCTTTGAAATTAAAAAAAAATCACTAATAATTTGCATATTGCAAGCTGAAGTAAGAAGTGAAAATAATGTGAGGGACGCCTGGGTGGCTCAGTTGGTTAAGCAGCTGCCTTCGGCTCAGGTCATGATCCCAGCGTCCTGGGATAGAGTCCCACATCGGGCTCCTTGCTCGGCGGGGAGCCTGCTTCTCCCTCTGCCTCTGCCTGCCACTCTGTCTGCCTGTGCTCGCTCGCTCTCTCTCCCTCTCTCTCTGACAAATAAATAAATAAAATCTTTAAAAAAAAAAAAAAAAAAAAAAAAGAAAATAATGTGAGAAAAACAAAAGCATTTGCTAAACAGGAAAGTGTTTTCTAATCCTCGACACATGCCAGAATAAACTGAATAAGCTTGGTACACCCTCCCAAGGATTATAACCTAATGGGGAACAGATTTCCAGAAAATAGTTATATAAATATTTCTTTCATTATAATTATGCAAACTACAATAAAAGTGTAAAATCAAATCATATACCAGACAATCTATCTAATAATATATGTTCTTATATCTCAATTTTCTATTTTAAGGAAATGATATTTCTTTTGGCAACAGGGAAAGCTTGCAGAAAAAGAAACTTCAAGAAAGTGAAAATGAGAAAACAAGCTATGAACAGTATCAAAGGTTCTTAAGTTACTATGAATTCTACCTATGAGTATTACAGTAAGTCAAACTTGACACTACAGAGCCATTGCAGGGAGATGAGGTAGATATGGATATGGCTCAAATCACTAGGAGGGCTCTGCAGAAAACAACAGGATCTGCAGCCTAGAGAGGGTTATTTCCATAAAAAGCAGGTTGGTAGAATATTATTGAATTGACAGATAAATGTAAATGGTAATGGAAAAGGTAAGGTTTTATTTGTTTGGAAAACATCCCGACTTTATTCAACAAGGAAATGGTAAGCTTAAGATTGTCTAAAGCTGTTGACAGTTTGTCACAAAAATAATCCAAACATCTCTATTTTCTTGAATACTCATTACATGTCATATTCTAAGCACACACTTAATTCTTAGAATAATCTCTTCACTTAATTTTACTCCCATTTTGGGGGCTCCTGGGAGGTTCAATTGGTTAAGCCTCTGACTTTTGATTTCAGCCCAGGTCATGATCTCAAAGTCCTGAGTACAAGTCCTATGTCATGTTCCACACTGAGTGTAGAGTCTGCTTAAGATTATCTCTCTCCCTCTCCCTCTGTCCTTCCCCCTACTATCTCTCTTTCTCACTCACACACACATCTACACAATTGTTCTCTCTCTCAAAAAAAACTATGAGAGAGTTCTTCAACTTTTATCAAGCTACATAAAACAAAAATTATAGAGTAAAACTATCAGGTATGAACTGTGAAAGAGATAAAGTTGATTCCCTGAAAACCCTTGATTAAACCCTAAGAAATTTCTCAACCATCAGGCAAATAGCCAACAAAACATAAGAATAATCATAGCAATGAGTTTAATTTAGCAATTACTCCATAAGTGCTCAATTATTTTTTTCTCCAAAAATTGGGCTTAGGTCAAAACAATTTAACTTCTGAGATGATTCCTGAAAGAAATATAACATGGCGCAGCTGGTACTGTAATGGAATTATAGAAGTAGTGTCAAGGTGTCAGGAGAAGATAGGATTTGTACTCCTGAGACCAGGAAAATAGCAAAGAATTCACTAAAGATTGAGCTAACAGCTGACCTGGCCAGTGGAGGATGGATAAGAAGGAAATCAAAGCCCAAATTAAAATCCATCATTTTGGGGTTTTTCATTGCTATCATGTTAATATTTAAAAATCTTTATTGAGGGGAATTCAAAAAATTATTAGTACTCTAGCATGACTTAGTTTATCGGATTGAAATTCACTGAAAACAATAAGCTCCACCATGATATAAATGGAAAAAGGAAAGATACATATGGAAGATTGTCAGAGACCTCAGAAAAATTGTACCTTTCTGTCATTCAGTTCTTGAGCAAATGACAACAGGATTGAATTCCAAATTGCAACTAAAATTCAGTCTTTACTCTTATGCTACTTTTCTCTTTATTTGCATGCCAATATTTTCTGCAAAGGTTAATAAAATAGTCAAGATTTTCTTCTTTTGATGGTATCTGAATTTATAAACCCAGAATTGCAACACTCTGATAACTTAATAAGGCTTATAATGCCAAATTCCCTTGGGAAATAAAACTTCAGATTCTTACCCATCCATTTAAAAAAAAATCACATCAAGAAAAACTAATATCTGAAAAGTTTCTTTTTAGGTGGGATATATATATATATATATATATATATATATATACATAAATATGTATATATAATATTATTCTCCATATATTCTGCTCTGAAATGGTAGCATGCAATGGCTTATATGTCACTTGTAAACAGATAGTTAACATTTCTGTTGACACCTGTGAGTTGCATCATCAGTTCAGTTACAGTAACTCTATGAAGAATGAATTGAAAACCAAGTGACAAACTAATATCTAAATTACATGTTAACTCAGCCCATACAAAGCAAAATGTATGCATTTCACTGCCCCAAGTGACTATAATTCTGTTTATTATCTTACCAACTGTCAGTAGCCTGTGATGTGGAACAGTTTATATTATTGCTGACATTTGGAAAAATAAATGAATTTAAATGAACTTGAACCAGTTAAGCAACACGGTAACTTGAAGTTGCTGTGCAGAAATTGTTTATTTGTTGGAAAAAATATGAATATTATAGGAATTTTTGTTAGCTACTGCTTCTTAGTTTAATTTGTCTCTGGAGAATTAGAATAGCTTAAATGACTTTGACATAAACATACTCAGTATATTAAGATTCTTAATGTAGCTTAAATACAGGGAAAAGCATCCATTGGTGTACATGAAATCTTCTACTAGGTAAACCTGAGTAAAACTGATATTTCTCACTGGGTTCTCTGTATGCTGTATCTTGATTTATTATTTAAAAATAAAAATATAATTTGCATTAGAGGAAATATTAAGAAACACCTATGAGAGATGCTAATTAAGGTTGGGAATACAACCATTTTTGCTACATGCATAGTAACTTAAAGATAACTTTTTAATGCCCTAATAAATATGCCTATATGTTTATTTTTTGGTGGTTGGGAAATACCTTTGAAGGAAATATTCCTATTGTCTAAGGAGCATCAGGTTTGTAAGAACATCAGGACTTTCAAATATTGGATAAATCCTATATAGCCTGATTCTTAATTTTAGATTCTTTACCCATTTAAGTTGTGGCCTACTTGTTACCTAAAGAACTTGTGAGATAATCAACATGTTCTTTTAACCTGCTAAATTTGGGGTAAATTTGTCACATGGCAATACAAATTGGATATAGTTTGATTTGAGTTTGGGGCAATTGTGAATAAAGCTTTAATTAGCATTCTTAGTTTTCAGTGGACGTATGAGCCATTTCTGTTGGGTAAATACCAAGGAATGGAATTGCTGGGTTATAGGGAATTACATTATTTACCATTAATAGTTATGGTCAAATATTTTTCCAAAGTAATTGTACCAGTTGACACTCCCATGAACAATGGAAGATTCAGAGTTTTAGTCACTTGTCAACACTTAGTATTGGTGGTCCTTTTGATTTTACCCATTCTAGGGATATGCATTGATATATTATTATGCTTATAATTTGCATTTATAGTAAAATTATGGAATTATATGGGTACCCTAATGTGTACCTGTCTGTGTGTGTGTGTGTGTGTGTGTGTGTATATATATATATATAGAGAGAGAGAGAGACAACTTGGTTGATATTTACAAATTAGAAGCATATACTCTACTAAGAAATTGTTTCCATAGTTTCTTTTTTCTAAGATTATACTACAGTGAAAATAATGGGAAAAGAGAAAATCCAGGTTGATACAAAGATTTTAAAGAAGGAAAATTTTTAAAAAAAGGTGAGTAATAACCTAAAAAAAAAAAACTAAAGTAATAAGGTTTATAAACCAGCCCACAACAGCATCATGAAAGTTTTCTAATGCACTAAAGAGCCTTTAGGATACTGCTTTAATCATGTACACTGAAATTAAGATGTCATTATGCATAAGTGACTAGAACAAAACCTTATTAAAATATTATGCAAACTGGCATAGTACTAAATGCTGTAGTTTTAACTTGTACAATGAGTATTATTGCTTATTTTATTTTACTGTTATAGGCTTTGCAGATATCAAGATAAAGAGAAATTAAAAATCCTCCTGCAGTAAGCAAGTTTTCTCTTTCTGAAAAGGTAGCTTAGCAACAGACCACACCCTATTTCCCCCCAAAAAAAGAGAGAGAGAGACAGATGGCAATGAATAAAAAATGACAACATACTTCAATGTAAAATATTCCAAAGGGAAAATATAATATCCAATAAATATTTTTTAAAGATTTTATTTATTTATTTGACAGAGAGAGATCACAAGTAGGCAAGAGAGGCAGGCAGAGAGAGGGGGGGGGGAAGCAGGCTCCCTGCTGAGCAGAGAGCCAGCCCAATGTGGGGCTCCATCCCAGGACCCTGGGATCATGACCTGAGCTGAAGACAGAGGCTTTAACCCACTGAGCCACCCAGGCATCCCCCCTAATAAATATTTTAATAGATGATGAATCTCAGTAGTAATCAGGAATGGATTAAACTGTACTGTATTTCTTCTTAGCCACTAGATTGGTGCATTTATTTATTTGTTAGGTGTTTTTTTTTTCTGGATAATTTATATGAAAAGGTAATTTCAGATATTTTCAGAATCTATTAACCCCAAACACTCCCACTTTCATAGTTAGGCTGGGAAAACACTCACATATGTGCAAAAAACATGTATAAGCATTGTCACATCTTTTTATTAATAAAAACAAAAATTTGGAAAAAGATATTATTGGCTAAAGGAAGAATAATTTGTTGCATTATGAGAGAAGCAGACTTGGATGTTTCACACATATCTTCAAGGTTTGTAACATGCTGCTCTTCTCTTACAACTAATGAGTCCCAGGTCTTCCACTCGGGATAGTTAGTGGAGTCTGGTGAGCTGTACAATTACTCTGACAAACCTAGATTCTAACAGATTCTCTCACAAAAATTTTACAGTAAGAAACTCAGAGAGATGTGCTACCAATCATTAATAATAGTAGAAGCAGAGACAATGAAAAGCCAAGTCATCTTAACAACGAGTATTTGTCATGGTAATGGGCATAGCTTACATTTACATAGTGTCTAAGATGTGCAAAGCACTGCTATAAGCAGAGCATGTTTCTGTGTGTGTGTGTCTGTGTGTGTTCACTTAATTCTTCCAAGAACCATATAGAGTAGGTACCATTTTTATTCCTATCCATCTTATTCATGAGAAAACTGAAGTCATGTAACTTATTCAGTCACAGAGCTAAGAGATTATAGTCATGCTGACTAAATCCTATAGCCATGCTGTCAACCACTATACTTTCCTTCTCTTAATTAGATTTCCTATTAATGCATTAGATCTATTGTACCTTGAACAGTGTTATAAACACACAGTTTGAGCCCATACTTGCTGCCTTAATCTCCTGTGTATTCTTAAAACAATCTCCAATGAAAAAGCAGAGGAACTCCATTTAAGGTTAAAAATAAATAATAAGAAGTCCCTCCAGGTCAATTAACAATTAATTGAATGATTTGTGTTAACAGTTTTAAAATTATGTGATTTTTTTGAACGTTAGGCTCATTATGCTTATAGAACACATAGAATTTTAAAAACAAAACAGATTAGATAGAAACTGAGAAAGACTTCATGAATCACAAAAGTGGCAGTGTGACAGTTCTAATATAAGCCTTAATATGACTCATGAATGTCCATTTAATTGTTCTTACATCTCTGCCTTTTGAAAAGAACCTATTTTACCCTTCTAGGTGGATATAGAGAAACATCAAGCTGAATGAAGTTGTTCCAGTAGGAAGACATTTGACCTAAAAATGGTTGAGCTCTAGCCAGTAGCCAATTCTCAAATGAGAGTAAACCTAGGTCAAATCAGAAATAACTCTCAGCAAAGACATGGATTTGCAGAATCATGACCTGAGTAATGTATATTTTTTATGTCACTTTATTTGCAGTTGGTTAATTTTGTAGCATTATCACAACAATGTATAACTGATACAGAAATCAATACATAAACTAGGAGTGCTGACATAAATAAAACCTAAAAAAATGTGGCTTCAGGGACTGGGCAGTTAGAGAACAGAAGCTGGGAAAATGATGAAGAAAGTGAGGAAGCTGAAAAAGGCAAACTATGGATGCACTAGTGAAACAACTGAGAATTTATACTGATGAAACTTTACCTGATGAATATAACCTGTGATAATATGATATTTAAACTAAATCATCAGTGCTGTGTTTAAGAGAAAGACTTAGGTCTGGCTTCATGTTTATCTGTTTACGAATTTTGATTTAGACAATATTAATGTAAAGAACCATACTTTAAATGAATATGCACAAAATGCACTAATAACTTTAACAATTTGTTCTATAGGTTAAGTGGACCGTGGTTACTATAAACATTATTGGTGTAGAGTGCTAAAATGAAAATGTTAGTGAGATTTTCCTAGGTAACCCATTACCGCTGTTGTGTCTTACTTGATAGTTTGCCAACCTAATGTTGTTCAAAACTTTATTAAACAGCTACTCATTCTAATTATTGTAGAATTCTGAGAAAAGAACTTTTTTCATCACTCATTTATTATGAATCAATTGTGCAGTATTGATTGTTGTGAGTAGATAATTACAAAGATGGGATCATTGTAGACTGGTAATATTGAACTCACCTCTTTGGAACAGATCCCTCTCTGTCTGACAAGCTTAAGCAGAAAATGCCATCTGATGACTCATGAATCATACTACTCCTATCCATGCAATCTACAAAACCTTTTATACTGTAACCTTGTTATCCTCTGGTGGTCAATTTGCTGGAACACAATCATTTACCAAAACAAAAAATGTTTGCATCACAATCATCATGCTGTTATTGACTACTAATTGTCATTAGTAATTATTCCCACATCATGTCCTATGCTTTTTAAAATCTCAGTCACTTCCACAGAGGTTGAGTGCACATCCATAACCCTTGGGTTTGAGCGTCGCTGTCTAACTAACTTTGGACAGAAGGATGTTACCAAAGATGATATAAGCAGAATTTTAAAAGAGACTTTTAATATTGGACATGCCCTCTTATGCTTCTGCATTGTATTCGTCAGCAAATTCCCTTTCAACCAAGGACCTATAATGAACACAAGTGGAACAAAGCTGCCAAGCTGACCCAGACATGTGAGAAATACGTTTAATTTTGAATGTCACTAAGTTATTATGGCATTGTTTTTATTACACACAAATAGCTTATTAATACAATAGTAAGCCAGACAAGATAGAATATACTTAAATTAACTGCTATTTTCATTAGAATGAAAAGCTTAAATTAAAAAAAAAAAATTAGAGTGTAGAGAGCTCCCCAACCCCCACAAAAATTAAATCTAGTGATTTTTCACAGTGGTGGAGGGGCAGCAATTTACAAACACTGGAGTGAACGTTCCAGATTTAAGTTCATTGGAGTATAGTTTTGGATTTTACACTTTGAGAGAATTTATAAAACAGTGTTGGGGAAAATCTTGCACTAGTTGAATGGATGCGTGGATGGATGGATGGATGGACAGATGGTTGGACAGGTGGATGGATATGTGCATGGGTAAATGGAGGGGTGAAGGAATGATACATATAGAATGGTGTGGTTATTATTTCCTTTTAACTAGAGGACAATTTGAATATGAAAAATTCACTGCAAAGTATACAGAAGGCATGAAACCAATACACTGATAAGAAACACATTCAAACTATACATTCTTGTGTGTTTTCTTATTCCCACAAAATGTTTTTCACAAATTACTCTCCTTACCCTGGGATTCAATTTATAAAATAAGATCAATCTCTTTTTTTTAATGTATTAATGTATTCTACATAGGCTTATAGGGTAGCCTGTGAAAATTTTTGTGGAGCTTAGTTTTATAACATACTTTGTTATATGTTTATGTTTCTGTTGTTATATGTTTATGTTTATGAGGAGTTTCAAACTCCTAAGTTCCTGGGTATCACTTTTTCCTCCAGAGCTCAAGAGCTATATCATTTTTTTTGGAAGTTACGTGCTTAAGAAACACAGGGGAAATTGGGGTGCCTGGGTGGCTCAGTGGGTTAAAGTCTCTGCCTTTGGTTCAAGTCATGATCCCAGGGTCCTGGGATTGAGCCCTGCATAGGGCTCTCTGCTCAGCGGGAAGCCTGCTTCCCCCTGAGAGAGCTCTGCTTACCTCTCTGCCTACTTGTGATCTCTGTCTGTCAAATAAATAAATAAAATCTTTAAAAAAGAAAAATAGATACAGGGGAAATTAACCTGAATTGAATCAAAATATGTAGAATTATTATTATTTATCTATTTATTTTTAAAATTTTATTTATTTGACTGAGAGAGAGAGAGAGAGAGAGAGCACAAGCAAGGGGAGCAGCAGGCAGAGGGAAAGGGAGAAGCAGGCTCCTTACTGAGCAGAGAGATTGATATGCTTCTTCATCCCAGGACCCTGGGATCATTATCTGGGACCAGACACTTAACTAACTGAGCCACCCAAAAGCCCCCAAAATATATAGAATTAAATTGAAAATATTTTGGGAGAGTCAATACACTAATATGCCTAGTATTAGAGGACTGACTTAATAATGGATTAAATAATACATGTAAAAGGTCCAATATAGTGACCAACTAATGACTTTTACTCAGTAAATATTAGCCATTGGTGGCTGAAAAATGTTATAGTAAATATCCTTCTACCTTTGTAAGGTTCCTTGTGTGAAACATAAACTTCTCTACTGCAAAATGTTGATGTTAACACATATATAGCTAAATTGTGCCCTTTATTCCCACCTACACATAAAATATCAAAAATTATCATAACTAACCACATGTATTTATCACTAGCTTGTCACTTCTAAAGTGGTAATTATCATATAAAAACTGTCCAATTTAGGAAAACTTCCTTATTTTTGACTCTTTCCTTGTTTATCTTTGACTATTTCCTTGTTTCTCTTTAAAAAAATGTGCTAAGGTATATTGTACACACTATAATGTTCACCTACTTTAAGTGTATAGAGTCTGATAATTACACATTTCACAATCAAGCAAACATAATAATCTTATATTATTGTACCTCCATCATTCCAGAGAATGCCCTTATTATGCCTTTTTGGAATAATTTCTCCTCCTATTCCTCCCCCAAAGGAAAACACAAAGAAATAACAACAGCAACAACAACAAAACCAACTAAACAAAAACAAAATAATCCAAAAATCTGATCTGGTTTCTATAGTTTTTTGTTTGTTTGTTTTTTGTTTTTGTTTTTGTTTTGTAAAAGCTTTAAATAAACAGAATCATAAAAAAATTAGTCTTTTGTTTCTAATTTCTCTCACTAATGAGAGTTTTTTTGTGTGATTTATCAATGTCATTGTGAGTATCAGAAGTTTGTTCTCTTTTTCTGCTAAGTAATATTTATGTATGGATATAACACATTTTGTTTATCCTTTCACCACTTCAGAGTTATGTAGGACAAATACTAGTGTTGGAAGCTGATGGCCAAGAAAGAATTATTGAGATGTCTTTGGTGCAAAAAGGTGGTTTTATTAAAGCTCAGGGACAGGATCCTTGGGCAGAAGAGCAGGCCTGGGATAATGAGGAGTGGCACATTATATTCTTTCAAGTTGGGAGGAGCTTAGGGATAGAATAAGTCTCTAAAGAATTTTGGAAGTAAGGTTTCCGGGACATTGAGGGAGCTAGCTCTTGTTGGGAAAAGGTCATATGCTACCCTTCAAACAAACCTTAGTCAGGAGACCCTTTAGATGTATATTATGGCCATTTAGATGTATATTAATGGGCCATATGCTTGGGGGATGATTGCCAACACATATCTTGGGGATGTAGAGAAAAAGGAAGTTTCCAAAGGAGTTTTTATACATTAAAGTTGACTTACAGGATCTTGCAGGGGTGGGGGGATGAGGGGGGTGTTTAGGCTAGGATGGCCTTTTGCCCTTAGCAAAGTATTAACATTCAAGCTGTTGAGTCCCTAGAGGAATGTCACTCTGCCTGTTCTGCCTGTTCAAAGGACTTGTCAATGGGCTGTAGGTAGTAAGGAAATTTAATTATTCCTCTGCCTTTGTTTCCCACATCAAGAGCCATTGAATTTTTCTAGTTTTTTGTGATTATAAATAATGCTGCTATGAGCATTCATATACAAGTCTTGTGTGACTAGGAATGGGATTATTAGGTAATATGGTAATTTTTTATTTAACATTTTGAAAACTGCCAAACTGCTTTAGAAGATAATGGTTCCATTTTATTTTTTTTAATCAGAAATGTATAAAATTTAAATTTTTCTTTATAACCTTGTCAATATTTAGTCTTTTAGTCTTTTTGACTTTAGACATTCTAGGGGATATGACTGAGTAGTAGTAACAGTTGTTGAACTTTTAAAGTTGTATTTATATGAAAACAAAAAATGCTAAAAATTTTATGTGTTTTTTTTTCTTTTTCATACATTTTTAATAAAGTGCCTATTCAAATAATTTGCCTATATTTTTAGTTCAGGATTTTTGTAAGTTTTAAGGGTTCTTAATTTATTCTGAAAACAATTTTTTATCAGACATATATTTTGCAAATATTTTATTTCAGTCTATAACTTGTGTTGTTATTTTCTTAATAGTTCTTTTGAAAGTTAAATTCTGTTTTGATTTTGGTGAAGTTTAATTCAGCAATTTTTCTTCTTTGTAATTCTCTGCCATGTCTAAGAAACCTGTACCAAACCAGGAGGGAGACAAACTATTAGATCATTTTTTTAAAGTTTTATAGTTCTAGCACTTATAATTAAGTCCATAATTCATTTTGAATTATTTCTTAAAATTTTATGAATTTAGGATAGGTTAAGTTTTGTTTTGTTTTGTTTTGTTTTGTTTTGTTTTAACATACAGCTTTCAATGTATATAGGAGTCATTTGTTGCAAACACTATCGTTTCTCTTAAATCTGTGGAACTTTTACTGAAGATGAACTGATGCATACATGAAGATTTATTTCTAGGATTTATATACTTTCTCATTTAGGTTTATGTTTATCCTTGTAAATTACTACAACATCTCAATTATTGGAGCTTTAAAATTAGTTTTAAATCACGTAGGGTATAACTTTGTATCTTTTCTTCAATTTTGTTTTGGCTGCTCAAGCTCTGCATTTCTATATAAATTTTAAAATCAACTTGTGAATTTATACCACAAAAAAACAAAAACAAAAACAAACAAAAAACAAAAAACCTGCTGGGATTTCAAACATCATTGTCTTGAATATACAGATGAATTAGGAAGGAATTATTTTAATAATATTAAATATTCTAACTCATGAAAATAGCATACATTTCTACTTATTTAGTTGATCTTAAATTTCACTCAACGTTGCTTTGTAGTGTGCTTATATTGAACTTCTTTAGTTAAATTTACTCCTAACCATTTAATATTTTTGATGTTACTTTAAGTGAAATTCTTTGTATTATTTTCAGATAATTCATTGCTAATGTGAAATATAATTGATTTTCCAGAGTGGCTGTACTAATTTACTTTCTCTCTAACAAAGTCTGAATGATTCAGTTTCTCCACATTCTTGCTAGCATCTGGGGTTTTGCTCCTTTTATTTATTTATTTTTTAAATTTTAGTCATTGTAATAGGTGTTTAACAATAGGTCATGGTGGTTTTGATTTTTATTCTTCTCATTGTTAATTCTGTGGGTTTCTCTGTTTTTTGTTTTTTATTTTTATTTTTTTTCTCATCTGTGTATCTTCTTCAGTGTAATACATTTTCATGTATTTTGCTAATTTTCCAGTTGGAATTTTGTACTTTTTAGCTGTTGAGTTTTAAGACATCTTTATATATTTTAGACTCTATTCCTTTGTTAAATATATATTCTTCAAATATAATATTCAACTCTGTAACTTGACTTGTCATACTGTTAATGGTGTCTTTTACTAGTTAACATTTTAAATATTCGCAAGGAACAATTATTAATTTTTCTTTTTATGGATCATATTTTTTATATTATTCAAGAATTCTTTTATAATATATATTTTCTACAAGTTTTACAGTTTTAGTCTTTACTCTTATTATTTCTAGGATGTTGTCTTAAAATTTTCTACATGGACAAATATGTCACTTGCAAATAGGCACCATTTTATTTCTTTTCTTCTGATCTGTGAGATTTTATTACCTTGTCTTTCCTCAATGCCCTCAATAGAACTTCTAGTATTATGTTGTGTAAGAATGGTGAAAGGAAACATCCTGTTCCTCTTCCCAAATCTGGGGGAAAGGACTCAGTCTACCTATAAATATAATGTTATTTATAGGTATTTTATAGATTCTCCTCATCAATTTTAAGACATCCACACCGTTCCTAATTTTTGGTGGATTTTATCATGGGTGGGCATTGAATTGTGTTAAATATATTATTGTATATTGATTTATACATTCATGTGATGTTTCTTATTTAGCCTATAAATATGATGGATTAGAAGGACTTTCATGGATTTTTATCTTTTTCTTTTATTTTTGTTGTATTCTGCCTCTATCTTTATTATGTCCTTACTTTTACTTGCTTTGGACTTATTAATTTTATTATTATTATTATTATTATTATTGTTATTATTATTTTGCCCCTGATGGGGGACATTACATCATTCATTTGAGATTTGCTCTTCTTTTTTTAATGTATGCCTTTGGTGTATTACCTATGTTCTTCAAATATTGATATATATTGGATTTCATTTTTATTCAATTTAATACATATTTTATTCCTTTTGGAAGTTTGTATGTCACCCAAAATTGATTTGACACAGCTTATTAAAACAGAACTCAACTATTTGCTCTCTACAAGACACTCAATTCAACTATAACTATTGTTATAACATGTTGAAAGTAAAAGGATGGGAAAAGATACATTGTGCAAGCATTAATTAAAACAAAACAGGAATGGCTAGACCTCAGAAGAAAAAATATTATCAGAAACAGAGATGGATATCATATTACACTAAAAGTTTAATCCACCTGGAAGACATAGCTATACGAAATATATGTGTACCACCCAGCAGAGCTGCAAAACTTGTGAAGTAAAAACTAACAGAGTTTTGTAAAAGAAATAGACAAATCTACAAATACAGTTAGAGAATTCACTATTGCTAACTTTTAACATTTTTATCCAAAGTTATATCAGCAGTTTTTCAACTATAAATGCTTAGTTTATCCAATGTTGATCAATTATTTAATTAAAGTGTTTTTAATTGTTTTTTTAATTTCATCCATTTTTTAAATTGTTTTATTCTGAAAGAAATTACTTTATTACTCATGCCTCCAATTCCAGAAGTCTAATTATTATTATTATTATTATTATTATTTTCTTTAGGTAGTATTCATATGCTCTGAAAAAGTCTTTACAATATTAATTGTTCAAGAAGTTGGTTTCTAAAATTTTCTCTGACCCGGGAATTTTTTTAACATTTGTCCTTATTTCATGAATTTTGTTCTGCAATACAATAGTAAAGAAATTTGTTTAAAATTTTTGAAACAATGGAAAATGTTTTTGTGCTTTTTCTTCATTTAAAGGGGTTTATAAGATTATTTGAATCTTCACCTCTATTACTGCATGCAAATTTCAGGTCCTGCACACTTTGAAAGAAGTATCTTTGAACATGGGCCATTTGCCACCTTTCCTGACTTGCTACCTGATTGTGTTTCATATACTTTGGGGAATTTAACATAAAAAAAAAAATCAGCCATGGAGACATTTGTAGCAAATGTTTCTTCTCTAGAAAAAATTCCAGGATCATCTCAGGTGCTGTCCTTATTCTTTTAATAGCTGATAGAATACTTTAATTCCAAATGAAAACTCTTCAAAATGTGATGCCGAAATATTGAAGATCTTTTGGAAGGAAGATGACAGGCCATATTATTACTTATATACCTAAGTTTTTGCTTACAAAATTATGTGAAAAATCTATGAAACTACACCTATGAAAAGAGTTTGAAGAACCTGAGCAGAGGATATACTATATTCAAGGAGATCTCAGAGGTTGAGTAAAAATAAAAAAAATGTTCTAAAAGGATGCATTATTTCTAAACCAGGGAAATTGTTGTTGAGACCAAAATTATTTTCCTTAAGATTTGATTTTTGCCTAAGCCTTCCTCTGGACAGAATCCAGGAAAAGTAGAAAGTTAATAACATATATATTTGAGATACTATAGGGTGCCTGGGTGGTTCAGTCGGTTAAGCTTCCAACTCTTGATTTCAGCTCAGCTCGTGATCTGAGTTTCCTGGGATTGAGCCCTGTGTGGGACTCCATGAACATGGAGCCTGATTAAGATTCTCTCTCTCCCTCTCTCTACCCTTCTCCCACTGCGCTCATACTCTCTCTCTCTCTCTCTTTCTCTCTCCCAATATATTGAGCAAGGGAGAGAGAGAGAGATACATTACAACTACTTCTAGAAAATGATAAATAAGCTAAATAAGCTATGGCTGGATCATTGTAGGAAAAGGGAACCTAGGAAAAAAACAATGATTCCCTCTGAGGAGAGGTGAATTGAAAAAATTTCCTCAAGCTTTTTAAAGGAAATAGCCAAAACAGAGATTTAGGAAACCTGATGCCCTCTTCTTTCCTGTCAGGGAAAAAAAAATCATAACTGTAGTTTCTGAAAACTAGTTTTTAATGTTATAAGATATGCCTGTCCCTGGGTCATGAGCTATTGAACTGGACTGAATATGAGCTCATATTCAAATGCATCTACTCATTCACATTTCATATGAAATTGGTAACATTTAACGAGAGGCACATTATTTATTGGGCTACACATTGGATCCACAGTAAAGAAAGAGTCACAGAAGCTCAAACAAATATAGTTTGATGCAAAGTGGTTCCTAGCTTTTCACTTGGGAAATGAAATATATTAAGCTTAAGGGGGAAACAAAGGTTGTTGTATGTCCTCTTCTGAGAATCATGCTTTACAGAGAAACAGTGGGAAATATTTAATGTTAAGATTCTTAAAGAAAATTCTACATATAAGATTATTTCCATGCATTAGGGTAATCTTTCCACTTGGAAATTTATATGTGTTATAAAATGAGAATATCAGTCATTAGTCATTCATATCTGAATTTGCTCCTCTAATAGCTAATTAAGACCAGCTATGAGAGGTTATACAGAATCGTCCATTAAACTATTCTTGCTTGCTCTACCTACAACTTCTATAGTAGAAGATTATGATTAGAAGATTTTTTGCCACACATATATTTGCAAGCTTGAAACCTGAGTCCATATTCTTGTTATCCTGCCTATCAAAAGAAAGTAATAACATCCAACTGCCTAGATTATAAGAAGTAAAGAAGCCAATAAGTAGAATCAGTATCTAATATTAATATTAATATGAATAGGCAAACTACTTAAAATTTGTCTGCCAGCTGAGCAGCTAAATTGTTGAATTTCCTTCTTATGATGACTCAGGTAATTATCCCATTTTATTATTATTTTGAATTATAAATGGAGTACCTCCAAATATTCTCAGTCTTTAAGACTACTAAAATTTTAGTCCTGTTCTTACCCAAGACCATGACCTAATTGCATCACTTTCCATCGGATGGTGACTAGCCAACTTTCTTTTGCTTAGTTTTGAATGAAAGGCTTACAGAAAGAATTCAGTAAGAATAAAAGTAGAAGGTAGATAATAGGATCATATATAATAGGAAGCAAATTCAGAAAGGAAGGTGATGAATAACCAGAATGGTGGCATTACTAGCTTAATGAATGTTTTTGGAAAGATGTCTAGCAGGATTTTCTCTGAAAGAAAAGCCAAATGAAGTTACGATTACTTCCTGAATAACAGTAAATGGTAGTTCATTTTTCCACCGTATTTGAATGCAGAAGTAATAACCTTTTTTGAAAGATGCTTCTTTATTCTTATATATTTAGCTATAATTTGGGATAAATTGAATAAATTTGCCTGCACTTTGACAGAGTCTGATATGTATGAAAATGAGATGCAGACTGAAGAAGTAGAAGGAAGAGTAAAGGAAGAAATTAGAGGAGGGAAAAATAAAAGTGGTCTCAAGTATGGTAAGAGTAGATATGTGTATCACTTAACGCTATGGCAGCTGGAGGCTTTTTGAAGGCACTGAATGAAGAAGGAAGAGAAAGCATTAATATGAATGTTTAAGATTTAAAAGATGTGTAGGCATACCTTGCAGGTTATCAAACACTGTTGGTGGCAACATCCTGAATGTTGCTCAAAGATTTATTATTCCATATTAAAAGATCTATCCTCAAAAACAAAGAACATGATGCATTGAGTATTACATAAATATTTTCCTTCCTGTGTTTTTTTTTTTATACTGGGTACAATAGATTTCCATTTTTTGTTTTAAGAATATATGAGGTGATACTTATTTTTATTGTGAAACACTTCTATTATGGAAAATTTCAAACACATATAAAAATAGAGATAAGACTACAGCCAGACTCCATGAATCCATTAGATAATTCTAAACATTGTAACTCAGGGCCAATCTTGTTTTGTTTATACTCCTGTCTACTTCTTTCCCTTCTTCCTGCATCTGAGAATGTTTGTATTTCATTCATAATTATTTAATATTTATCTTTAAAAATGCTACTTTTAAAAATTTAATCATTAGTTATTAAACCTAAAAAAATAGCAATATTTCTTTAACATCATCCAATATCCAGCAACTGTTGTATTTATGTGGAGTCTCATTTGAAAATAATTCACAAAGCTATCCCTACATGATATCAAACTCCAGAAAAAATAATGCAGATGCTTCATGAGAATATACTTACTACATTCTTGTGGATGGTAAATTCAATTTCCTATGAAAACTTCACCATCATCTGGCCAATTACATTCCAAATTCATATGTTTTTCATTCCAAAAGAAAAATAAAACATCAAAATAGTTTAAGAGTTTTGTTTCTGTTTATGTTCTTTTGTTTTGTGTTGTTTTTGTTTTGTTTTCATTTTTGTTTTGTGTTTTATGATATATCATCCAAGCTCCACTAGACTCTCAAAATATTGATATAACTTGGCATGTTTGCAAACTTATACACTGAGAAATGTTTTTATGCTTATCATGTATTACTCACTCTATTCATTCCTTCAGTTTTCTTGTGTTTTGCCAAACATTCCATTTGACCAGTGAGTTAAAGTATACTGAAACTGATGAACTGCAAGTATATTCAATATATTTCTGTTAAAATCTGAGTCAGCATGAAGAGTCCACTGGAGTGAGAGAATTAACATGGCACAATGCTGAGTACAGTCTCTTTCAAGTTAAAGATCTGAATAGCAAAATTGAATCCATGGACTATACTGATTTTCTAGAATAAAAAACTAGGCAACCCTAAATTAGTCTTGGGCTAGTACAGAATGGAAAGATTTCTTAATTTAAATAATGTAGAATTAATTTAAGTTTTGTGAACTGTAATTTTCTGAACTCTTTTTGCATAGTACTCGTAATGGGGAGAGGATATGTGAGTGTGTGAATTATATATGTGTGTGTGTATAATTCTTATTAATTAAATAAGTAAAATGCAACAAAATGTCAGATATCATTCTTCCACATAATTTTAGCAAACTCTGCAACAGTGAACACATGTTATCTTGTTTTTAAATTCTATGTTCTGCCCACATTGAGTTATGAATAATCTCGTCTTGCTAATTGCTTTTTCAAAAACTCTAGTTATGATTTTACTTCATATGTTCAATCTATTTTTTCCTTTTGTATTTCTATAAATACTCTTCTACTGGCTACTTATTAATTCCTTTAATAGTCTTTAATCTCACCAATTTATTATTTTATTCTGAGAGAATAACTTCCTAAGTCATTTTGAGCTACTTGTACAAAACAGCTTTAAGGTCATGACTAAAGGTGGAAAAATCAGATTATTTAAAATAATTTTTAAACAAAATCAGTTCCATTTTCAAAATATAACATTCATAAAAATCTGTCTCCTTTGTTTAAATTAAGGAAAAGTCATGTTCATTAAAATAGTTTTGCTCTAATGTTAAATAAGTGGAATTTACATAAAAAATTAAGAAAAAACTAGTTTGCTCTAAATCCTGTAAAAAAAAGAGATAATTAGCTAGAATTTATGAAAAAAAAACCTGTATTTGAAATATACTTATTGGCATTTGCAACAATCAAAAGTCATTTTTAACGTCACATTTCAAAAATATATTAAACATGAATACTGGTTAGCTCTCAAAATCTAAGAAATATGTTTATATGAAGACTTTAGAGGAAAAAACAAAAACAAAAGCAGAAAACTAGCCCATATTTGAAATTCAATCTTTCAGGTAATTAGATTTTTAACCAGAAGCATAAATGAGCTAGTTGGCCTAAAATTAATGCCCCAAAAGATAAGATATTATATCAGAAACTAAATAATGTTGCTGGTTAAAGTAATATTTTTTTTAAAATCAACCAACATCAAGACTGTATACTCCAAATAGTGAAAAAATTGTAAATTGCTTACTATCATACAGTGTCTTGCATGTTCTTTTGCTTTTTCATTTTATCATCATTATTTTAATGCTGAGAATTATTTATTTCAAAAGATCATAACAAATGGAAAATGGATCATAACAATATGTCAATAATGGGCACATATTCATTTCTCATAGGAACTTTTTTGTTTTGGATAGTATCTACATATATTGTCTGTGTACTTGTAATTCTAGTGCACAGTGAATGCTACTGTGCAACAAATCCACAATGAAGACACATGCTCCTGGTTTTTTTAAAGTTTAGTTCCTTTTTTAAAATATGATAAAAATAATAAATTTGTATCTGTTTTCTGAGCCACCACATAATTAAGATGGCCATCCTAAGAGAAACCCCTTTAAGAAAGAACAAGGACATTATTAAACATTATCCTGGAGGTAGAGGTGTAAGCTGGGACTGTACCAGGTGAAAGGATGTCTATGCCTATTACCTTAGCTACAACAGGCTATTTTGGAACTTAGGTCCTGTCATTTCAGGAACTTAGTGTTGCCATGCAACAGTGCTGGAGTGGTCTCATGAAATGGTGAGTTAAACTTAGCACTCAGAAATAATTTGAAACAGTTTTTTTTTTATTTTTTTTTATTTTTTATAAACATATAATGTATTTTTATCCCCAGGGGTACATGTCTGTGAATCGCCAGGTTTACATTTCACAGCACTAACCAACCATAGCACATACCCTCCCCAATGTCCATTACCCCAACCCCCTCTCCCCATCCCCCTCTCCCCAGCAACCCTCAGTTTGTTTTGTGAGATTAAGAGTCACTTATGGTTTATCTCCCTCCCAATCCCATCTTGTTTCTTTTCTTCTTTTCCTACCCTCCCAACCCCCCATGTTGCATCTCTACTTCCTCATATCAGGGAGATCATATGATAGTTGTCTTTCTCCAATTGATTTATTTCACTAAGCATGATGCCCTCTAGTTCCATCCATGTCATTGCAAATGGCAAGATTTCATTTCTTTTGATGGCTGCATAGTATTCCATTGTGTATATATACCACATCTTCTTTATCCATTCATCTGTTGATGGATATCTAGGTTCTTTCCGGAGTTTGGCTATTGTAGACATTGCTGTTATAAATATTTGGGTGCACGTGCCCTTTCAGATCACTACGTTTGTATCTTTAGGGTAAATACCCAGTAGTGCAATTACTGGGTCATAGGGTAGTTCTATTTTCAACTTTTTGAGGAATCTCCATGCTGTTTTCCAGAGCAGTTGCACCAC
>PISX010000204.1:163763-217813 GCA_004024625.1 Mellivora capensis
TTTTAGCCATTCTGACTGGTGTGAGGTGATATCTCATTGTGGTTTTGATTTGTATTTCCCTGATGCCGAGTGATGTGGAGCACTTTTTCATGTGTCTGTTGGCCATCTGGATGTCTTCTTTGCAGAAATGTCTGTTCATGTCCTCTGCCCATTTCTTGATTGGATTATTTGTTCTTTGGGTGTTGAGTCTGATAAGTTCTTTATAGATTTTGGACACTAGCCCTTTATCTGATATGTAGCTTGCAAATATCTTCTCCCATTCTGTCAGTTGTCTTTTGGTTCTGTTAACTGTTTCCTTTGCTGTGCAAAAAAGCTTTTGATCTTGATGAAATCCCAATAGTTCATTTTTGCCCTTGCTTCCCTTGCCTTTGGCAATGTTCCTAGGAAGATGTTGCTGCGGCTAAGGTCGAAAAAGTTGCTGCCTGTGTTCTCCTCATGGATTTTGATGGATTCCTTTCTCACATTGAGGTCCTTCATCCTTTTTGAGTCTATTTTCATGTGTGGTGTAAGGAAATGGTCCAATTTCATTTTTCTGCAAGTGGCTGTCCAATTTTATTGGACACCATTTATTGAAGAGGCTGTCTTTTTTCCATTGGACATTCTTTCCTGCTTTACCGAAGATTAGTTGACCATAGAGTGGAGGGTCTATTTCTGGGCTCTCTATTCTGTTCCATTGATCTATGTGTCTGTTTTTGTGCCAGTACCATACTGTCTTGATGATGACAGCTTTGTAATAGAGCTTGAAATCCGGAATTGTGATGCCACCAACTTTGGCTTTCTTTTTCAATATTCCTTTGGTTATTCGAGGTCTTTTCTGGTTTCATATAAATTTTAGGATTATTTGTTCCATTTCTTTGAAAAAAAAATGGGTGAGACTTTGATAGGGATTGCATTAAATGTGTAGATTGCTTTAGATAGCATAGACATTTTCACAATATTTGTTCTTCCAATCCAGGAGCATGGAACATTTTTCCATTTCTTTGTGTCTTCCTCAATTTCTTTCAAGACTCCTTTATCGTTTTCTGAGTATAGATTTTTAGCTTCTTTGGTTAGGTTTATTCCTAAGTATCTTATAGTTTTGGGTGCCTCCATATCGGCAAAGAAGTCAAACTATCACTCTTTGCAGATGATATGATACTATATGAGGAAAACTCAAAAGACTCCACTCCAAAACTGCTAGAACTTGTACAGGAATTTAGTAAAGTGTCAGGATACAAAATCAATGCACAGAAATCAGTTGCATTTCTCTACACCAACAACAAGACAGAAAAAAGAGAAATTAAGGAGTGAGACGGGTTTTTTAAAAGATATTTTAAAATTTATTCAAGAGAGAGAGTATCAGCAGCAGGAAGGAGAGGGACGAGTGGACTCCACACCAAGTGCAGAACCCAACATGGGGCTGGATCCCATGACACTGAGATCATGACCTGAGAAGAAATCAAGAGTCTGGTGCTTAACTGACTGAGCCAACCATGCATTCCTGTACCAGAAAATATTTAGACTCAGTTAAACCGGGTACTCCATGAATAAATATTTCTCAGTTTGTTGTTTACTACATCTTAATGACCAAAATACTTCCATCAATTTGTGAACTTTTTTTTATTATTTTAGATGCTGGAGGATTCCAACAGGTGATACTAAGTAGGTAAATAGAATGGAAGTCACTGGGAATATATGTGTTTTCTCCATTCATATACTAAGAAGTAGCAATTGAACTCTGAGACTCAAGGTTTCCTGCTCTCCAGTCATGCAAAAGTGTTCATTGTCTCCTTTAGGACAAAGTAGCTGTTTCTCATCTAGATATTTTTTGTTCATTTCTTTAGAATGGAAGCTATTCCAGGAGCTTTACTATTAAACCCAAGTTAACAAGAAAAGCTAATTCAGAACAAGTGGCTAATATTAATGAGAGCAATTTTTAAGTCAAACAACTTCAAATTATTCACCCTGCTCCATTTAATGATCAAAGTTAGATAAAAAAGGTACCATAGAACTAAATAATGCCTACAAGGAAGGGACACAGTCAGTGTTGTTTGTTTTATATTACAATTATATGTCTTTACATATTTAATTTTTCTATAGGTTTCTGAGAAACATAATGTTGTTGAAGGGCTACGTTAAAAGAGAAACATTAAAAATATTCAATAATCTTAAAATGCATTTATTGATTGGGTACTTAATAATTATGCCCAAAGTTCATTGCCATTGTGTCAATACACTTGTCATGAATCAAAGAGTTCATGTGCCCCTAGATGCAGAGGTCAAAAGAATAACAGTTCCATGTTAGCACAGTTTTGATACTTAAATATCCCATTTGCCAACTTAAGTCCAATCTGAAATGGTGAAAAATATTCAAGTAGATTCTCTGGTGTTATTAAAGTGGCTCATTTTCCAGTGTCTATTAACCTCAATTTTACTTTGGGATTGCAAGCTACTCTTAGCAACTATGTGTCCAAAAGTTGATGCTCTGTATTTCTTTTTCTTGAAAATCTGCCCAAGGAGTCAGGATCAACTTCAAGTATCTGCTTATCTCTAAAATGCTGTTGTACAGGCAAGAGAAATAGCACAATTCAAGGCAGCCCCTTCATTTTCTGATTTTGGAAATGTGACCCATGTGTTAAAACTCTGTGCCTTTCTGGAAAGTTACTATTGGCTCTTTTGGTCAAATATATTGCTGCAAAACTATCCTATAAAGAAACTAGGTACAATTTGCTGCTTAAGAACCATATCACATCTACAAATATCTAACTTCCAATAAGGAAAATGTTTTAAATTTTTGTTTAACAATATTAAACAACATGACTCATGAATATAAATTTCCACAATTATTTGTTGCAAATAGAAATGAATGAATCTTAGTTTATATAATTTACAATAACACTTAGGGAGACTATTTAAACAGAAAATATTTTATTATAAAATATTTTATAAGGAGATTTTTATACATTCTTCTCATGTAGTTGAATGCTACAGATAGATTTTATTTATTTATTTATTTATTTATTTATTTATTTATTTTTAAGATTTTATTCATTTATTTGACAGACAGAGATCACAAGTAGGCAGAGAGGCAGGCAGAGAGAGAGAGGAGGAAGCAGGCTCCCTTCCCTGGTGAGCAGAGAGCCCGATGCGGGACTCCATCCCAGGACCCTGGGATCATGACCTGAGCCAAAGGCAGAGGCTTTAAACCACTGAGCCACCCAGGTGCCCCAGATTCTATTTATTTTTGAAACATGTAACAATGTATTTTAAGACAGTATTAAGTATTTATCAAGATCATGATCTCATATGGTAACTCAGTATGAATGTATGAATGTGCATGTATATTTGAAGTTCTCTGAAGGAGAACTGATTGGTTGAAGGAGAGAGAGAGTAACTTTAGTCATGCTGTTAAAATAAGCATTTATTCCTCTGAGATGTGTTTTTGTACTCCTTTGACTTCAACTAAACTTAAGAGTCTGTGTTGCAGAAAAGGGAATATGGAATGAAGTGAATAAACTCCGTTTTAATAAGAAAGTGGCATAAGAGCAAAGGCACAAAGCTTCATGTTGAAAGATAGTGAATTAATTCCATCTCAGCAACTAATGCTTTTTCACCTGAGGCAAGTTATTTAACTTCTATAAACTCATTTACCTTCTTTGTGAAATGATGATATGCTGGATGTTCGCTGTTTGCCTGGATAGATCTACTCTCCACTTCTTTCCACCTTGCTCTGTACCTCTGGAGGCTGATATTTATGGAATGAACTAAAGGAGAATCTTGGCCTTCTGACTTTCAGTTGATTTCAGTGAATAGTAGGCACCAGTAGGATTGGGTAATAATGGAAGTTTGATGTTTATGACCTTGATTCTGTAGATACCAGGCTTGAGACTGACAATGCTGATTTTTTCCTTGGGATGCCCCCTCCTAAAGCTACAGGTCTTGCTGAGTATTTTATTATGTACTTTTTTCAAGCTTTATTTAAATTCCAGTTAGTTAACATACAGTGTAATATTACTGTCAGGTGTGGAATTTAAGCAATTCATCATTTACATATAAACACCAGTGCTCATCACAACTGTCCTCTTTTATAACCATCACCTATTTAACCCATCCCCCAGGCACCTCCTTATGGTTTTTTCTTAAATCTAGGCCTACCTCCATAGGTGATTCCTTTAGTAAATGTTCAGTTTTTCCATTTGAACACTTAGTTATCTGCTAGCCCATATTCATGTGGAGGATAAATTAAAGAAAAACAACAATGATAGTTGTTGTGTGGATTTAATGTTATAAGTATAAAAGAAGTATTGTTATACATGTAAAATCTGGAAAAATATATAAGATGTCAAATAAACATTTGTTGAAATAATCTAGGTCATTGCACCTCCAAGCCTAGATTTGAAATACATACCTGGCTATTCTGTTGAAGTAATATCAGCAGAGCCATCCTGATGCAAAAGAGCTGATCTGCCTTCAGCATTTTAGGCTTCTTCTTCTGCCAACCTCCACAGTTTTCTTAAGACATAGAGCTACCCTGACCTGTTGTTATTAAGGCAAGAGCTGCATTCCGTCCACTTCTGTATTTTAGAATGGTACTTCTTCCTAACACTGAGGTTTTAAAGTTGTCCTGCCTAAAATCTGGCAAGTATGTGGATTTCTGAAGATGTCTGTCAGGAAAGTGACAATTGCAATGTTGTTAGAAAAAGAGGGATCGATAGTGCTGACAAGATGGCAGTGCCTCCATTGCCGGATAACAAAGATGACATGAACTTGAAAATGGTTATGAATTCTTGACATTTCCCTACAGGGCAAAGAGCTCTCATATCACATGTTGTGAAGGTGATAGTCAATTCAGAGAAATGATGCTTAAGGTGTTCTATTCATTTCAGAGACTTGATTAGGAAAAGGGAGCAAGTGTGACATAGTGAGTTTAAGTGTTGTAAGAAGAAAGAACTTACCCTCCATCTGTCTGCCTATACTGTGGTACAGTGTTAAAGTGGAAAGATCATCAAAGTGCCATTCTAGAAACATATATTTCAGCCATGTCTCAATTCAAATACAGTGAATGTCCTGAGGCAGAGTGATGGTTAACTTTATGTCAACTTGACTGGACTAGGGATGCCCACATAGCTGGTAAAATATTATTTCTGGATGTGCCCACAGGAGTGTTTCCAGAAGAGATTAGCATTTGAATCCACAGACTAAGCAAAGATCACCCTCATAATGTAGGTGGGCATTACCCAACATGATGAGGGCTTGTATAGAACAAAGAGTCAGAAGAAGGGCAAAATTTTTCTCTCTGCTTGAGCTAAGACAATCATCTTCCTCTGCCCTGAGACATCTGTGTTTCTGGTTCTAGGTCCTTCAAACTCAGACCAGACTTAGTCATCAGCTCCCCTGTAGTTCTCAACCTTTCAGACTTGAACTTACACCGTTGGCTCTCAGGTCTTTGGAACTGGACTAAATTACACTGCTGGCTTTCCTGGTTCTTCAAGCTGCATTTGGAGTTCTTGGAACTTCTCAATCTTTATAATTATGTTATCTAATCCTATCATAAATCTCCTGTTAGATACATCATTTTGGTCTGTTTCACTGGAGAACCCTGACTAATACAGGCACATTTGTTAACTGTTATAGGTCTCATTTAGTAAAACATTAAGATGAGAGTAAAATAATTAGGGTTTTATCCACATCATGCATGGGAATGATGGGAGAATTAATCAGATACGTACCTTTTCCAATCATCCTGTCTCCCTGTAGACAAATTGCTTAACCTTTCTAAAATCCAGTTTATTTATCTACAAAATGAGAAGTGTGTACTGGAGTCAAGTTTTCCAAACAGCTCCTTAAAAAGTTATAATGAGAGTAATTTAAACGTAAAATAGATTTCCTTTTGTCTAAAATCATATCATCTCAAAGTAAAAATGTATAAGATTACAATTACTGAAATAAAAATTTATATTCAGTAAAATTCAGCAGTTAATTCCAGTAGAAATCTAGGATAAAACAACATATTTCTTAGTTAAGCATGCATTACCATGGGTTACTACTGCCATTGTTTAATTTTATTGAATACACATACACACACACACACACACACACACACAGAGTTTTTAACCGCCAGCCAATACCAAAATTAATGGTGAAACAGGTATTAAATTTATTCTATTTGAAATTTGAACAGAGCTAAAATTGTTGTTTCAATATTGTCCATTACCTATATTGTTCTAGATATTTTAGCCAGTATAATAAATAAGAAACCTAAATGTGGTAACTTTATTATTGTGGGGTCATTAATCCCAATGTTTTTAGATGTTTTATTTTAAATACAAAATAACAAAAGCTACAGGAACAATAGATAACAAGCCCCAAAAATAAAGTACAAATATAATTAGAAATAATGTCACAGTTTCAATATCATGGGCAATTACAATATATGTGATATGTAAAAAATATATTAATATACCTATTGTTTTTATACCAGAAGTTAGCAGTACGAGAATACTAACAAAATATTTTGTGGCCCACAATGAGTTCTTAATATTTAAACATAATTTTTTAATGATTTTTTTAAGATTTTTTAAAAAATTTATTTATTTGACAGACAGAGATCACAAGTAGGCAGAGAGGCAGGCAGAGAGAGAGGAGGAAGCAGGCTCCCTGCCGAGCAGAGAGCCCGATGTGGGGCTCAATCCCAGGACCCTGGGACCATGACCTGAGCCGAAAGCAGAGGCTTTAACCCACTGAGCCACCCAGGTGCCCCTAAACAGAATTTCAATTAAGTACTAAGATAAAAAAAAATCAATCATGGAAGAATGAGGACAAAATAAAGGATGAGATTTCTCAATTTTAGGCTGAGAAGACAGCTCTGAACAAAATTAAAAGTAATTATAAATTTGAAAAGTGATAGATTTGGCTGCATAGAATTTTGAAACACCACAAACACCATAAACTATGAAAATGTGATTATAATATTTATTGCAAAAACATGACCATATTCTACACCATAAAAAAGTCATTCTACCCATTCATATTTTCATTCAACAAATATCTAGAAATGGCAAGCACCCCAGATTGAAAAAAGAGAAATATTCACATATGAACAAATTTAAATGGTCAATAAATAGGGGCACTTGGATGGCTCAAGCATCTGACTCTTGATTTTAGCTCAGGTCATGATCTTAGGGGTGTAAGATTGAGCTCCACACCAAGTCATGCACCGAGCCCCAGGTCAAGCCCTGCACTGGACATGGAGCCTGCTTAAGATTCTCTCTGCCCGGAACACCTGGGTGGCTCAGTGGGTTAACCCTCTGCCTTTGGCTCAGGTCATGATCCCAGGGTTCTGGGATGGACCTGGGGGTCAGGCTCTCTGTTCAGTGAGGAGACTGCTTACCCTTCTCTCTCTGCCTAGTTGTAATCTCTCTCTGTCAAAGAAATAAATAAAATCTTAAAAAAAAAAATTCTCTATGTCCCTCTGCCCCTACCCCTCCCTCTCTAAAGTAAATAAATAAGTAAAGAATTGGCCAATAAATAAAATATAAATATGAAGCTCCATGATAACCAAATTATTTGAAAAGATAAAATCAAGAATATATTTTTCTATAAAATAAAAATATTTAAAAATACTTTTTAATTGTATGCTGTTAAAATATTATTAAATAAACATCATATATTCCCCCAAAAAATAGAATTGCAAAATAGGTGTTTTGTTTTTTGTTTTCTTTTGTTTGTTTTTGTTTTTCTTTTTACCATTTTGTGAAACATATTTAGGGCTTTAAGCATGATGGAATTTTTCAGTTAATTTGAGGGAAATCAACATCCTAAAATATAATACCTTAATATCCAGAAAGTTAATCACTCTCCATTCAACAGGTATTATAATATTGCAGATTCTCTCACTGCTAGCTGCCTCCCACGATAATACAGGTAACCAAAAAGCAGAACTGTTAATCATCAGCGAACTGCATATTTTTTTCATTTTAAGATAGATATATGATACACATATATATTCCTCAAATATATTGCCTCATATTGCTAAATAATAAATTTGAGCTTTATTAAATGATAGTATCATTCTCTAGTTATCATGTTTCTGAGATTAATTCACTCTCTTTCATGGTTCTTTCATTTTCACTTCTGTGTAATATTCCATTAGAAATGGGATTAGCAAGATTTTTCTGTAAATAGATAATGCATATGTTTGGCTTTATAGGGCATATGGTCTGTCTCACAACTACCAACTCTGCTGTCATACAGAAAAAGCAGACATACACAACACACAAACCAGTACATGTGGCTGTGTTTCAATAAAACATTATTTTCTAAAATAGGAAGCTCGCCAGCTTTGGCTCATGGTCCATAGTTTGCCAATTCCTTCATTATATGAATATAGCCATATTTAGTTATAGGCCCTCCTGTCTATAGACACTTTTGTTATTTCTAGTTAACTAATTACAAATGATTCTTGCTATGAACATTTTAGCATAATTTTTTCTGGCACATATGCTTAGAAATGGAATTCCTAAATTTTAGTTATGCCTATTTTTAAAAATAAAGCTATATTCTTTCCTGTAGTGATTTTTAAAAATTTCTTATCTCTGTATAAAAGTCTCTGTTGTGGGATGCCTGGGTGGCTCAGTTGGTTGAGCGGCTGCCTTCGGCTCAGGTCATGATCCCAGCGACCTGGGATCGAGTCCCACATCCGGCTCCTTGCTCGGCAGGGAGCCTGCTTCTCCCTCTGCCTCTGCCTGCCACTCTGCCTGTGCTTGCTCGCTCTCTCTCCCTCTCTCTCTGACAAATAAATAAATTTTTAAAAAAATTAAAAAGAAAAAAAAGTCTCTGTTGAACCACATTCTTGCTAAAATTTGATATTGTTCGATTTCTTAATTTTTGCCTATCTAGTAGTGACTATAAATTGTTTCATATTTTGGTGTGAATCTGCATTTCATGATATTAACAAAAATAGTTTGTTTTCATTTGTTTTGTAGAGAAAGGTATGATTTTGTTTCTTCAAGACACCTATGTTTTTTAACCTGCTCTTATATTTAATTTTTGTATTTTTCCCTTGAGTAAACATATTCTTGAATGTGATTCTTTTTACAGTTATGTTTCAAAAATCTTGTTTCAGTTTGTCACTTGTCTTTTTATTTTTTAAATAATTTATTTCAATAATCAGCTGTTAGTGTTTTAGTTTATTCAGGTCATCTTTCATTTTTGGATACTATGTGAGAATAAAGTCACATATCTTGAAGAATCTCTCTTTCAAAAATGCTAAAAGTGGTTATTTTCTTTACACTTAGGTATATTTGCCAATTGTTCCTGAGTAAAACTTAGTGCTTCATCTATAATTAGAAAAAATAAATGTGTTTTTTTTTTCTTCAACAAAACAATACAATCGACTTGGCTCAATTTAATATTTTACCCCATAAAATTACATTCTTCACAATTGATTTGATTCCGAAAGTTTCAAATGATTTGCTAATGTGAAAATATACATTATATTCCTCAAATATCCTAATTATATTATTATTAGGGGTAGGATTTACCAATTCAGAAGCTGAAGACATTTAGCATCCTGCAACATTATTTAGGAAGATGAATCCATTTTTATTTAAAAAAACATAACAGTTAATTTGCATATATCTTAAACCACTTTCCAGGAGTCACATAATATATCCCATCTAAACTATATCTCTAAGTCATATTTCACATTGACTTTATGAACATACAGATGCAATACTTTTTCAAGTGTCATCACAATATTTTTATCTTCTCATCACTATAACATTGATGTTCAACTAATAAAAAGAAACATGAAGTTTCTAAATGTTGAACTTGTCTTAATACTCTGTGATCAACTTCGCCATCTTACAATTGCCAGACATCTAAGTTGGTTATATCTCTAGGTCCTTGATATTCTTCTGATACACATCAACACTTTTAAGTTAGACAAATTTTATGGAACAAATATAGAAGCTATACTTTAAAAAGTTCCCTTGGGGTACCTGGGTGGCTCAGTGGTTTAAGCCTCTGCCTTTGGCTTGGGTCGTGATCTCAGGGTCCTGGGATCAAGTCCCGTATCAGGCTCTCTGCTTGGCAGGGAGTCTGCTTCCTCCTCTCTCTCTCCGCCTGCCTCTCTGCATACTTGTGCTCTCTCTGTCAAATAAATAAATAAAAAATCTTAAAAAAAAATGTTCCCATGTCTTCATATATGACTGTAATGAAATTAGATTGTTGATAAGATATCCCAAGGCATTTAGCTGAGAAGAAACGTTAAGTCTATGTAAAACTGATATTATATAAGCCCATCTTGTTTAAGACACTCTATTCATAAACAGATAAATTCACTGTATGTAAAACCATTATTTAAATATACAGGAAGAAACAGGGATGGTGTTCTTTACAAATTGGAATAGCCATTTTCATTGGTAAACTTGTTCTACAGTTATAAAATTACCGTATCATTTTGTTTTTTTAACCTTTATTTAAATACAATGCAGTTAACATACACTGTATTATTAGTTCTAGGGTTAGAATTTAATGATTCATCAGTTGCATGTAACACCCAGTGCTCATTACATCAAATGCCTTCCTTAATGCCTATCACCCATATCCCTCCGCCCCACCAACCTCCTCCCCCAGCAATTGTTTTTGTCTGCTATTCTTATTCAAACATATCTCCCCTGAAGTAATAACTATAACATAATCATCATACCGCAATATCTGTATATGAAATGTTCACAGTGCTACAAATTTTTTATTATGTATTTACTAATATAAAATATCATTTTTATTGAATACCATTAAATTAGTATATAAATAAACATTAATTTTTGAAAGTGGTAGGCAAGTAATTTGCTACTAATGGTAGTAATTCACCTTGGAATCAATCATTTGGTCATTTCACGTTTTGTATCCTTAAAAATAACCATACAACTTTTATTTTTTTAAAGATTTTATTTATTTATTTATTTGTCAGAGAGAGAGAGGGAGCGAGAGAGTGAGCACAGGCAGACAGTGGCAGGCAGAGGCAGAGGGAGAAGCAGGCTCCCTGCCGAGCAAGGAGCCCAACGCTGAACTCGATCCTAGGACGCTGGAGTCATGACCTGAGCTGAAGGCATCCACTTAACCGACTGAGCCACCCAGGCATCCCACCATACAACTTTTAATATGAAACAAAAACACTAGATTACTGAAACGAATTTGGTTATCATATAACAATACTCAAAACTAGGTTTCTTCTCTTCTCCGTTTTAATGTTTACAACCTTGTGTTCTCTGAACCTTTTAATATATATTCCAGTTAAATTTTCCCGATGTTTCTTTGACTATTTTCCTCTTTAATACATTAATTCACTGAAAAGGAAACATTCCTACTTAGAAGAATAATAAAAACACAATGACAGCACTTATGACTGAGCTACGAAGATAATTTTTCCAATAAATTCAACAAGTAATTATTGATTGTTCCTTAGATTCAAGAGAATAACATCACAACTACAGCTTTTCAATATATATTCAACATATACAATTTAGTATGAAAGGAAATTATGTGTATTAATCCTACATTTGATATATTAAGTTTTTTATTTCCTTTTTAAATACATCCTGCAAAAAGAAAAGAAAAAGAATTAAAGAGGAAGGAAGAAATAAATAAATAAATAAATAAGGGAGGGAAGGAAGGAAGGAATGGAAGGAGGGAAGGAAAACTAGCTAAGGAATTGGATTTCTGCTCACATCAAGAAAATTTGTCATAAAGATTACCATATACTGCTACCAAATTAACTCATGCAGAATTTGTGGAAATTATTTTAATTGCTCTTTGAAAGGGACTCTTTAAGTTCAGGACAAGTGGAACCAAGCTATGAAACAGTGGAACCAAGCTATGAAACAGGGAAGATCAGCCAAAATCAGCACTAGAATTAGATGAGAAGGTACCCATTTCCCATGTCTGATTATGCTGGAGTTATGGAGTGTGAGACAAGAATGGTAAGGCCTAGGTTGAAGGGTGAGCAGGAACAAGGTCATGAAGTAATAGGACTCTAATACTATGAGCCAAGTTGTGACTGCCTGAAATTCATACTGTGAAGGCCTAACTTTTAGTATCTCAGAATGTGACTAAATTTGGAGACAGAGCGTTTAGTAACAGAGATCAGTCTTTACCCTATGAGCAAAGGAAACCACAGGTAGCTGAATAGTGAAGAGACCCAGTTAATGAAGAAATCAATTTTTAAAAGTGTTCATGTTTCATATTTTGAACTTTGTTCTTAAATCCTCCAAGGACCTGAGCTTGCTTCATTATCACTTATGATAATCCACTCTACTTTTGAACAGATTTGCTTGCTATGTGTGTGTGTGTGTGTGTGTGTGTGTGTGTTAGATGAAACCGTATGAACCTTCCTGAAATGTTGTGGTTCTATTATCTTAGGAGCTACTCAGAATAATGCTACTATATTTTGTACATGAAAACTCGTCTGATATTTAGAGTGCTACGTAATACTCATCAAAATATCTTCTTCAATATATTTGTCATATAAAAGTATCCTGTTACATGATTTTCCAACTATTCACCATTCTTGTGCGCCTCCCATGGACTAAAATTATCTTCAGCACACATCTTAAAATGCAGCACTGTTATAATACTTCACATGTCAAAAGGTAAATAAATCTTTTAAGTTGTGAAGTGCTGATCACATTATCTCCCTTCATTTCATGAGTTGTCTTTTTTTGTTTTTAGAATTTTTCTTATAAAAAAAAGTGAGAGGAAAAGATAAGTAATTGTCAAATAGCAAAAAATGTTGTGGAACCCAAATCTGAGCTATGTCTGTCTGATTCTAAACTCAGTCTTGTTTCTTCTTTTCTTTTCTTTTTTCTTTTCTTTTCTTTTCTTTTCTTTTCTTTTCTTTTCTTCTCTTCTTTTCTTTCTCTCTCTTCCTTCCTTCCTTCCTTCCTTCCTTCCTTCCTTCCTTCTTTCTTTCTTTCCTTTTTTAAAAGATTTTATTTATTTAACACACAGAAGAGAAAGAGAGAGAGAGAGAGAGAGAGAGAGAACGCACCAGCAGGGGGAAGCAGCAGGCAGAGAGAGAAGCAGGTTCTCTGTTAGGCTGGGACCCTTATGCAGGGCTCAATCCCAGGCCCCGGGATCATGACCTGAGCCAAAGGCAGACGCTTAACTAACTGAGGCACTCAGGTGTCCCTATAAGCTCAGTCTTAACAGGTACATCATATAGTTTCTAAATGTTATTAGATTATCGGTTTAGTACAAACTTGTGGGTCAAAAGGAAAAAAGTGATGCTCTATAATTTCCTTTATCCTTTAAACTATTTTCCTATTGACACAACCTTACTTTAGTGATGCTTTGCAACCATTTGGTCTTATGAACACAATTGTCTTTAATCTACAATTTTCCTATATCTCATTTTGTAAATGATTTCCTTTATCTGAGTTCAGAATTTTCCTTTTTTTTTTTTCTACTCAATTTGGCCTGCAATTTTAAATGTAAACATGTTTATAAAAACCTTGATTCTCCAATTCAAATTACTTTCTGTCCTTTTCAACTTTGTGTACTGCAACTTTAATAACAGTAGTTCCTTTTAATTGAAAGCTTCTATGGACTAGTAGAGAAAGTCATGGTCATGTCCTTAGAGTCAAATGTATATATACTCTTTGTTGTCTGTTCATGTACTTATGAATTTTTCTAACTGTATATTATTGATACCACGTTAAGCTCCTTAGAGGAACTTAGTTAATATGCTTTCCAGGGGCCCCTGGATGGCTCAGTCAGTTTAAGCTGCTGCCTTCGGCTCAGGTCATGATCCCAGGGTCCTGGGATCAAGTCCCATATTGGGCTCCCTGCTCAGCAGAAAGACTGCTTCTCCCTCTCCTCTGCCTGCCACTATGCATACTTCTGCTCTCTCTCTATTTTCTGTCAACTAAATAAATAAAAATATTTTTTAAAAAATATGTTTTACAAGTAACTTGTTAAAAAACAAGTTTTATGGGGGGACCTGGGTGGTTATGATCTCATAGGTTGTGGAATTTAGCCCTGCATCAGGCTCTGGGCTCAGCAGGGAGTCTGCTTAAAATTTCTCTTCCTTTGCCCCTCTCCACATTGTCTCTCTCTCCCTCTCAAATAAATAAATCTCTATAAACAAACAAATAAAAAATTATGTATGACCCTTACAATTGTAATAGAAAATTAAAAAAAAAAGATGGTTATACTTATAAAGGAAAGTGGAGCTACTACCAGACAGTCCTTTTTAAAGTTTTGTTTTGTTTTGAAGGAGGTAGTAGGCAATGATATTTTAAAATTGACTAAAATAATTGACTAAAAATAAGATCTAGATCTCTTTCATGTCGTATCTTTTCATTCTAGTTGCTTGGTTATGTTACTAAATTATAGTAAACAATGATGATAATAACAATAACTATTTTATATAATTCTCATGCCAGTTATAAAAATTAAATAGAAATGACCTTTCCAAACATCATGGATATTTAGTCCTTAACCCATCTACCCAATGTTGTTATTACAAAAGCTTCCTTTATTTCCCCACTGTTCTTTTAGCTCCTTGGTGTTTCTAGTCTCTCTGGGTGTTTTCATTTACTGCCAAGTTTTCAAAAACAATCTATATGCTTATAACTCCCAAATCAATACCAACAGCAGGCACCTACCAGCACTTCAAATACATTCATAATGTGGATGTTTCCCTTTTCACCACTCCCATACCCACATAAAGTCAGTGACTCCAATAATCAATCATTAAATTATTCAAGCTAGAAAACCAATACTCTTAATAGACTCCTTCCTCTTCTTCACCCTAACATCCAATTTAATCACTCTGCCCTAAATATATTAACTCCTGAAATATTTTTCTGATGACTCCCCCTTTTCTCAGGTCTTTATCATATGTACTTTGGCAACCACGACAGAAATATAAGCAGCCTGTCTGTCTCCAGGTACTATTTCAGTCTTCTTCACAGACTTTTTCAGAGTCATCTTTCTGAAATATAAGTGTGATTATGCTCTACGGTATTTTAAAACCTGCCAATGGTTTCCCATTAACCACAGGGCTATGTCAAACTGTCAACATGGCATACAGTTTCCTTGATACTCTAGTCTCAGTTTTGACTTACACACGGCTGCTCGTATGTTAAAAATACCAGACTATAATAGTTTCAAAAGAAAATATCCTCTTCAAGAATATGAAGTTTTATACTTCAAAAATAGCTCAAAATATGTCATTATGGGAATAATCTACTCTTTACTGGACTTTTGAAGTTTATTTAATAATTAATATCATTTAAATATTTTATTTGTCATAAAGTACTCACAACTTAGGCTATCAAGAGATTTTAACTGATTCTTTAATCTCTAAATTGTAACTAGATTTTTCTCACCATTCTCTGACTTAAACATTTTATATTCTCATTTAGTGATGTTCTTACTCTGATTCATGCTTTTTCTTGCCATGTTTTTTATAAGATTGATCTTTCTCTGTGTAAAAGCCCTCATTCCCTCCAGTATTTCAACCTGGACCTATCCCATCCTGTCACCTAACACTTTCTCATCATTGAGAACTCCATGCTGATACTTCTATCATGAAGCAAGTTTTTCTTAATGAAGGTATTTTCCTCCATGCTTACATAACACTCCCCCATGCATACAATAAACTATGTACGTTGCTATTACAGCCTATAATATTGTAAAACAAGTATATACTTAGGCATAAGTCTTCTACATTAGATGATAAATACCTTGAGGACAGCATTTATTTTTCCCCACCTTAAGGTCAACTGGTGTTTTCCAACTAGTCAATGCTCAAAAATTATTTGAATAATTAATTAACATGTATTGTACTTATAAATGGCATATGTTACAGCCTTAACTTTAAATGTTTATGTATTTTCTCTTTATAGTCCCAAGAAATGCCAAAGAAAGATTTTGAAGAAATCTTGGGGAAAATAAAAAAAAGATAGGAAACCCACTGATTCATAAAATTTGTAGTATACTTTCTTACTCTTTTAGAAGCCTTGATATTTGTCTACCTGCAGGCTACTGATGCATTAACAATTTTTCTGAAGGTTCATTTTAGTTGCTTGGATTCTATCAACCTAATACAAGATTTAGAATTGGAGTAACAGTTAAGTTACAGGAAAGCCACAGGTCAGACATCATGTTCAAATGGTACCTACAGTAATCAGTCAAAATGCACAAAGTGATTATTAGTCTCTTAGCTCCAAATGTTCACATGCAGCATAATTATTGTAGTTTAAGTATAGATGATATCAATGGCCCTCTTCACTAGCTTAAAATAAGATCATAGTCATTTTGGGGGCACCTGAGTGGCTCATTCATTAAATGTCTGCCTTTGGCTCAGGTCACGATCCCAGGGTCCTGGGATGGAGCCCCACATTGGGCTCCCTGCTCAGCAGGAAGCCTGCTTCTCTCTCTCCCACTCCCCTTGCTTACGTTCCCTCTCTGGCTGTGACTCTCTCTCTGTCAAACACATGAATAAAATCTTAGAAAAAATATCATAGTCACTTTTAATTAATTTTAAATGCAATATTAATTCTTTTTTTTAAATTTTTTGTCAGAGAGAAAAAGCACAAATAAGGGTAATGGCAGGCAGAGGGGTAGGCAGAGAGAGAAGCAGGCTCCCCGCTGAGAAGAGAGCCCGATGTGGGATCATGACCTAACCCAAAGTCAGCCACCTAACCAACTGAGCCACCAGGTGCCCCTGTACCATCCTTTTTTTTTTTTTTTAAGATTGTATTCATTTATTTGAAAGACAGAGATCACAGAGAGGCAGGCAGAGAGAGAGGAGGAAGCAGGCTCCCTGCTGAGCAGAGAGCCCGATGTGGGGCTCAATGGATCATGACCGGAGCCAAAGGCAGAGGCTTTAACCCACTGAGCCACCCAGGCACCCCTGTACCATCCTTTTTAAATATAATATTTACATAGCCTTATTGTCAGGAATTCTGGTATATTTCTCATTATATTCTTTCAAATTGCCAAAGAA
Source organism: Mellivora capensis (assembly GCA_004024625.1). Lineage (NCBI taxonomy): Eukaryota > Metazoa > Chordata > Mammalia > Carnivora > Mustelidae > Mellivora > Mellivora capensis. Next base: position 180,760 of record PISX010000204.1, read on the forward strand.
TCTCAGCAGCTTTCCAATGTATACATGTATCCAACAAATATTTGTTTAGTGCCCACTGTGTTAGGTAATGTTCAGGGTATTTGGGATGTATTAGGTAGTAACACAAATTTCTGCCCAAATAACATTTGGCCAACAGGCATGTGAAATGATATTCAACTTCAATATCACCAATCATCTGGGAAATACAAATCAAAATCACAATGAGGTATCACTTAACAACTGTTAGAATGGATATCAACCAGAAGAGGAGAGACAACAGCTATTGATGAGGATGTGGTGAAAAAGAATCCCTTATATACTCTTGGTAAAAATTTGACTTTGTCCAACCGCTATGGAAAACAATGTGGAGTTTTGTCAAAAATTTTTTAAAAAATAGATTCACCATATGATCCAGTAATTCCACTTCTGGGTTTATACTCAAAGGAAATGAAAATTGGATTTTGAAAAGATATATGCACTCCCACATCCCCCCCCCCCCCCATTTATCACAGTAGTTAAGATAGAGAAACAACCTTAATGCCCACTAAGAGATGAATGGACTATTATTCAGCCATGAGACAGGATGATATCCTTTTATTTGTGGCAATATGGATGGACCTTGAGCACATTAAGCTAAGTGAGATAAGTCAGAGAAAGACAAATACTGTATTATATCACTTATATATGCAATCTAAAAAGTCCAATTGCAAAAATCAGGCTGTAAAATGGTGATAGTTAGGGAATGAGGTTGGGGGGATAAGACTGATGTTGTTTAAGGGTACAAATTTGCAATGATTCGTAAATAAGCCATAGAGATTAATTCACAATATAATGAATATAGACAATATTGTACATAATCAAGTATTTTAGATAATTAGATATTTACTGTTTTCTAGTGGCATTCTTTTTTTTCTAATGGTTCTAGTATCCAACTTTAATAAATTACCACATTCTCTTATTATATAACATGATAAATATCACTACTATGACAATCATATTACCGTATTCAAATGTATCCAAATAACCCATATAAGTTAAATTTACGCTGGGTTAGATATCATATTTATTTAATTTAAAATAGAATTGATGTAATGAAGAAGTAAATTAAATATAATATGTTAGGAGGTATCAAGTGGTACATGCGAAAAAAAAGTACAACAGGGTTAGGGGATTAGAATTGTGTGCATGTGAAAAGATGCTGCAGAAAGTAACACACAGCGGGATTAAATAAAGTGATCAGAGTAGAAGCTAAAGAGAAGATGGCATCTTTTCCCCACCTGAGGGTGATGACATACTTAGATAGAAGCTATCTGGTGTAGAGCAGTCCAGAGATTAGAAAAAACTTGAACAAATGTCCAAGGATACTAAGATACCTGACCTTTGGGGTCAGTGTCTCTGAACATAATGAACAAGAAAGAGTGGAAGACTGTAGTCAGAGAAGTCAGCAGGGTCACGTCAGGTAAAGATGCATATGCATCTGCAAGGCATTTGATTATGACTCTGAGTTACATAGGGAACCATGGAAAGTTTCTGAACAGCCATGTTATTTAATATAACTTAACTTTTGAAGATCAATGGCCGTTCCTTGAGGTTAAAGTGTACTTCTGTCCAGACATAATTCAGACAAGAGATGCTGATGCCTTCAACCAGAATTGGAACAGTGAGGGTGGTTACAAGTGGCCTGATTCGGGATATACTGTGAGGACGGACAATGGGATTTTCTGATAGATTAGCTGGTTAGCTTGAAAGAAAAAGATTCAAAATTGACTCCTCAGGACTTAACATAAGGAAAATCTAAGCAACTGGAAGGATGAGATCGGCGACGACCGAGATCAGGAAGGCAGTGAGTAAAATACATGTAGAAGGAAGGTCAAGAGTTCAATTTGGGCTATATTGAACGAGATATTTATTAGACATTCTTAGATAGTTTGAGATATGAATTGAGAGTTTAAGAGAATGCCTGGGCCAGAGTTCACCAAAGGGCACTGCAGTTCCCTAACAAAAGACAGGGAATAAGATTTGGAGCAGTCTATTAGTGCTATCACTTTCATCATTGCTATAGCATCTCTGTTGAATGTTGGTCTTATAAATCTAAGTACATTATATAAATCACCTGTACTGTCTTCTGCAAAGTTAGGTTTCTTCAGGAGGATCAGCCTTTCTCCAAACACAAAAGATGATGCCAGAAAGCAGGTGCTTAAGGAGACTTATATTTCCATAACTAAGAACTGTCACTCAAGTGATTTCTGTCAAAAAGAAAGAAAATTCGCTCCAACGAGATTTGGTGCTTTTCTCTTTGGAAATACTAAATAGCAGTATAATGTCAGACAGCCTTTCCATGTCTGGTACTCGCAACCAATATCAACCTTGTAAGGTTATCTATATACCTTGCATGGTTAATATATACCCTTGCATGTATATATTTAATATGCAAATTTACATATATGTGTGGTATGATAGATGTGTATAATTATATATGAGTATATACATATATGCACAGCCTTTTTTATTTGGATGCATATAAATCTTCATATTCTTTTTTAACACTATTTTATTGTTTATTTGAGAGAGAGAGAGAGAGAGAGAGCATATGAGAGAGAGCAGGAGCTATGGGGAGAGGCAGAGGGAGAGGGAGAAGCAGACTTCCCACTGAGCAGGGAACCCGACTCAGGACTCCATCCCAGGACCTTGGGATCACGACCTGAGCCAAAAGCAGATCTTTAACCTACTGAGCCACCAAGTTACCCCCTAATATTCATATTCAAGAGTTTAAACGCAGGACGCCTGGGTGACTCAGTTGGTTAAGCAGCTGCCTTTGGCTCGGGTCATGATCCTAGCATCCTGGGATCGAGTCCCACATCGGGCTTCTTGCTCAGCGGGGAGCCTGCTTCTCCCTCTGCCTCCGTCTGCCAGTGCTGGCTCTCTCTCTCTCTCTCTCTCTCTCTGACAAATAAATAAATAAAATCTTAAAAAAAAAAAGAGTTTAAATGCATGTATTAGGGTATGCCAGTGAAATCAGCTAGTGTGAATACTCCAAATATTGTCTTATTTTCTAGGTAGATTTTGCAATTCTGGATTATTTCCTCATTTCTCTACAAATTTACAGCTATTCACTATTTTATGACTACAATGTTACTACATTAAAGAAAAATGAGAAGCAATGATCATATTACTCAAATAGAGAAGAAGCTAAATATAAATATATAGCTGTGATGTTCAGATGTTTGGAAGGCATTATATATGATAAATAATTGCCTTCTGCTTAAATATTCCCATATATTCTAGAAAATCATATTGAAGTATGAAATAGTTTTCAGTTTTTTTAATATAAATGTGCTACTGTTTCAAAGCATATTTTCTTTAGAATTATTCGACTTATGATGCATCTCAGATATCTATGTTTAGATGAAACAAGTTGATTGCAATTAGCAAAGATTTATTATTTCATTTTTGTTATAAACTTAGAATTATTTGCATTCATAGTAAAAACTAAGAACATGTTCACAGTAACTGTATAGAATTATGTAAAAATATAACTATCCCTCTCTAGTCAAGAAAAGCCAATAGGTTAGCAAAAGCTTAGCAAACACATCATTAAGCAATGAAAAAAATAAAGAATTATTGGCTGTTATTGGCCTTTCGGTATAGGAAGTGATTTTTTACAGACATTTTTGAGGTAAAATTAAATAGAGAGAACTGTACAGCTATAATTCAAAGATTTTTGACAAATGTGTACACCCATCAAGACATAATACACTTCCATCCCCCCAAAGATTTCATCTGTGTTGGGCCCACAATAGTTAATCACTTTTTAAATTTATATCACGATGGATTAGTTTTGCTGATTTTGAGTTCATTCGAAAGAAATGACTCCATATGCACTATTCTGTGGTTGGATTTTTCCAATTAACATAATGTTTTTGAGAATCCTTATTGCCATATGATGAATCAGGGATTTATTTTTTACTGTTAATTAGTGTTCCACTGTATGAATATACTACAGTTTATTTATCACTTGTCCTAAAGATGGGTATTTGAGTTATTTCTGGGTTTGGGTAGTTTTGGTGGAGCTGCTATGAATATACATAAGCAGTCCGTTTTGGGCTTAAATTATGATATCTGTTCAGTAATTAGCTAGAAGTGGAGTTGCTGGGCTGTAGACTAAGTATATGTTTAACATTGTAAGAAAATTTCAAAGAGTTTTTCAGAGTTTTGTATGAATTTACATTCTCTCTGAATTATATGACTATCCCATTTGTTCTACATCTTTCCTAATACTTGATTATTTCACTTTTTAAAATCGTCTTACATATTTAATCTTTAAAATTCTAGAGGTTGTAGAGTGGTATCTCATTATAGTTTTAATTTTTATTTTCCTGATGAATAAAGATATTGACTACCATTTATTTTCTTACTTGACATTCATGTCTCCCTTGATAAAGTCTGTACCCAAGTTTATAAGTTTTACTCATTTTTTAGAATTAAATTTCTTTTTTTTTTAAGATTTTATTTATTTGACAGAGATCACAAGCATGCAGAGAGGCAGGCAGAGAGAGAGAAGGGGAAGCAGGCTCCCCACCGAGCAGAGAGCCCGATTGGGGGCTCGATCCCAGGACCCCGAGATTATGACCTGAGCTGAAGGCAGAGGTTTGAACCCACTGAGCCACCTAGGTGCCCCTAGAATTAAATTTCTTATTTTTTTATTTTTCATCTGTAAGATTTCTTTGTATTTTCTCAGTAGAAAGCACCACACATGTATCACAAATACTTTCTTTCATATGTAACTTCCATTTCATTTTCTTACAGTGATTTTTAATGAGCAGAAGTTTTCCATTTTGAAGAAATTTGATTTTTTTAAGATTAGTTCCTTTTGCATCCTCTGTAAGTCATCTTTTCCTATCATAAGGCAGATTAATTATTCTCTTGTTATCCTTTTATTTCTAGATACTTTGTAGATTAATTTTTTTGTCTTTAGGTCTATGAAATATCTTAAATTATTTTCATGTATGTTGCTACATAAGAGTAGGATTTTTTTCCATTTAATTATCTACTTGTTCCAAATAACTTGTTGAAAATTTTTTTATTTCTCTCATTCCATTTCCTTAGTACTTACATACATGTGTGAATCTCTTTCTGGACACTTTATTCTTTTTCAGTAAACTATTGGTCTGTTATTTATGCCAATGACATATTATCTTGAATACTGTAATTTTATAGTAAATTGTGAAATCAGCTAGTGTGATACTCCAACTATCGTCTTTATATTTTAGGTAATTTTGACAAATTCTAGATTATTGGCTAATTTCCTTACAATTGTGTAATCAGCTTGGCAATTTCTACAAAAACCACTATTGAGAGTTTAATTGGGGTTGTGTGTGTGTCTGTATATATATGCATGCATATGCATATATGTATATATAGCTGTATTTAACCATAACATGTACAAATATTTATATATAAATTTCTCTATATAAAATATATACCTTGAATATATTTATGTGATAAAACTAGGACTTTAATATCTTTACATGAAAGGTATTAAATAGTTTTTACAAGACATATTTGGGAGATAATATAATATTGTCAGAAATTTCCAGGGTCACAGATGTGGCTAATGGGGGAATATTTTCTGAACCCCATCTGGTGTCCTTTTAATCAGTTACACATGTTGGGACGCCTGGGTGGCTCAGTTGGTTAAGCAGCTGCCTTCGGCTCAGGTCATGATCCCAGCGTCCTGGGATCGAGTCCCACATCGGGCTCCTTGCTCGGCAGGGAGCCTGCTTCTCCCTCTGCCTCTGCCTGCCACTCTGTCCCCCTGTGCTCGCTCTCTCTCGCGCTCTCTCTCTCTCTGACAAAGAAATAAAAAAAAAAATCTTTAAAAAAAAAAAATCAGTTACACATGCAACCTCAAGTTCAGACTGGGCCATCATAACTTCAAAATTGATATTCCATATTTGGAAAAGAAATTATAACATTCCAAAATATTCTATTTTCATCAAATGGTATGTTGTGCTTCTAAGACTTTGTTCAGTATATTCTTTCTATCCAGAAGGCTTTCCCCATTTTCCACATGTCTGAGACCTTACCATCCTTGAAGGTCAAGTTCTCCATTCTTAATGAATTTTGTTATTTGGCATTTCTTAGTGACAGCTTTGTTAGGCAATGAGTTATATTTTTTGTTTCTACTAACAAGAGTCCTGTGTACAGTAAGTAGTAAATGAAAGAACACTGTCTTAAAGAATTGTAACTCTCACTACAGCACCAGCAAAACTTCGCATATGGGTACTTGGAAAATAAATATTGATTGGATAGTAGCGGCCATATAACAATAGCTAACATTTATAATGCCTACTGTATGCACATATTTTTCCAGACTACCCTTTCAATTATATGACTCAGGTAATTTTATTATGTACATTTTATAAATGAGAACAATGAGAAATTAAAGAACTTGCCCGTGTTCACAACTCTAACAGTGGTGGATTTGGGAACAAGCATAGACAAGGGAACTTGAATAGTCCTAGGAATTAGGGCCTTGATATTCTGGGGGGGAGGCATTATTCAGCCACCTCCCTTAAATATTACAGAAATATTGAGTAAAATATCCTGGAAAAGACCTGACAAGTCTGGTCTCCAAGAACTTCTTTGATCTAACACAATATCACTCCAGTTTTCTCACTGTCCTCTGAGAGCTCTAATCTCCAGGATGCTCCTATTTTGGATACAAAAAATGATACTATTTCAGGGTCTTTACATGTGGTGTTTCCTCTGAGCAGAATGCGGCCCTAGATAACCACTGGTCTCACACTTCACTTTCCTTACACCTTATCCACAATGCTGGTATTATCACAGACTTCCCATACCAAACACCATCTCTCCCTCATTTTCCTGACCAATCTTCTCTCTTTCATAGCCAATCATCCCCCAATATACATTTTTTTTCCCTCTGTTTCTCTCCACTAGACTCTAAGTTTCCTGAGGCCAGAGACAGTATTTGTATTCCCACTATGTCTCTGGTGCCTAGAAGAGAGCTCATTTGTTGAGTGAATAAATTCAGGCCCATAGCTCCTGGAATTGTAATTTAGATTCCTCTTCCAACAAGAAAAATATGGGCATTATGAATAAATGTAACTAAAATGACAGATAATTAATTTTGTGTCAAAGGGAGTCCAAAATATAATAAAATGGATAATTCTTTCTGTTTATTCACAAATTACATCACATGTATAGCTTATAATTTATCTCTAGAAGGAGTATGAAAAATAAAGAAAAAATGTGTTTATGCCATTAATTTCCCAAAACATTAGCTCATATGAAATAGAACCCTAGAGAAATATTTTATTGCCATCACCATCTTACGCCAATAGGACTATACATGAGATGATAAATTTTGGTTTCTTATTTAATGCAAAGGAGAAAAGAACTTTAGGAGTAAGTGGCACAGTATTTGGATTCACATTAATTCAATTTTGGATTAAACTTCTGTCATTTGTTTTCTGTTTGACCTGTTCTGCAATTGCTTTAGGGGAAAAAAAATCTCTTTATGCTGTTAGCCTGTTTCCTTACCCAAAAAATGATAATAAAATACTGACTTCATTGGTCATGTGAAGCAAGTTAAATATCATATGTGCAATTGATTTGTAAAGTGTAAATCCCACATTAATATTATAACTGCTCTTCAAATTTCTCATGGATTTATTAAACTTCCTAATTTTAAAAGTAATCTTGTTCAAAGACTAATTTTATAAACTTGTAGGCATATTAGTGGAGAGAGAGAGAGAGAGAAAGATACTATACTACAGAAAAAAAGTGTGTTTGGAAAAAAATCTCTCAGATTGATCCAGAAGTAATCAATATCATTTTATTATCTGGATATTTTGAATACTGGTATACTGCTTTGTTTATGTTATCCTTTAATCTTAAAAATTAATTTTATACAAACAATTGACATTTACAGATACTTCTTTATTTTCTCAAAGACACAAGAATGATTATAGATTATATTACTGTTAAGAAATGTTGGAGAAAAATCATAATATACTTTGAAATTGCTTTACCATAATTAGCAGTTTTTTTTTTAATTTAGGATAATCTTTACTTCAGGTTTTCTAATAGACGACTTGTTTAAAACAAGTATTCTTGCCAATTGTCCATAGTCCATAGAACATTTGTAAAGATGTACATTACATTTTCTCTGTCTTTCCATTATATAACTTGAAAGGTACAGACACCCCAAATTGTCTTTTGAAATAAGTGTCTAGAGTAATACTTGTGAAAATGCTATTGTTCATTTTCCTTTTTAGGTGTGGCAGAAATTTTTTAAGAAATTTAAATTAGTTTTCTGAGGACTATGCTCCGTGTGAGCTAACAACTATAGCACCCGGACAGAGACTGCAAATACTGACTTAGTAGACCTGTGTCATTCACTTGTAATGAATTATCTAGATTTTTTTTTTTTCTAAATAATGAGATGTTTTTTTTAATTTTTATTTTTTATAAACAAATTTTTATCCCCAGGAGTACATGTCTGTGAATCGCCAGGTTTACACACTTCACAGCACTAACCATAGCACATACCCTCCCCAATGTCCATTACCCCACCCACCTTTCCCGACCCCCTCCCCCCAGCAACCCTCAGTTTGTTTTGTGCCAACTATATAAACCAATTAATAACAAAATCAAAGAAACATATCAACAACATATCTAGATTTTTTTAACTTAAAAATTGTATACACTAATCAAAATAATAAATTGAAGATAATAGAACCATGTAGTAGTCCAAATCTTCACAGAATTCCAAATAGTTAATATAAAAGGAAGTTCATGTAGATCAAGAGAATGCAGAACATTCAGTGATCTATTTGAGCCAAGACAATCTCATATCCTCTGTGTTTTTCACAATGCCTTATAACATAGATCATTATGATATGTGTTAATTAAATAATATGCATGAAACTTAGAACAGTGTAGACCCCAAATTAACTTGTTTTAATATCTATTCTCACCCTAATATAACTTTGATCTGTAAACAGTATGTAGTTACTGGAGTATATTTCTTTAAAATAAATAAATAAATAAATAAATAAATAAATATAAAAATGCTATGCACAGGGGCGACTGGCTGGCTCAGTCAGTAGAGCACACAACTCTTGATATGTGGGTCCCGGAGGGTTCCGGCCCCATGTTAGGCATGGAGCCTACATTTTAAAAAAATAAAAAAGAATATAATAACAAAAAGAAAGCAGAACAAAAAAATGTACAATCATACTATTTTTTTTTAAATGCTGCCTATAAAATGGCTTTCCTGGACTATATTGCAGTTAGGTTTTGAACTTCAATAACCACAGGCAGGGAAAAATGCATTCACAGTTATGCATAGTGGCGTAAAGTATACAAATCAGCTGTAATCCAATATCTGGTTTGTGTCACGCATTTTATTATTCTCCCCCTCACACCACCACCACCCCAACATGAAAAATGAGAAGAGATTCTCTATTTGGTGTTCCAAGCAATATGTTAGATTTTGAGGGGAAATGGCAGTAAATAGTATTAGAAACTAGCTTCCTAATCCTCTTGACTCCTATCTTCTGCAATACAAGTGGTCAAAAAGGGTACATCGGGGGTTAACAACAGGGGACCATGAGGGGAGCTGGCAATTTGCTTCTACTCAGTCTTCCTACACTGAAGAGAGTTGTGATGGTCCAAGGACAGGAAACACACACACACACACACACACACACACACACACACACAAGCTTATCTTCTGAACCCCTTCTGAACTCTTCCTTCTGGAAACATTTATGCAAAATTCAAGGGCTATGTGCCTAAATTAGATGTTTGGGCTTAGATTCCCTGACCTGGTGAGATTCACCAGCAAGACTTTTCATCACTAATCAGAAACCCCTCCTTCCAGTCTTTTCAAACCTTCTATTGTGAACTGAGTCTTCAAGACCATGTTCCAACCACAATACTAGCTTCCAGAGTTAGGAACAGATGTTAAATATATCTACGTGCAGCAAAATGGCATCCAACCAACACATTGCCATTTAAGTGCTTCACTTCCTTGTATTTGGCTGCTGTTGTTCAATAGTCACCCCAGAGGAGACAGCCTCCCTCCATCACACCCTCTCCCTAAGATCTGGCCACACAAACATCATAGGGACAGAACACAAGTTAAGCAGAGTTGTAGCCACTAATTTCAGAAAGGGTAATCAAATTCCCCATATGATGTGATTTCTTAAACTAAAAACATGCTATTGTAAAGTATGTCAAGTAACTAAAAAGGACCCTTCTCTAACAGATTTAGGGATAAGAGTAGGTTTAGAAAATAGGCTTCTGAAGACATCAACAGGTACATTTTTCTACCTCCATATTCAGGTGAGCTCTTTACTTGCACTTTGTCAAATTTAAAGAGAATGTAGAGATTTTTTTTAAACTGAAATAATCCAAGAAAAAAAAATGCTTGTAAGACATTTCTAATTCTTTGTAGAATTACTATTATTAGCACAGTAATTTTTTAGATGTGATTCTATTAAAAATTTAGAGATATAAACCTATCTATTTTAATCTGTAAGGGCTTTTAAGATCCAGAACTTTCTTGAAAGTTTTCAGTTTGAAGGGAATAGAAGTAGAGGAAATGTGTTGTAAATTGCTTTATTGAGGTAAAATTTGTATTTCCTTGATTATATATTTGTTTCAATCCTTGGTTTTAAAACAATTGTGAAACTATAGATAAAAATATAAGAAAGGTTAAATAGTATCATATCATTTAAAAAAATAATTCCAGGATTGATCATCTATAAGAAGCATGGCCAGGGTAACCATATGGCCTCATTTACCTAGGAGAGTTCCCATGTCTATCTTTGGTTCTAGCTTAATTATTAAAACACCTCTTTCATTCTCAAAAATGTCATGGTTTAGATGATAAATTACGTAGCCACTCTGCTTGTAACTCATGAAAACAAGAACTCTCTGCTTCTATATTCCTTTATTTTAATTTTGACTTTTTTTCAGGAAAAAAATCTTTACTTCTATTGACAACTTTTTTTTCAGAAACATAAAAAGATATTTATTTAAGTATTTAAATATTTCTGTTGAAACAAGTTTATATTATTTGCTCCTTGACTTATTAGCATAACCCTATCTTTAATAAAATAAATACCAAGCTGAAGATTATAATAAAAATATTTAATTTAGATCAACTTGGTTTAATATAAAAATTAATAAAATGCATTCATATTTTAAATTATTTATACATGTATATGCATATAATATATAGAGAGAGAGACAGCTAGGCAGAGACAGATAGACAAATACAGAGACAGAGACAGAGAAACAGGGAGACCAAAAAACAAGATTCAAATACACATACATATATTCCAGAGGGAGTGGAAAAATATATTGGCCCACATCGAAAAACATTTAATGCTACATCTAAAAACATTTTTTTCTGTTAATATTAAGAAGGCTCTTTGGAATAAACAGCTTCAAAGCACAGCTTGAAATGGACCGATTGCAAGGAACAGAGTGGCAAACTTATGTTACCATGCAGAACTGTGAATAGGCTTCCAGACAGCTAAAATGTGTCATTTAGAAGGAATGTGTCTCATTTATCCATTGTTTAGAATGATTGAAATACATTGCTTTCACCCAGTTCCTTGGCAAGTGTTTCAATTAAGTGGGTCCAAATTTACCCTAGTGCAGTGTTCTATTCTTCTGCTCTGTAGTATATAATTGTATGGGACCTTGGACTTATAGAGGCCTTCCCTTGTTGGAAAAATAAAATAACACATCTCTTTTAAGGTAATGACTGTAACTTTTCTCAGTGGAAATCTTGTTTGGTAAAAAGCCACTGATGCTGGAACCACAGGGCATTTATTTTCATCAATGTATTAGAAAATAATGGGAAATGTATGTAGCTCAGGAAACTTGTAACCTGCAAATCATTAATCTGTGTAAACAAGAAGCAGAATTACATGGAAGACGGTACTGTGGTGATGTTTTTGTTGTAAAAATGATGGATATGTATTGGAGATGAATCAAGCATCACCTGAAGATCATCTGGTGCCCAAATGTCCCTCTTGTCTTGATGTAGTAAGAATTTAAAGTAAACCACAGCTTATCTTGGTTTTATTCTGCACTATAGAGTAACATAGACTATTCCACACATTCTGCTGTGTGTCCTGGGAGCTGTTCATACTAGGTTATCCTTTATTTCTTCATTAGATATTTTCAGCTTTTTACTGTTGCTGTTCCCAAAATTTCTTATTTTCTTAAGATGGGGAAGTTAGAATGTCAGAGCTGTATTTAATCAAATGTGATACACAAAAATCTAATGTCCATTATTTTAAAAGATTCACATCACACAAACAGGAAAACACAGGTAAACACAGGTACACACAGGCAAGCACATGCACACAAGAACTTCCAGGCAGATCATTCAATGTAATAGCACCAAGGGCTTTGTGCTGGAGATCAGAAAAACAAGGCCCTTATGTCAGCTCTGTCAGCAGACTAGCTGTATGTATTTGACTAAATCAGCTTCTTTTCTGAATCATTATTTCCTTCTCAGTAAAAAGAGAGTTGGTAAACATCTAAGTATTCTCCTGTTTTTCTTCCTTTTTATTTTTTTTTGTATTCTTCAATCTTCTCTCCATCTACAAGTAATTTACATTTGGAAAACATGTGTCATAGAAGAGTAATGCCTCTAACTTCAGAAATTTTTATAGGTTTTGTTCATATTTTCCACATTTTAAAAAATTTGCTTTTTAAGAAAATATCATGAAGGTTAAAAAATTCCTCTCCTTCAAAAATCAAATTTCAGTTTCAAAGTAGTAATGTTCCATAATCGAATGTTTAATCACTAACTAAATATTTTTACATTGTCATGCTATTCCTGGGAGTGAAATGGAAATTTATGAGCTTTTATCTATCTAGATGAAGCTTGATAGGTGAACAACAGAGCATGCACAACAGGAAGCTGACTGGACAGGAAATCTCAGAACCTGGTCCTCGCTTTAAAAAGCAACTTTCACCACCACATTGACAGCTGCTTTTGCCAGGCTTTTCTATAGCAGGCATTATTTATCATCAATAATTTATTTTCTAAATTTAACTTCCTCTGTTTCATCATGTCCTCTACTAGTATCCTTGTCATGGGCTTCTAATTTTTATGATAGTATAAATGTATCCATTTTCACATAACTCAAAATTACTCAGACTTCAACTGGATCGAGTACCAATTTTCTACTTGTTTAAGAAGAAAGCAAAATCTTTAAGAGATAGTAAGTTGTCCAATTTTTGGTGATTTCATGTGGACTTCCAGTTATATGCTGAACCAACTTTCTGGGCAGCTTTTCTCCCCACCCCCTTTTTTAAGTGCTTTGCACTTTCCATACTGTATCTGAGTAATTTGTGACTTTTCATACTGCCTTTGAGTGCTATGCTACTCTCCATATTGGAAGTATCCATTGAAGAAAGGAGAGCTGTGGTAAATTATAATAGTGACCTGCAATCTTTATTCTTCCCTGAATATACACTCTTTAGAATGTAACTTTAAAGTTTATCCCATGCAAAATCTACTTTCCCTCCACTTGAATCTGGGTTGGCCTTGTGACTTGCTTTGGACAATAAAATTGGGGGGTGGGTGATGTCCTTTCTGGGCCTTGAAAAGATCCACTTGCTTCCACTTAGTATTTTGGAAAACTGAGGAGCTCCAAGGAAACAAATTCCACAAACATGTTGGAGGGTAAGAGTCTCCTTGAAGCAAAAAACTGGTCATCCCAACATACACCAAGCTAGACCATTCAACACCTGGTCCACCCAGCCCAGCAAAGATTAGAAGATATACCTAGCTGTTCCCTCATCTTCCCCTTCAAATTGCTAACACCTAGAATAATAGTTATTTTAAGTCACAAGGATTAGGGTGCTATATTACATAGCAAACTCTAGCCAGCTTGATTTCAAGAGGGCAGATCATTCCACTGGAAAACTGGGTTGGGGAGGGGGATTCGCACACCTTACTTTATTTATTTAAGCATGCTGAAATTTCTGATTTTGATGAAACCGTGCTATGGAAAGTAGTCAAAAATATGGTGGGGGCAAAAAAAAATCTCTATTTTGAGACGAGAGAAAATTATTGAAATTGTCTGAGAGGAATTTTAGCCATATTGGTTTAAACTTTACATTTAATGGTGGTGGCTGGGTAGGCATTTTTTCAGTGGAAGGGCAAGTTATTCTGAGTCTGGTGAATTTGCTTGTAAATGTCCAGTTTATAGGATAGAAAGAAAAAAAATGGATGGCTGGGACAGCATTCCTGCCATTCAAGAGAGTAAAGAGTCAATACTCATCAATACGGTACTGATTTGCCAGGAATTTTGAATGTTCTGAGGGGATCTTTATAATTCCTCTATAAATCCCTACCAAACAAATCTATACTATTTTTCCGCAAGACCTGTGGTAGGTTCCCAAATGCTCTTAAATGTCAATTTGGCATTGGGAACTGCTGTTTCACAGCAGAAATTGAAAGCGGCCATCATAGTTATGTTGAGAAAAGTAATAATTTGCAATTCAAAGGAAGCTTAGACTTAAAAAAATAAGTGACTTTCTCATGAGGTTTTAATTCAGATATCATTATCAAGGAGAATAGAGTACATGTCGCAATAGAATTCAACAGCTTTCTCACTGAGCACTGCTTTCAAATTTTCTAGCAAATTGATACAGTCATTATTCTATCAAAATAAACATTCATTGACTAATTATACAGTTCAGGACATCACCCTAAGCTACTTTGCATAGTGTAAGGTTTCCTTCTTTGAAGTCTCAAAAATATTTGCTTTGTTTCAGAACTTCTGTGCTTATATCAGGGAGCCACTAACTTTGGCTCTGGCAAAACATGACAAATTACAGCTGGTAAAAGACATAAACAAAAAATGTATCTTGGATGCTCCCTGGTGCCTTTGTGACATTAGAGGCATTACTGTTATTACTATGTTTCTTGTGTTAGTTTCTCAGAAATATGAACCTATTTGGAGTCCCAAATATCATTGCCCATAAATGATAGCTAATGGAGTAGTTGCATCCTAATTTTGGCATCACATATGGGACTGATCTATTTTTAAAGAAACATTTATGGATAAGTAATTTCATGATATTCAGTTTATTTAGAATTTACTCATTCTATAATTATCAATATTCAGAAAGCAATAAAATCTCCTTCAGAGAAAACACATACAGACTATTTTATATAAATATATATTTATAAACAAACAAGTATATTTGTTTAATTTCTCTATGTATGCATATTTGTTTATAAATAAAATGAGCTCTCAGTATATCAATGGATTTAATTCCAATTTTAGCACATTTAGATTCAAAAAATATTTCTGTGAGCATTAAATAAATATTTTTTAATAATTCATTTGGAAAAGGTTAGTATTTGTTTGTACATAAAATAAAAGTACTATTGTAAACATAAAAAGAAACACACAAAACCAAGTTTTCCAGGAGAAATTAAAAAATAATTTCATAATGGTGACATTTATTAGTGTTACCCAGGAGTAAAGTAAATTAATTCAATGTTTTAAGCCAATATTTGCTTGTAAATATATAGGCTGAATAGTCTCTATCAAACCTTACTCATGCCAATTGGCTTTTCATATCATATTATTTACCTTTGATGATATTCATGGGATTTTAGTTAACCCTTATTTTTAACTTTCACAGCCATTTTGTAGGAAATATTTTATTCCTTTAAAATCAGTTATGAATCCTTCCACTATGTGAGCTGAGTCAAGTTAAAACACAAAAGCACACATACCTACAAGTGAAATGATTCAGTTCATTCCCTTAATAAATCAATCTGCTATACCCACAGGATCTGGAAAAATGTTTTGATGTATCAGGATGTCTATTCCCCCATATCCCTTTCGCTAGCTAGAACTTTTTGGCTCTTGGATGAACATTGGAAGACTGTAAGAATTAAAAATGATTTGAGGACAAGAGCTAATTGATGTACCTACCCACAGAAAAATAGTAGACAAGAAGTTGTGACTACATTAACTGGAGTTTACATAGACAAAGCTTACAGAAGTCATGCTCAACAATGGAGATTAAGCCATTTTCTGAGAGAGCAGGAGAAAGGAGAAGGCCTAAAGAATGACACCAGAAAAACAAGTATGCTTGGCGCCAAAGAGAAACCCAGAGAACAATCTTCATTCATTTACCATTTTCTGGAGTCTGGCTCTTCTTCCCGCAAGGGACAGCTAAATTCTATTACCATTCCGTGGTAAGACTTAAATAAAGACTTCCTCCAAACCCTAACTTATGTGAGTTTAGCTTAAATGAATTTCTATTTCCAACAGCCAAATCTTTTAAATCTGGTATGGGGGGGAAAAAGTCATAGTGTTATTGTAATCAGGTCATTTTGTTGAAAAGGGTTTGGATTAAAATATATATTTATGTAATACAGAAGTAAAAATATACTTTCACAAATAAGGAGCAATTGATTTGATAATTCTCTGGATATTTGAATTATCCATAACAAACCCTTCTACCTTAGTAAACAATTTTGACAATACTATCTATGGTGAAATGTTGAAATGAATCAATAATTTTCATAGGAAAAAATAACATTGTTAGCAAAACAAGCCTATTAAACCTAAGGTTATTTCCTATGGCTTTCAACTTTTGAAAAATGCTAACACTGCCAGCTAGACCTTCTTGTAAAATTGGAAACAGAGTGGTTATAGATATATAAGCCAGTGATGCTGTGTCAGCACTTTCTAAATCTATACTTGGTGCTTTCATTCCAAGTATAATCAAGGCCAATCCTGTACCAGCCAACACATCTCGGAAATGTTGTACGAAAAATTTATGGGTATATCAATAATGATTTGCCTGTGCCCTTTACAGCACAAAGAATCCCTTAGGAAGCAAAATGTACAGTTGCCTCAGTGAGAACACATAGTATTATTTAATCCAAGATACTAATTTAAAAAGTATAATTCTAGATTGAAAAAACAATAGAAGAAAGCATTCATCTAGTTGTATACTAATTAGTTTACTTTTGCAGCCATAAGAAAAATATATCTAACAAGTGCTTATTCTAAGTTATCCTCAAAAACAAATCCTATTATTAAAGCTTTCCAATCTAGTAGGAAAAAAAAAACCTTTATAAATACATAAATAATTATAATTTATTTTAGAAATTAGGTACAGTAAAATAAATTATTGTGTTGCTCTGGCTTGTTTTGTGATAACAAAATACTTAAAATCTCAGTCATGTAAAACAACAGAGGTTCCCATGCTCCCTGAAGAACAGCTAGGAGCTCTCCTATTTTTGTTCCAACTCTAAGTCCCAGGCTGATAGAAAAGCCACTCTTAGCCCATTTGCCTATCATAGCAGAAGAAAAATAAAACTATGAAACTGGTACTTATTGAATTGGTACTAAATGAGCTGACACAGAAGAATCACAATTCTATTTTGTGGGGATCGCCCATAAATAGTCACAGGGATCCTCCCAACTATAGAAAAAGCACAGTAGAACATTCAGGCTTGCATGGGCCCCAACAGCTAACAGGATTAAATAATTAATCTTGGTTAACTCAGCAGCAATACAACTGTAAGGAGGTGCATTTGATTTGAACTTGAAAGGTGAACAAGAATTTGGATATGTGGAGTTTGTGAAAAGGTTTTCCCAAACAGTTGACACATGATGAATCCAAATACAAAAGTAGGCATATTGTGTACAGAGAAGTAATGCAAGGAGTGTTACTCAACCAGGTACATGTCTGATGTCAACAAAACAAAACAAAACAAAGCAAAAGCAAAAACAAGAACAAATAAAAACTACAGGACACTTGTTAAAGGTGTGAATGAAGATTTTATTCAGAGTACTACCATCAGAGAAAGAGACACCACTATACCCTGATATAGTTCAACTAAGAAAAGGTGACTAAGGGAAAACATAGAGGAAACAAAAGAATCTATAGGAAAAATGGAAAAGTGCAAAAGAGCAACAAGTGGAACATTAGTGAAAATGATTCGGTATTGTGGGGTGGGACAATGTACATCTTGTGGTTTGGTAGCATTGCATTTTTTTTTTTTTTAAACAAAAACTTAGCACTAGAGCTGGGATCATCTTTAGGGATACAGACCTAGTACATGTGGAGGCCAGTCTAAATTTGGTAAAGGGGCACCTGGGTGATGCAGTCAGTTAAGCATTCAGCTCTTGTTTTTGGCTTGGGTTGTGATCTCAGAGTTGTGAGATTGAGCCCCACATCAGGTTCGACACTGAGTGCAGAGTCTGCTTGAAGTTCTCTCTCTCTCTCTCTCTGTCTCACCCTCTACCCTTCCTCCTGCTCTTGTACTCATGCTTGCTCTCTCTCTCTCTCTCTCTGTTAAATAAATAAATAATCTTTAAAAAAATTAAATTTGGTGAAGTCTCTTAGCTCAGTATTTGTTCAAATCCTCTGTCCCATGAGGGAGTTTATAGTTCAATTTGGAAAACCGAAAGACTGAAAAATGGTGGAAATCAGATCATAAAGTAATTGTGCCCAGTTACTACATCCAGACTTTTATAAAATTTTGGGAGTGGAAGACTCATATGATCTGAATTTGATTGAAAAGGTGGTTATGGAAACTGTACTATGATGAATTACAAGCACAACACAACTAGGAGAATGGCCAATCGGAATGTTGGTGAACAAATTACTTGAGGGATTATTAGGAGTGAATGGGGTATTTTCTAGGGAAACTCACCACTCACTGTTTTCCTTTGCAGTCAAACAAGTCTTTTGACATCAGACATGTGGGTTTTTCCCACATTCCAACCAATTCTCTATTACTAGCTATATATTCTATAATTCAATTCAGTTCTGACACTAATCAGAGATAGCACAGACCCCATAGGTTAAGAGATCAATCCCACAAGCCTGCCTCCCACTCTAGAAGTCAATCACAAGCAGCAGGTCCTCATATTATGTGTAAGTTTCTGTTTGATTTGGCTAAAAATCACAGGTTCCCACCCTCCACCCCCAGTTCAAAAATTTACAAGAGTAACTCATTGAACCCAGGAAAAATAGTTTACTTACTTCTGCAAATTTATCATATAGGCTATTTTAAAGGATAAAACAAACAGCCAGATAATGAGATCCATAGGATGAGGTCTGGAAGGGTCCCAAGTGCAAGAGCTTCTGTCCCCATGGATTTGGAGTGTGACACTCTCCAGGCATGTTGATGTATTCACTAACCTGGAGGCTCTCCAAACCCCATACTTCATGGATTTTAGTGGAAGTTTCACTGAGTAGATTAGATCAATCATTAACTCCTTTTCCAGCCCTTCTCTCTTCTTTTGAGAATGGGAGCTAGGAATGATAGTTCTAGGCTTCTAATCATGGCTTGGTCTTTCTAGAGATCAACCCCTATCCAAAGTCCATCAAAAGCCACCTCATTAGAACAAAGATTCTCTTATCACCTAAAGAAATTTAGGAGCTAGGGGCACCTGGGTGGTGGCTCAGTCAGTTAAGCATCTGCCTTTAGCTCAGGTCATGATCCCAGGGTTTGTTTTTGGCTCCCTGTTCAGTGCTTCTCTCTCTACCCCTCACCTTGCTCATGTTCATTCTCTCTCTCTCAAATAGATAAATACAATCTTAAAAAAAAAAGAATTTAGGAGCTCTGTGTCAGGAACCAGAGTAAAAGACTAAGTATTAGGAGAAATTGAATTATATCTTTTCTCTTATTTTTTCAAAGGTAAAAGCTGGGATACAATAAATATGATTATGATTTTGGAAACAATGGAAAGGAGAAAAATAAAGAAGGACTCAAAGTTTTTCAACCTGCATAATTGCCAGAAATGATTGTGATATCATCGTGAGAAATAAGGAAAAGAGTAAGAGGATCTGGTGTGAAAATAATTTGCATGTTTTTAATTAATTAATTCTAAATTCTCTGCCTCCCTGGTTTATGATCAGAGCGGCCCCTTTCCACACATTGTCTTGCTCTGTGCGGTATCAGAGGGGAACTGATTCTTCAGCTAATAAGAGCCCCTATCTTCAGTTTTATAGGCACTGTCTCCAGGTTTGCCTCCTCTGTGTTTGCAGCTTCATCTAGATAGACCTGTGGGCTTCCAGCATTGGGTGGATGGTCCTATCACCTGGGCTCTGGTAAAATGGCTTCTTCCATTTGTCTCTCTAGCCTCGTGGTTAGAGTGACTTCCTGTGCAGATGTGTAATCAGTAGATCACCTCATTGTCCCTTATTGGGTTCTCAGCTCTCACATGATCTAGGTGAAAAATTTACTGTGTTACTTCCCTTAGTTTAAAACAAGAGACTGGTTTTTGTTTTCCTGGTTGGACTTTGAGTAAAACAACATATAAAAACAAAATCATAGGAGATATAGACATAGCGGTGGCTCATCATTTATGTGTGAAAGTGAGTGTCTGTGTGTGTGTGTGTGTTTGTGAGTATGTGTCTGTGGAAGGGGTGGGAGGAGGAAGTGGAATAAGTGGGTAGAGATCACTGATCTATTTTCGAACCTGAAGACAGCTCTAGACACTTCCATTAGCTGTGTATATACCTATACGGGTATACACACACAGATAGACTGGCAGACCTATACTCCCAACACTTTTCAGTATAAGTATAAAGCCTCACTGAAGCATGGCCCATAGACCTTTACTTAACGATGCTTGTTTCCTTCACTTTTTTATCCATTCCTTTTTATACCATCGTTGAAAACTTGGGTTCTATGTTGAGGAAATATTTCTATCAGTTAAATCCTCATTTAGGAAATCATGAATACCATGAAGATGCAAATTCTGGCTTAAATATATTATATATTAATTTTATGGGCTTTCTGGTCAGTGTGAATGTTGTGAAATTTATCAAAGTTTGAATTATTTTGGGAGGACAAGATGGCAGGGAACTAGGAGTAGGCGCCATTTCAACCTGTACCCTAAAGTGAGCTGATTACCTACCAAGGAACTCTGATCACCCATGAAATCAGCCTGAGATCAGAATTCTACACATCTGGATCTCTATGGGGGCAGAAGACACCAATGGGCAAGTAAAACAGAGTGGGAAAGTCGGACTGGTATCAGAAGATAAACAAAAGGGGGAGGGAGCCATCAGAAGTGACCCATTGGAAAGTAATACACCAATATGAGAGTGCCCTGAGTCTGGGGACCTGCATTAACTTGAAGTCTGGTAGAAAGCACTCAAAAAGAGCAAAGGATTGCGGGGGGAAATTGAGGGAATCGGGGTGGTTAGGGATAAGGGCTTAACTCCCCAGACTGAGGACAGCCACCCCTGGGGCTGAGCCAGAGAGAGTGCAGCGGAGAAACCAGGTCTTGGTCCCAGAGCCGAGAGCGAGAGCGTCTAAGGGCGCATGGGGTGTGGCTCCCGTGAGGGCCAGGGAACATCACCAGCCAGCAGAAGCACAGCCTTTTTGCAGTCCCCACGCATGTGCCGTGCCACGCAATCAGAGCCTGAGACGCACCCCACACCCTCCGCTGAGAGAGGTGCGCAGAAGCACCAGCCCGGCGCTCTCAGACCCGGAAAGTCTGAGTGCTCCCAGCCCGGGCCAGCAGGAAAATCTCAGTGTGCGATCGCTGCTTGGAACCTCTCTGGTGGTGTGGAGCTGCCCAGACAGCCGCTGCTGTAATGGTTTTGGGTACAAGCAGGAGTTCCAGTGTCCCCAGGGACTGCAACTGGGAACGTGCTCTGCCAGCGGCCAGGGGGGAACTTATGTGCTCTGCAGTACCCAGAGGGGAACAGACAGGCTTTTCTCTGAGAGGGAGGTCTGGATGCAGTTTGCTTTCCTCTAAATCTCCAAAAACCATCAAGAGCTGCTAAGGGGAGAGAAAACAAATGAACAAACATAAAAACCTCCAGAGAACAAAAGCCTGAA
Source organism: Mellivora capensis (assembly GCA_004024625.1). Taxonomy (NCBI): domain Eukaryota; kingdom Metazoa; phylum Chordata; class Mammalia; order Carnivora; family Mustelidae; genus Mellivora; species Mellivora capensis. The sequence goes on from PISX010000204.1 coordinate 202,646, forward strand.
AAACCAGTTTCCTCAGAGCCCACCCCCTGGAGGGGGGCGGGAGGACTTAACTCAGGAAACACTGCCTGAAAACCCACCCAAGAGGCCCCTCACCCAGAGAGCCAACCGGGAAAACAAACAAACAAACAAACAAACAAACAAAAACAACAAGAGAACAACCACCACTACTGCTAGATACAACTTTTATTTTTAATTCGTTCCCACTATTCTGGTTCATTTTTTTTTTAATTTATTTATTTGACAGGCAGAGATCACAAGTAGGCAGAGAGGCAGGCAGAGAGAGAGGGAAGCAGGCTCCCTGCTGAGCAGAGAATCTGATGCGGGGCTCCATCCCAGAACCCTGAGATCATGACCTGAGCTGAAGGAAGAGGCTTTAACCCACTGAGCCACCCAGGCACCCCTCTGGTTCATTTTTTTAATTTTTTCTTTTTATTTTTTATATAGATTTTTTTTAGCCTATTTACCATCACAGTGAGATGTCCAGTACATCAAATTCCATAATAACCTTTTAACCTGAACTTTTTGATACACATACCCGTGTTTTTCTTTTGCTTTTCTATTTTTTAAATTTTTTAAATGTTACTTTAGTTTAGTTAATTCTTTTCATTATTTTTGTTTTTTAATATTCATATTGAGTTAAACTTCAAGGTAATCCTCTTTCCCCAATCAATGCTACCCCTATAGGTAAACCAATTTTTAATACCCCGTTATCTTAGGAAAGTTGAGTCCTTTAACAAAGATATCAAGATACATACAGAAAGAATCAAAATGACCTTCCTCACCCGCACTGAGATTTTATAACCACTCTCCCATCTTTTTCTTCCACCAGTCTCTGTGTATTTCTGTTTGTCCTGGTAGTACATAAATCATATACTTGGAGTTCTTTTTACAAGGTTTTTTGTTTGTTTGTTTGTTTGTTTTGCTTCTACATATATATGTATATATTTTTTCTTATCTTGTCATATACTTTTATCAGTCTTTTTGTTTGTCTGTTTTTGTTTGTATACTTCACAAATCTTACCTTGGGCCCATTTGGGCTGAGCCTTCTCTTTTATCCTTCTTTATTTTTCCTGGCTCTCTCTCTATCTCCCTTTTTTTTCCTTCTTTCCCTCTTTCTTTTTTTCTTTCATTTGGGTGGGGACTCTTGATTGCTCAGAAGGGTTCCAGGGTGCACCTTGATTGCACCATGGTTGATACATCCAGCTACATTCATTCAGCCATCTCTCACCAAAAGGACTAGGAGGAGGAATGCCCAACAGAAGAAAAATTCAGAGGATGGGCCTTCTGTAACAGAGCTAATGGCTACCGACAAAGACAATATGTCGGAAAGGGAATTCAGGCTAACAATTATCCAGGCAATAGCGAGGTTGGAGAAAGCCATGGATGACCAAATGGAATTGATTAGGGAAGAACTGAAAGCCACCAGGGATGATGTTCACAATGTTAGGGCAGAACTGAAAGCCACCAGGGATGATGTTCACAATGTTCTCAATGAGTTCCAATCTAATCTAAATTCCCTAAAAGCTAAGGTAACTGAGAAAGACGATAGAATTAGTGATCTGGAGAACAAAACAGAGAGAAAGGATCAGAAGGAAGCCTGAAACAAACAGCTTAGAAGCCAGGAAAATTAGGGAAATAAATGATGCCATGAAATATTCCAATGTCAGAATAATTGGAATCCCTGCAGGGGAGGAGAAAGAAGAAGTCTAGAAGATATAGTGAAACAAGTTCTTAATGAAAATTTTCCCAATCTCGTGAATAGAGCCAGCATTCATGTACTAGAGGCAGAACGGTCCCCCCCCCCCAAGATTATAGATTCTCGAAAGTCCTCGAGACACTTGATAGTAAAAATGAGGAATTATAATTCTAGAGAAACTCTCTTGAAGGCAGCTAGGACAAAGGAGCTCCTTACGTACAGAGGAAAGCCCATCAGAATAACATCAGACCTGACCACAGCAACCTGGCAAGCCAGAAAGGGCTGGCAAGATATATTCAGGGCACTAAATGAGAAAAACATGCAGCCAAGAATACTTTATCTAGCAAGACTGACATTCAAAATGGATGGAGAGATAAAGAGTTTCCAAGACCGGCAAGGCTTATAAGAGTATGTGACCACCAAGCCGACACTGCAGGAAATATTAAGGGGGGGGGGTTCTATAAAAGAGGAAAAATCCTAAGAATATCATTGAACAGAAATATAGAGACAATCTACAGAAAGAAAGACTTCAAAGGTAACACGATGTCAATAAAAACATATCTATCAATAATCACTTTCAATGTGAATGGCCTAAATGCACCCATAAAATGACACAGGGTTGCAGATTGGATAAAACGACAGGACCCATCCATATGCTATCTACAAGAGACCCATTTCGAACCTAAGGATACACCCAGATTGAAGGTGAAGGGATGGAGAAGCATCTTTCATGCCAATGGGCTTCAAAAGAAGGCTGGGGTAGCGATTCTCATATCAGATAAATTAGATTTTCAACTAAAGACTGTAGTCAGAGATACAGAAGGACACTACATCATTCTTAAGGGGACTATCCACTGAGATGATCTAACAATTGTAAACATCTATGCCCCCAATAAGGGAGCAGCCAATTACATAAGAAAACTATTAATCAAGATAAAGAGTCATATTGATATGAATACATTGATAGTAGGAGATCTTAACACGCCTCTCTTGGTAATAGACAGATCATCCATGCAGAAAATCAATAAAGAAACAGAAGCATTGAATGACACATTGGACCAGATGGACCTCATAGATATATACAGAACATTCCACCCTAAAACAACAGAATACTCATTCTTCTCAAGTGCACACGGAATCTTTTCCAGAATAGACCACATACTGGGTCACAAATCAGGACTCAACTGATACCAAAAGACTGAAATTATTCCCTGCATATTCTCAGATCACAATGCCTTGAAACTGGTTCAATCACAAGGAAAAGTTTGGAAGGATCTCAAACAACTGGAAACTAAAGACCACCTTGCTTAAGAATGCTTGGATCAACCAGGAGATCAAAGAAGAACTTAAGCAATTCATGGAAACCAATGAGAATGAAGATACTCTGGTCCAAAACCTATGGGATACAGCAAAGGCGGTCCTTAGGGGGAAATACATAGCCATCCAAGCCTCCCTCAAAAAAAATCGAAAAATCCAGAATACACCAGCTGTCTCTACACCTTAAAGAACTGGAGAATCAACAACAAATCAAACCAACTCTATACACAAGAAGGAAAATAATCAAGATTAGAGCAGAGATGAATGAGGTAGAAACTAGAGATACAGTACAACGTATCAATGAAACTAGAAGCTGGTTTTTTGAAAGAATCAATAAGATCGATAAACCATTGGCTACACTAATCCAAAAGAAAAGAGACAAAGCTCAAATTAATAAAATTATGAATGAAATGGGAGAGATCACAACTAACACCAAGGAAGTAGACACAACCATCAGAAGTTAATATCAACAGTTATATGCGAATAAGTTAAGCAACCTAGATGAAATGGATGCATTCCTGGAAAAATATAAACTCCCAAAATTGAACCAGGAAGAAATTGACAACCTGAATAGACTGATATCTAGTAACAAGATTGAAGCAATGATCAAAAACCTCCCAAAAAACAAGAGCCCAGGACCTGGTGGATTCCCTCGGGACTTCTACCAAACTTTCAAAGAAGAAATAACACCTATTCTCCTGAAGCTGTTTCAAAAAATTAAGCAGAAGGAAAACTTCCAGACTCTTTTTATGAAGCCAGCATTACCCTGATCCCCAAACCAGGCAAAGACCACACCAAAAAGGAGAATTTCAGACCAATATCACTGATGAATATGGATGCTAAGATTCTCAACAAGATCCTAGCAAACAGGATCTAACAGCACATTTAAAAGATCATCCACCATGACCAGGTGGGATTCATCCCTGGGTTACCAGGATGGTTCAACATTCACAAATCAATCAATGTAATAGAACAAATCAATAAGAGAAGAGAGAAGAACCACATGGTCCTCTCAATTGATGCAGAGAAAGCACTTGACAAAATCCAGCATCCATTCCTGATTAAAACGCTTCCAAGTATAGGGATAGAGGGAACATTTCTGCATAAAATCTATCTATGAAAGACCCACAGCAAACATCATCCTCAATGGGAAGAAGCTCACAACCTTCCCGTTGAGATCAGGAACACGACAAGGATGCCCACTCTCATCACTCTTGTTCAACATAGTATTAGAAGTCCTTGCAACAGCAATCAGACAACAAAGAGAAATAAAAGGTATCCAAATTGTCAAGGAAGAAGTCAAACTCTCTCTCTTCACAGATGACATGATACTTTATATGGAAAACCCAAAAGACGCCACCCCCAAACTACTAGAACTCATACAGCAATTCAGTAACGTGGCAGGATATAAAGTCAATGTACAGATATCAGTGGCTTTCTTATACACTAACAATGAAAATACAGAAAGGGAAATTAGAGAATCGATTCCATTTACTATAGCACCAAGAACAATAAGATACCTGGGAATAAACCTAACCAAAGAGGTAAAGGATGAGTACTCGAGGAACTATAGAACACTCATAAAGGAAATTGAAGAAGACACAAAAAGATGGAAGACCATTCCTTGCTCTTGGACCAGAAGAATAAACATTGTTAAAATGTATATACTACCTAGAACAATCTATACTTTTAATGCCATTCCAATCAAAATTCCACTGGTATTTTTCAAAGACCTGGAGCAAATAATCCTAAAATTTATATGGAATCAAAGAGACCCCAAATTGCTAAGGAAATGTTGAAAAACAAAAATAAAACTGGCGACATCACATTACCTGATTTCAAGCTTTACTACAAAGCTGTGATCACCAAGGCAGCATGGCACTGGCATAAAAGCAGACACATAGACCAGAGTGCAACCGAGTAGAGAGCCCAGATATGGAACCTCAACTCTATGGTCAAATAATCTTTGACATTGCAGGAAAAAATATACAGTGGAAAAAAGACAGTTCAATAAATTCAATAAATGGTGCTGGGAAAATTGGACAGCTATATGTAGAAGAATGAGACTTGACCATTCTCTTACACCGTACACAAAGATAAACTCGAAATGGATAAAGGACCTCAACGTGAGACAGGAATCCATCAGAATCCTAGAGGAGAACATAGGCAGTAACCTCTTTGATATCAGCCACAGCAACTTCTTTCAAGGTATGTCTCCAAAGGCAAAGGAAACAAAAGCGAATATGAACTTTTGGGACTTCATCAAGATCAAAAGCTTCTGCACAGCAAATGAAACAGTCAACAAAACAAAGAGGCAACCCACGGAACGGGAGAAGATATTTGCAAATGACAGTACAGACAAAAGGTTGATATCCAGGATCTATAAAGAACTTCTCAAACTCAATACACACAAAACAGATAATCATATCAAAAAATGGGCAGAAGATATGAACAGACACTTCTCCAATGAAGACATACAAATGGCTATCAGACACATGAAAAAATGTTCATCATCACTAGCCATCACATTGAGATACCACCTCACACCAATTAGAATGGCCAAAATTAGCAAGACAGGAAACAACGTGTGTTGGAGAGGATGTGGAGAAAGGGGAACCCTCTTACACTGTTGGTGGGAATGCAAGTTGGTGCAGCCACTTTGGAGAACAGTGTGGAGATTCCTTAAGAAATTAAAAATAGTGCTTCCCTATGACCCTGCAATTGCACTACTGGGTATTTACCCCAAAGATACAGATGTGGTGAAAAGAAGGGCCATCTGTACCCCAATGTTTATAGCAGCAATGGCCATGGTCGCCAAGCTGTGGAAAGAACCAAGATGCCCTTCCACGGACGAATGGATAAGGAAGATATGGTCCATATACACTATGGAGTATTAAGCCTCCATCAGAAAGGATGAATACGCAACTTTTGTAGCAACATGGATGGGACTGGAAGAGATTATGCTGAGTGAAATAAGTCAAGCAGATGGAGTCAATTATCATATGGTTTCACTTATTTGTGGAGCATAACAAACAAGATGGAGGACATGGGGAGATGGAGAGGAGAAGGGAGTTGAGGGAAATTGGAGAGGGAGATAAACCATGAGAGATATGGACTCTGAAAAACAACCTGAGGGCTTTGAAGGGGCGGGGGGTGGGAGGTTGGGGGAACCAGATGGTGGGTATTATGGAGGGCACGAATTGCATGGAGCACTGGGTGTGGTGCAAAACTATGAATTCTGTTACGCTGAAAAGAAATTTTAAAAAAATTTTAAAAAGTTTGAATTATTTTATAGAACCTTTTCTGCAGTCAATACATTGATAGGATTTTTATTTGTTGGGGTTTCATTAAATAAACTGAATACAAAGCCATGTGGCTTTCACCTCAGGAGGTAAAGGTTGGAGCATAATTAAAGGTAACTAGGAGCATCAATCTATATGTTACAGGTGGTTTTTTTTTCCTATAACAAAACAAGACTTCATTCAACTTCATGAAGTCAATAAAAAGGGAGGTACAATGGATCTGATCTATTGTATTTGCACCAAAAACATGGTTTCTAGAAAACTTTAACCTGGCTCTTGGCTAATACTCAGAAATAAGTGATTATAGAGAGTTCTGTTTCCTACCAGGGACTTATCCACCTCTTCTTGTTTTCTATCTTGCTTTTTACACACAGTTTCCCATGGTACATATGACATTTTTTCCGGGACAAAGATTTGACGATAATGACTTATAAATGTTTACCCAACACAGCATTAGTTCACATTTGTCTTCAGTACATTCACTGAAATTAGATCAAGCTATTTCCCTTCATTGTGACTGATTTACTCGCTGCATGTTTGTCCATGTCATCTTAACCTTCAAATTAGGTCTGTGATTTTAACATTCAGAAACAAAGGGCATGAAACAACATGGATGGAGCTAGAGGGTATAATGCTAAGCTAAATAAGTCAGTCAAAGACAAATACCATATGATTTCACTCATAGGTGGAATTTAAGAAACAAACTAGCAAAGGGGAAAAAAAGTGAGAGAGAGAGAGATAAATCAAGAAATAGACTCGAAAGAAAGAAAGAAGAAAGAAAGAAGAGAAAGAAAGAAGAAAGAAAGAAAGAAAGAGAAAGAAAGAAAGAAGAAAGAAAGAAAGAAAGAAAGAAAGAAAGAAAGAAAGAAAGAAAGAAAGAAAGAAAGAAAGAAAGAAAGAAGAAAACAGCTCTTAACTACAGAGAACAAACTGATGGTTATCAGATGGGAGGTGAGTAGGGGGATGGGTTAAATACATGATAGGGATTAAGAAGTACACTTGTTGTGATGAACACAGGGTGATATATGGAAGTGTTGAAGTACTCTGTTGTACGCCTGAAATTAATATAACATTGTATGCTAGCTAAGTAGAATTAAAATAAAAACAAAAAAGAGAAATGAAGGACATATCTATCACTGTGTGAGCCATTGATTTAGCAAATTCTAATGTGTGAGCTACTGATTCTATCATTGTCCTTCAGGGCAGATGAGGACATTACTGAACATTTTATTTTTTATTGGCAATACATTTGTGTCATCACTGTTTCAATCACATAACATTACAACTTTTTTGAAGATTTCATTTATTTATTTGTCAGAGAGAGAGAAAGAGTGAATGCACAAGTAGGGGGAGCAGCAGGCAGAGGGAGAAGCAGATGCTCCACTGAGCAAGGACCCCAACATGGGACTCAATCCCAGGACCCTGGGATCATGACCCGAGCCAAAGGCAGACACTTAACTGACTGAGCCACCCAGGTGTCCCAACACATAACAGTATTACTATTTATTAATGATACAGCAACATCGTGTATGGCATTGCTGTATGCACTGTAGTTATACAAAATGAGTAAGTATGTTTTATTTTAAGGAGTTAACAATTTCATGTTAATGGTTTTACTTCTAGAGTATATTTCTCTCTCAGTTGTCTTAAATTTCTATATGAATGTTGCCTATTTATGATTCTTGGGGTCAACTCAACATGAAAAACAAATACAATTCTAAATAAATACCCATATATACAGACACATATTTTTAAAAAGTTTTTATTTATCTATTGATCTATTTATTATTTATTGGGGAGAGTGAGAGTGAATAGGGGGAGGGGTAGAGGGAGAGGGAGAGAGAGAACCTCAAGCAGATTCCACATTGAAATTGGAGCCTGATATAGGACTTGATCTCAGGACCCTGAGATTATGGCCTGAGCCAAAATCAAGAGTCAAACGCTTAACAGACTGAGCCACCCAGGCACCTCATTTTTTTTTTAAATCAAGAAATCATTTTATCACTGTCTTACATGATTATGTAATCAGACTAACCACACAGGGGAGCTTAAAGAGACTTCTGAGGAGAACAACTTGCCTCTAACTTTTATGATAACTTAAGAAATTGGCAGAGATAAATCATTTATCTCCTTACATTTACCATTGATGTCTTTGCTGTGTTTCTGCCTTTGCCACCTGGTTCTTAAATCAAAGTTAAATGATGGCAAAACCTACAGCCATACTACTCTTTATGTGTTTCCTTAAAGAAGAACACATATTAAAATGTTGCAAATAAGTATTTTTCACTACTAGATCTAAAAGGAATTAATCTGGCATTAGAATCATTATAAAGCACAAATTCCTTTGAGTCTGTCAATTTTTGGTCTATAATACATCACCCCCAAACTGAGAGCCTTAAAAAGATGAGTATTTACTCTTTTTTTTTAAGATTTTATTTATTTATTTGACAGAGATCACAAGTAGGCAGAGAGAGAGGAGGAAGCAGGCTCCCTGCTGAGCAGAGAGCCCAATGTGGGGCTTGATCCCAGGACCCTGGGATCATGACCCGAGCTGAAGGCAGAGGCTTTAACCCACTGAGCCACCCAGGTGCCCCGATGAGTATTTACTCTTACTCAGTTTCCAATTATTCATTAAACTGGGTTTTCCACTTCAAACTGCTCATAGACTGGCCCTGCTCAGTTGACCTCTGACAGCCTTGGTTAAGATTAGTTCCGTTAGTCATGGAACCATTAGTCATGGGTTCAGTTGAGATCTATTGTAAGTGCCTTTTATTTTTCTGGGACCATCAGGCTGCTCAGTATATCTTCATGGTAAAGGCAGAGTGTAAGAGAGAGCCCAGTGCATACACACAGGTCAAGCCTCTGCTTGCATCTGCTGATATGCCATTGGCCAGAGCAAGTGACAAGTTCAAAGATAAGGAAAAGGTAAAAGTACTCCTCATGTGGAAATAAAATGTCAAAGAACATTCTAATGTACACCATAGCACATAATATCCATGTTTTCTGAGTTCTACTCAAAAGGTTCCACTGAAAATTAGAGGCTTAAATGAATTACAATGGCAATTAATTTAAAAAAATCATCTTTTGACTGCAGAGTCTGTGTATTAACACTTTGTATCACTGGCTTCTAGCATAGTGCTGACCACATATTAGGTATTCTAAAAACATTTACTGACTGGTTAGATGGGTGACATGGTATAGGAGACATATATATGCTACCAACATAATAATGTTCACCCAAAAGAAACATATTCTTGTGCCTAGAAAAAAAATCCACACATTTACATATATATGTATATGTATATATGTTTATATATGTTTATACATATGTATACAATACATACATATACATATGTATAAATATGTATATGTTTATACATATATACATGTATCAGGGTCACTGAAAAGCAACAATGAAGATAATTCTCACTCACTCATCTTCCATGGACATTCTCCACTGTATTAACTCTCCTGGATGAGGTTGCATTAATTATTAGACATTTAATTAGATTTGCATTAATGGCATAAACATAACATGAAAATTTACTTTGATTTGTGTTGTCATTTTGGGATCACTAATCAACTGAGAGGTATGAATAATCATGGCAGGGGATTGAGATTTGAGGTTTGAGTTTTGTTTTTTTTTAATGAATCTGGTATTATTAGATGAATATACAGTTTCAATTATACAATGTGAAATCTTATTAAATCATCCCATATAAGTCAATGCCCAGAGGACTATTTTTGTTCAGAATAGAATAACTCATTTTTGAGGACCTTAGAAAGGCAAACTTCATGTATTTTTTTAAAAGATTTTATTTATTTATTTGACAGACAGAGTTCACAAGTAGGCAGAGAGAGGGGAGGAAGAAGGCTCCCTGCTGAGCAGACAGCCCTATGCGGGGCTCAATCCCAGGACCTTGGGATCATGACCTGAGCCGAAGACAGAGGCTTTAACCCACTGAGCCACCCAGGTGCCCCCAAACTTCATGTTTTAATGAAAGGTCGCATCATAAATCCACTTTATTCCTTCATTTTAGTATAAGGCAGAATCTGTTATTTCCCTTCATTGAGAAAAAAAGTGGTTTGAAAAAATAAGTAAGACTTTGGATTTAATAACTTTGAAAAAGTCTGTAGCTTCAACTCATTTTGCCAATGTTTTTATCCATAGTTATTATTAGTAAAGAACTCAAAGTGACTTGGGATCGATGTCCCAGTTTTTTAGTGTCAGCTAAATGAGCTAATTCTTCCAATAATACATATCTTTTCCCACAACACATGCATGCTAATGTAAGTGCATATGTACACACACACACACACACACAAATACACTACAGCTACATATCCCTCTTTACCACTATTTATTTTAGCTTTATAAAATCTCTTAAGTTTAGGACCAAAGTCACTGTTCTGATCTCTATATATCTGATGAAATCATCAAATGCTTCCCTCACTGCCTCTCCTTAGGAATAATCATTATCACATTCTTACACTGCTCTGTAATGACTGATTATGTGTCTTTCACTATCTTAAGAAGACCATATATTCCCAAAGTCAGGAACTATGTTTTTAATCTTGGTCTATGTATAATGTCCATCACAAGGCCTAACTCAGATTTGTTTAAAACTTGTTTCCTGAAATAAACCCATAGATTTCATTGGCATAGTCTCTTCCAAAGTGCCCATTGATTTTTGTCTGAAGTGAATTTGTAATTTCTCAGTTTGCTTTAGGTATTATTAGGGTTGCAAACTTTTTTCCCCCAATGGATTCTGAACACACTATAATCAATATTTTTATAATTTGAATCATAGAAATATGTACAATTGGCAAAATATGTGCTATGTTGGTTGGGGGGGGTAAGTATTCAACTGAACTGGAAAAAATGATAATAACACAATAAAATAAATACATGAGCAGTTTGGTAAGTAAAGCAGATGCTTTATTTATGACCTATGTAATTCATCTTATTTTAACTGAATAATTTCCTTTTTTCATCTATTATATGATGGGACTGAGAAAAATAATTTTGAAAGTCCTCTCCACTTTCAAGAGAAATATAGTAAAATTTTAAAAATCTATACAAAATAACATTTTTAGTTTTTATAGTAATTTCTTTTATACTTTTGATCTCAAGTCAAAATTACAAGTCTAAATACATGTTAGTTTTTAGGAACATCTATCTGGGTGGCTCAGTTAGTTAAGTCTCCAACTCTTGGTTTTGTCTCAGGTCATGATCTCTGGGCCCTGGGATTCAGCCTTGCAGCAGGGTCCGTGCTAAGCGGGGAGTCTGCTTGAGGAATTTTCTCCCTCCTCTCCACCCCTCCCCCTGTTCATATCTCTCTCTCTAAAATAAATAAATAAATCTTCCAAAAAAATGGTAGTTTTCAGTATTCATTAGTTAAAATTGAAGTAAAGAAATATTTAAAACAATGACTATTAGAAACCCGAAGCACTGAATTTTTTCCCCAACTAATTCTATCAGAGCATTACCTATATAAGATTCAGAGCCACATCTTGAGTTGTATTGATGTCATATACACTTGTCATACAAGTTCTATTTAATAGAATTTGTAAGCTATTCATCTCTTTCTGTGTATACGTCATAAATATTAAATAAATGACCCTATCTTAGCCATCACCAGTAAGGAGTTAGGTAACAGATGATTATTGAACTTCCAAATGTGTGTACTGTACTATATAAACCTGAAATCTATAATCATTGGCTATAGAACAAGAAGATACAGAATTGACAAGGTAAGCACACACTGTTTTAAGAGGCCACTACTTTTAAATGGCATAAAACATTTCATAGGTTGATTTGTTTAGGGGAACCATTTAAAAATATGTTGTCATAATTATTTTGGAAACAAAAGTAATTTTTATCATTATTTTGGTTTTCAGTGTATATTCACATATTATCACCACAACTATAACATTAAGTTGCTGAAGCAAAATCAACATCTTAGAAATAAGGAAACTAAAATACAGGAAAAAAATTAGAGAATCATTTTTCTTTTCACATTGTCTACTTGTTTAATCTAGAATTGTTTCCTAGAAGCCTCTGTCCTGTACTTTACTTAGTTAATTGGACCAAAAGATAAATTTTTAGAAGACAAATAAATTTTTAGAAGATAAAGTTTTAGAAGGTAAAAATGAAGGACCAGTCTTTACTCTGAAATCTCTTGTATCAGAGGCCATGAATTACAAATGAAAAGACATAGGTGGATTCTAGCTAGTTCTTGCCCCCCTTGACTCTGCATCCACCTCACCTCCCCCATTCGAACATTTAGGGAGTTGTGAGGTAATTATCACAAGCATATGATGCTCAATAATACTAGTCATCATTATCATCATCAATATTATTCTCTGTATCACTAGCCCTTGGCAACATGTACCACGAAGTCTGAGAGATTTTTGACAGCTGTTATTAATATGCATAGTATTAAGGCAAGAAGGGATATTAGATATTACCTAATTCTGTCCTGTTGTTGTTGTTGTTGTTGTTATTAGAAAACAGATGCTGCATCAGGTTAAATGGACCTAGGTCCAAATCTCCTTAGCAGCAGAATTTGCATCAGTCATCTAAGTCCAGTGTCTTTTGTTCTTAATTTAAGAAAATTGTAACTTTGTATCAAGCATGGACTAAAGGTATCCTAATATCTCTCCTATACCTAAACCTCTTTCATGTTATCTCTTCTCATTTTGATCTATTCATTAATTGACATTTTGTAAATAATTAAAATCTTCCCAAAAGTTGTCAGATTAATAACTGTAGAAGCATAGCAGAAATACGCTGATGTAGTAAAGCCTCAGAAGCCTGAGAAAATATATTTTCCAATTTCTGAGAATCAGTCACCAAAGGAAATTTTGCTACCTTTAAAATTTTTTTATGGATTTATGGATTTTATGGATTTTTTATGGGATTTTTAATGGTGGACAATGAATTTAAAAAATTCAATTTATGGAAGAGTTAATAAATCAGTTGGAAAAGAGGATAGCATCTGATTTATAATGATACAAATTATTTTTTGTTCTTCCCTCTCCCCCAAAACTGCAAATATATATATATATATGTCATATATAATAGACAAAACAGCAAATATATATGGCAAAATTTTTGTCTAATATATGAAAACATATATATATATATTTATATATATTATACAAAAAAAGTTACAGAGCTAAATATCAAGAATAAAACTAATCTCCCTGCCATTATGAACTTTGTGGAAAAAAATTGTACCATTCAGACGTCTATGAATAGGATAGAAAATGCCAGGCAACAAAAGCATGTTAACTTGCTTAATAATTGTATAAGATATAAAATGCCAAATGCCAAAATGTCTAAATTCCATTTCAACTTTAGAAATGTTATTTAAAAAAAAAATCTTTCAAAAAGCACTTATCCTATAATATCAAAGTTTTTCTTTTTAATTAATTACCTAAAGATAATAAGAACTTCATCCAGACTCACAAAATGACCCATTAAGAAATATGCTCACCATATTTACGGCATATTGATGATCCTATTTAGAAAGAGAGAGAGACAGAGACAGAGACAGAAAAAGAGAGAGAGGACTCTGTATGTGTTTGGGGAGGGGCAAATTAGAAGGTGAAGTAGACATAGAACCAAGAGTCTTTGTTTTGGGTGTTTTAAGCTTGTCTGATGATATAAATGCTGATGTAAATTCATTTAACACTGCAACATTTAGGTTAGCCACCTTTGGGTGGCTCAGTCTGTTGAGCCTCCTGCTCCTGAGATTCTGGCTCAGGTCATGATCCCAGTGTCCTGAGATGGAGCTCCATACCAGTATCTTCGCTGGGCATGAAGCCTGCTGAAGACTCTTTCTCTCCCCTCTGCCCCTACCCCTTTCCGCTTTCACTCTCTCTCTCTCTCTCAAACAAACAAAACAACTATAGCATTTCATCATTACAAAAGAACAGAAATAGAAATGCATTATTTTAGGTTAAAGAGACTTAGATGTTAAAAAGTATAGACATATTACATAAAGAAACTCTATTTAATAACTGTTAATCTCATTAACAGGTACTAAGAATCCCAATTCCATGTGTCAATTATTCCTCAACAAAGTTAAAGAAACTCTTTTTTAAGTCACAGTATGCTATATGATATAGAACAGAATGAGGGTGGAGAGATATGGTATAATTCCACTCCAGAAATAACTGTTTTCCTGAATAATGGACTTTAAGACCAACCACTTCAGGCAAGATTTGATTTGTGTCTTGGATTTATCAGTTTTCAAGGAATGAATTGGGGAAATATACAAAGTGAGAGGCAGGAAGACATATTGCAAAACTACTGCAATTGACTAGAAGAGCATTTAAATGGTTACAAAAGATGGAATTATTCAAAACTATTAAAAAGATAGAATTGACTGAACTTATTTGCTATTTAAATGTAGGCCATGAAGTTAAGTGATGAATACAGATTGACCTTTTTTTTTTTTTTTTGCTTATGTAACTCAGTTAAAGGAGTGGCTAGGGAAATGTAAGAAATGTAATAAACTTAGTTTTAGATACATTGAGTAAGTTGCATCTGAACTTTAAAACATAAGTATGGTTTGGATATATAAATGGATGATAGCTGAAACCACAAATTTTGATATTATTTAAAAAAAAAAAGTGTGGAGAATAATACATAAGAACAGACCATGGTAGAAGACGAGTATTTTACTCATTGACAAAGGATGGTAAACCCACATTATTAAGGACTTCTAAGGAACCATAAGTGACTCTTAATCTCACAAAACAAACTGTGGGTTGCGGGGGGGAGGGGGTCGGGAAAGGGGGGTGGGGTAATGGACATTGGGTTGGGGAGGGTATGTGCTATGT
>PISX010000204.1:217913-302751 GCA_004024625.1 Mellivora capensis
AAAAAAAAAAAAAAAAAAAAAAAAAAAAAAAAAAAAAAAAAAAAAAAAAAAAAAAAAAAAAAAAAAAAAAAAAAAAAAAAAAAAAAAAAAAAAAAAAAAAAAAAAAAAAAAAAAAGATATGGTAAGACCTGGAAAGAATAGTTATTTTCTAAAGGAAAAGAAAAAGGTGTGTATTTGTTGGCTTAGGGCTACCATAAACTGAGTGGCTTACAAAACAGTAAATCTATTGTCTCAGTTCTGGAGGCCAGAAGTCTGAGATCAAGTGTTAGCAAAGCTAGTTCCTTCCGATAGTTGTAAGGGAAAATCTCTTCCATGTTTCTCTTCTAGCTTATGGTATTCTGGTAGTCCTTGGCATTCCTCAGCATATAGAAAAATCACCCCAATCTCTGCCCTTATTTTCACATGGCATTCTCCCTGGGTCCGTGTTAGTGTATTTCCCCTTTCTGTAAGGACACCACTCAGGTTAGAAGCCTAGCAAAACAGAATGAGGTTCTGAATGAGCAGAACAGAACAACCCTATTCCCAGTAAAGTGGTTGAGATTAGGTCTTCAACATATAAATTTTAGAGGGACACAATTCAATCCATAGCAGGATTTTAGAAAAGGCAGCTTTCAAATTAAGAAAAAAAAATCATGCAATCCACATAGAGAACAGATTAAAAGAATATATTAAATGTGACCACTAGGAAAATCATTTTTACTAACAGTTTCGATTGGTAGTAGAGTTAGAAACCTGAAATTTATCTAGTTTAAATGCTAAACAAAAGAGAATGAATTTAATTTTTTTTTCTTTTTTTCTTTTTTAGGTAGGCTTTGAACCAGCCTGGCACCCAAGAGCTCTTCTTTAAAAAGGCACTTGGATATGAAGGGAAGGACAAATATAAAACAGCAGTTGGAAGAGGGTGTTTGTTCTTGGGGCGCCTGGGTGGCTCAGTGGGTTAAGGCTCTGCCTTCGGCTTGGGTCATGATCTCAGGGTCCTGGGATCGAGCCCCGCATCGGGCTCTCTGCTCGGCAGGGAGCCTACTTCCCTTCCTCTCTCTGCCTGCTTCTCTGTCTACTTGTGATCTGTCTGTCAAATAAATAAATAAAAATCTTTAAAAAGAAAAAAAAAAAGAAGAGGGTGTTTGGTCTCTTAATAAACACAGGAAAAGATAGGTGTTTTGGTGTTTGATTTAATTTGGCCTACCATGGAATTGCTTTTGAAAAAGAGTCCCATGGCATGAAAAAGAGGTCCCAGGCAGACCTCACCTGTCTGGAAAAATTCTATTTCTGCATGGAAATTGGTATTGTACAATGAGCAACAGATTGGATTCGCAAGATCCACTGTGTGGTCCTGGATCTCACGTCCCTAAATTGTAACTTTGAGCGAATTTATTGACCTGCTTGACACTTATTCCTCTGACTTCTAAATTGTAGACAGTAGTATTGCTATACCAGAATGTTATGAAAATTAAATGATTAGGTTTGCCAAAAATGCTTTTTTTTTTTCAAAATATTATGTTTTGGATATATATATATTTTATCTGCCCTATTTCATTGTATTTAAAGTTTTAGTTCCTCCATTTCAAAATTATCTGTGGTAGCTCTAAAGCATTTATGGAAATTTAGAGCATGCAGAATTGCATTTATTCTGATTGCTAGAGCATAATAAGTATTGTTAGAAACCTATCTGACATACTACACATTTTTTCTTAAAATATTAAAGGAGTGTATTACTGTAAAAATATTTGTTGAATAATGATGATGGTAACAAATCCTAAAAAACTTTTATGAACAACTTTAGAAACAAAGGATGTGCAAAACCAAGAAGGCAGTGAAAACAGAAATGTTTTAGAATTTAATAAAATAGCCACAGTCTCATTCTGGCACATGGACACCAGACCTCGAGAAATATTAATAGGTATTGTACTCACATTTGTAATTCAACAGAATGTAATTTTATATCCTTTCTTAAATGAGAAAACTCTAAAAAGAATGATTGATTAAATTAGAAGTGTGTGAGTAATGAAAATGGTGAAATGCAGTAAATGGGAAACCACAATTGTGTTTCAATCACAAAGGTCTTAGGTATTTAGTTCCAAAACCTGAAAGCAAACATGACACTTCAAGATTAATATCAAATTTTTGAAATTGTGCAGTTTCTCATCTTAAAGTGCCCTGTTTACCCTAATATGGTACATTGAAATGTGTCAAATTTATATTCGCTTCATCTGCAACACCAGTCAGTCTGACAGGCTATACCAATGCAAAATTTATCCAAAGGTTTTATTTAATCAAACGAGATAATGAAGGACATGTGTTGCATTGTAGCTTATGTTATCGTTTTGGGGTACATGTTGCAAGAAGAGTGATGCCCAACCTATCACATCACACTCCACAGCTTTATCAGGCCACCTGAAGCTATCCCTAATAGTGTAGAAACGGTCCTCTCCTTACTCCGGTAAGCGTGCTGCGTGTAACAAGCATAGCTTCGATTTTTCACATATGAAAGGGAAAATTAAATATTTTTGATGCTCTAGATAAACAATCTCCCTGAACTTGTCATTCTGGTAAGGGACATAATTCTCCTATTGAGTATGCCGTGGTGCGTCATTGTAAGGTGTACACATTAGTGATCAAAACGGCAGACATCCTTATACTTATTGAGGAATATTAAAAGAAGTTACCCTCAAGCCTTAATTTTTTTTGGTTGAAACTACTTACATCTCTTCTTTGTTCCAAAACAAAGAATAATGGCAATATTATTTTTAAATAATGCTTCAAAATGGAAACAAACCTAACTCTACAAACTACTCTCTATTCTTCCTCTATGTTCCCTTTAAATGCAAGCTACTAAAGATTTATCTCTTGGAAAATGGGAAGACTATATTGCTTATCTCTATTCTAACATATAATACCATATAAGGTAATGTAACAATATAATATATAATATTACATATGATAAGAAATGATATGATGTGATACAATAGTGGTATGTGTGTGCATTTTTGTGTGTGTGGTGACACTGTTCACGTTGCAATATTCCCTTGTTGTTGATACAGCTGTCATCCATTCATTGTACCTATATTGCTCTTTTATTTTTTTTAAGATTTTATTTATTTATTTGAGAGACAGAGAGCACACAGAAGGAGAAAGAGAAAAGCAGAAGCAGACTCTCCATTAAGTAGGGAACCCAACACAGGGCTCTAATCCAGGACCCTGAGATCAGGACCCAAGCCGAAGGCAGATGCTTAATGAACTGAGCCACCTAGGCGCCCCTGTATTTGTTCTCTGTTAAAGGAATTATCAAGACTAACACAATTCTTGACATACATTTAGTTCAATAAATATTCAGTGATAGCATTATGTAAGTATACATAATTTAGATATAAAATTTAGATATAACTATATATCCCACACTCTAAGCACAGTGCCCCAAAGGAACCAGAAATGTTTATAATAATCACAGAACATCCTGAGGACCTTCAGTGTCTAGTGGGGAGCTAGAAATTTCTACAGAACACATCTCACCTCTTTACAATAAATCAGCTTTGCATCTGACGTCTGAGAAATACTTTCTCATTGTCATGAGCTGTTGACTTTTTCAGAGTAAGAGAAGTAGGCAACATAAGACAGGAATAAAAATGCTACTCCTTGTTAGGAAACTCTGCTTTCTTCTCTGTGAGACAAGAGTTGAGAGTCACAGAACTCCAAGTTTGTAAGAGGACATACATTGATTCTTTAATAAAGATGTGAAAAATACTCTGGTATTATCTCTTACCCTATGTCCATTGTCATCTTTTTTAGTAGAAATAACACTTACAGGTTCCAGGATGATTTTCGAGCATGCTTGTCAGTTAGACATGATGGTTAAGTTGCAGTTTGTAAAACATAAAAGGGTTATCTTGTTCTTTCAGAATATTTTTTAAAAATTTTTAAAGATTTTTATTTTATTTATTTGAGAGAGAGAGCACGAGAGCAGGAGAGAGGGGTAGAAGGGGACAGAGAAGCAGATTTCCCACTAAACATGAAGTCTGACATGGGACTTGGCATCATGACCTGAGCCCCGCATCTCCTCACTAGAGAACTCTGTGTATCTCATTACATCACCAAAAATGCTAAGGATGATGGCACCCACATTCCAAGCCCAACTTATGAGTTCCTTTTTAGTGATCTCCTGCTGTTAGAAGAAGAAATAGTCACATTCTCACTTTTGTTTTCTGTTATTGGCTTTATTATTCTAAGAGACCAAGATCAAATTAGCCAATTCCTATCTCTTTTCTTTCACATATTCTGCCTTGAATTCATATTAATCCCTTCCTCATCATTTTGTCTGCTTGTTGCCATTTTCTTTCATCTTAACTATTCTCTGGATTTCCCGTTCCATCTCTTATGTATGAGGAACATTATATTCAGCAGATACTTCCTTAAATCTTCACTTTCAACAGGAATTTGGGGACAGGGTTTTGCTCCTTCAGTGAGAAAAAAAAAATTGTCACCATAAAGAGCATGGGGATTCCAATGTTACACTCCCTAATTCTTTAGTCAACAAAGAACATTTGATTCTGATTATCATACAGCTAATTAATACCTTCATGTGAAATGTGTTTTTTGGTTTTTTTTTAAGTATATGTGATGTAGCTGGTAGTCCAGCATTCCAATATGAAGATATGAAGATTTCTGAATCCGTTTTAAGACTTAAATAAGCTGAATCATCTCTAGAAGCAAGTAATGATGCTGCCAAGTGCTGCACTTCTTTCCATTAAAGGCTTTTTTAATTTGCTCATGACAGGTAGCTGAAGTATATTTTAAATTAGTGTGTTCTTTTTTTCTTTCTACTTTGTTGGTAGAGATTTCATATCATTTCACTCATATCAATTTTTATTGAACATGCAAAAGCATTGCAGGGAAATGAACAAACTGCATAAATGATAGTCATTTACTGAGATAGGCAAACTTCCTTAGCCAAGCACTTCCCTTTAGTATGGTTTAATTTAGTATAGTTTAATTTGGTATTGAGAAACAAAGCTGACCTCATGTTTGTGATTTAGAATTTGCCTGTGTGCAAGTTAGTAAAAATAGCATTATCCTATTTATATTATATTATCACAGCTTTTCAAAACTATATCCAAAAAATAACTCTGTTTATTATTAAGAGATGTTCCAACAAGATGTGATGAAAAAAAATGACATCTAGAATAGGCTATGAAATAAACACTTTAAGGAACAATTAGGTCCTCTGTCCCATTTGATTTCTTCCTTATTAATTTTAACTGCCATTAATTGAATTTTTATTCAGCATGCTGAGTAGAAAACATCCCCAAATAAAATATTTTGTATAGACATTATTTTTTTTTCAATCTCTCCTATTACAAATGAGAAGTAAAGAGGCATTGCATACTGAATCTTTCCTGGTGATTATAGTATTTATCAGGGAAGTAGGTAAATGATAAAAATAAATAGCAGTACATATTTGCTTAGTCAGTCTATGTTTAAGTGAAGTCTTATCCAGCAATAATCAAATGTCAATGGCTAAAATTCTGATTCTTCCTTTATTCTTAATGTGTTCATTGGAAAATTTATTTAACCTTTCTCAACTTTGGTATCTTCACTTGAAAAAAATAAACTAGATTCTGGGAACTAAACACTAGTGGAACCAGTATTGGAGAATTAAGGAAAAAAGGAAAAAGAAATTAGTCGAATGCCTGGCATATAACAGTTTGCAAATCCTCCTTCCCACTCCTCTTTTCCTTCTTGGGTCTTTCCTTCCTTTTTTTCCATACCTTCCTTCCTCCCTCCCACCTCTTCTTACTTCTGTCTTATCCCTGCCTGATGTTACTTATTTAATTTATCAGCTGGCAGGAACGTTTTATCACTTCATTAGGCCCTAGTCACCCACGATTTTGGCCATCTCATTCTACATTATATTAATATGACAAGCACTCATTTAACAGATTATTTTTATAAGCTATGTAATTTATTATAGTTTTGATTTTAAGTTAATTGGCTATTTAATTCAGGTTGTCCATCATTTCTTAGAAGTCACTGAGTATTCTTTCCAACACTTCAGGGAGATATGTAACCAATGAAATACTTTCAGTTGAATATTAAATTTAGCAATGAACTGCAATAGTTTTGTAGATATTTATTAATATTAACTTCATGAGATCTTTGTCATATAATGTGCTCAATATGCATTTTTCTTCGCCGGTCAAAGAATTCTGTAGTTTTGGGAAAGAGATCCTCTAATGCATTGTGGATTAAATTCCACTGGTTGCTTGATCCTTATAAAAGCACATTAAATCATTATTGTTATGGTAGTGGTACAACAGAAAACCTAACAAACTTTAATTGTTGTTGTTAACAAATAATTGATAAATTATTTTTTCTCATATAACAGAAAATGGATGATTGAATGTAAAAAAAAAAAAAAACCAACATGACTACTTATAGTCTACCGAACTATCTATATTGACAATTACTTTCTACTTACACAATGGTTGCATTTAGTTAAATATTGTCATGAAAATATAATTTGAAAAACTCCAGACTCTTGGATGCTAGTAGTTTCATGCATAATTAATTTTCATAATTCATTATTCTAGGAGAGTTACTCCAAGTCTAGGTGAGAAAATCTGTTTATCAAAGTTGGAGAGGAGGAGGCATCACTTTCTGGTGTTTTTTGGTTGTTTGTTTGTCTTGCCTACAAGATATTTTGTTGTTTTCGAGTTAAGATATTACTGCTGACTTCCTGATGTAATGCTCTACTGATTTTACAATGGGGGAACCAGGACAAGATAGTCAGGCTGAACTCTGTATTCTTGTTTTACAAGGGTATGTTTGTACAGAGATCAAGAACGATACTTCAAGACGTTCTAACCAACAGCCAGCAGTTCTCAAATTTGGAGAGTCTTGTTTTGCTTTTAATTTGCATTTAGAGTGTATCATGGTCTAGCTGGGAAGTGGTAGTCTCACTTCAGTAAGTGGGATAGGGAAACTGTTTATATGTCTGAAATTGTTACATGTCGGTATTACTGTGTCTGTTGGGGATTCAGAAATAAGTAAGTTTAATAAATTGATTCAATTTTGAGTGTGTTTGAATTTAATGAAAACTAAATTGTACAGAATGATTCTTGACACTTTAATTAGAAGCTAATTTCAGGTCACTGAATTGCCTTACTTACATCAGGGCATCACAGACAGTTGGAATGATATGTTTTAATGTTTTGAATACAGTTATTTTGGTTTTCACACTAGTTAAAAGGTTTATTTCCATCTCCACAAAGGCTAGAGGGACAAGAATCTAGTCGTTCAGGAAATAATACATCTGATGACCAACTGCTCTGTGCATAGAACTGCCTGATGGCTCGGCTTACGTAAAATGAATGATTCTCTTCTTCTCCCTGTGTAGATTAAGGGGAGGTCAAGGGAGAACATATTCATGCAGACAATTAAAGGACAAAAGCAATATGATTTCTTAATTACTATAAGAATGTAAAATAAAGGAGAAAAAGTACATCACTGAAGGTTAACCTAAATCTTAAATTCCAAAAGAAGCTATAACCATGTAATTAAGCTGAACTACTTACAGTTGCTCAAATGCTTTGATTTTTTTCTTATCTCATATCCCTTTCCCAGAATGATCTTCTCTATAACCTATTCACTTGTTACTGAAGTATTTTGAAGAATTTTAGAAAAGCTCAATGCCATCCTTCTTTCAGTCTCCTCTGAACTTCCCACAAACAGAATTAAATATTTGCTCCATTGTACTCCATTAGCACCTAGTACATCCTTCTATCATATAATTATCCAGATACCTGTTTTTCTCTCCAACTTGGCCTTACTCCTCTAAGATGAAGAGCTTTGTCTGTTTCTTCTGGATCCCTACACAGAGTACCTGCTCCCACATTTTAGTCCTTTCCCCAAATTCTACTGTTGCATTTAGACAGGAATTGTTTTCTCTGCACTCTCTTTGAGTGAGTCTAGTCTGGTTCTATGACTTTCAGTTGCAGCCCGAGACTCCTCTAGTTACATGTCTGTCTCTGAGGTTTGACTTATACTCAACTATCTACCTGACATCTCTGCTTAAGTATTTCTTTCTCCTTTCATTCACTGAATTTTCAGCTGCACTGGACTCTTTCATGTATTCAACACTATGCCTCATACCCACTTTGGTACTTATGCATAATGCCGTTCTATCAGAAAACGCAAATTTGAATTCTTGGGCATAGCTAGCTCCTTCTCTTCATTCAGCTGTCAGCTTAATTTTGGTTCTCTAAGGGTGATTACTGGCCTGCCTGATCTGTACTGGAATCCACTTTCACACAGCTGTTTCCTTACAGAGAACTGTATTTGTCTCTTTCTTAGCACTTAAAAAAATTTCATTAATTTGTATTCATTTCTACCTTTATTATATAATATTTATTCCCCCATTATAATTTAAGAGCCACAAAGTGAGATAATTATCTCACTACTATGTACCAAGAGTGTGGCACAAAGCCAAGCAAATAGAAGCCCTATAAATATTTGTTAAAAAAGATGAAAGCATAGATTGAAAAGTAATCAAGAGACACATCATAATTGATGGAATAGAGGGAGAATAAACTAGAATAAGCAAGTTATAATGCAAGCTCTATGAAGGCAAGTACATTTCACTTTTAATCATTAGCTCACTTTGGCATTTTGAAATGCTGTTATATATTCAATATTTGTTGAATAACTAGAAGAATTTGGAAGGTATTGTTTAATTGTGAATGACAGCATAAATGTTGGGCTCTACTTCCAAGATAAATAAAAATTAAACTATTTTTCTCTTCCATATACATTATGTGTCAGGACACTATTTTCTACAAAATTCTGTTAAGCATATTCACCATCTTAGTCAATAAATAGAAGAAGCAAAAACATTTTTGGGGGGTCACTGTATAAGATAATGTAATCAAGATAATGAAGAAGCCTGAAATAACTTAAAAATCAAGGAACACTGTAATAAGTGTACTAACTATCAGAATGGCTTTCACAGAAGAGAAAATAAAGAAAAGCACTCATATTTTAATTTTAAATTTTGATCCACAAATAAGAAGAACAAAATGCAAGAATTTTTAAAAAATCAAAGTATACATTTGGTGATACTGAAATTCCATAAAGATTGGTTTTCTGTCATTTCATGCAGTACTTATCCAACCATAAAGTTTTTCTACAAGTTTGTCATTTATTTCTTCTCAAAATCTGTGCTTTAGGTCAGCTTCTCCTATCCCACTTACATTTCTTTCTACTCTCTCCATGAGATGATGGAAAAGACTTCTAAGTTAACTGCTGTCTATATTTGAAAATTCACAGTGGAGAAAGGAAAGGAATAAACAGCATGAGGAGGAACAAAATAATCATCTAGAGTTTGAGTTTTAACTTTTAAATGATAACTCTTAATTTGATTATATTTTAGAAAGAATGAAGGGAATACATTTTATATAATAAAATGTCCCTCTAATTCTGTAAGTTTCATAAACATGCTATGAATAGATTCAGAAAAAATTATATACAAACATGATTTAAGTTATAAACATTAAAAAACAGATTAAGCTCAATCCTAATTAAGCTATTTATATCTTAGTATAATATTCAGTGAGGATTTCATGGAAAAGTATTTTCTTCTAACACTGTGCAAGGACACTGTGTTGGTTTTCATATGTTTAATGGTATTTGTTTCGTGGTGTGCTAGAGAAGATACTTAGGAAAATATCTTTGTAGGTCCCAAGACCCCTGACACTATCTTAAAATGATTCATTTTTGACCTTAGTAACAGATGGAATTCATAAGCAGTGATTTTGGCTGTTGTTAATAGCAAGTTGCACAAAAGTTTCTTTTATAAAACTAAAATTGTAAAATCAGAGAAGATTTATTATGGTAAATTTTAAGTTTATTATGATAAATTGATACATGGTATCAGACATTGGTGACTGGTGCCTATGGTTTCCTTTTAAATAAAAGATTCTTCCCTAAATCATTTGAAATCTTAAGTCTGTAAATTATAAATGGGATAGCATGATTTTGTTATAAAAGAGTAGTTTAAATTTAAGCACAACAGCTCTGTTTCAATTAAAAAAGTGTTGTCAGACTTTGAGGACACAATTTGAAAGGCTGAAAGTAAGAAGCATCTGAGTTTTCCCTCATTCTGTGAAGTCTTGAATCCAATGAAGGAGAGCTTCTCAGCCTTGGTACTATTGAATTTTGGATGGATTTACAGGGTGGGGGGGATGCTGACCTGTACATTTTGGGATATTTAATGGCATCCCTGGCTGCCAATACTGTTCACCCCTGGTAGGATGGTCAAAATTTTTTCAAGGTAGTTCCAAATGTCCCAGAGGAGAAATTCCCCAGGTTGAGAACCACTATTTTAAAAACTCCCTGAACAATCCAGCCAGCCATTTAGAAAGCATATGCCCTCAGGTTCTTGCTCTTGAAAGCCTTGTGGAAACAGTGCATGCTTTCTTACCCTGTGCCAGGGCTATTGCCCATGCTGGAAGCTCCTCCTGAAATTGCTGGCTTTGTCTAAAGTAACTAAGCTATGCTTCTCTGTCCAGGAACTCACTACGAAGCAGTGACCAAACCTTCTTCCCTACAAAAATCACTGGACTCGGAGGACCCAGGGGAAGGCAGGGAAAACTGAATGGGAAGAAATCAGAGAGGAAGACAAACCATGAGAGACTCTGGACTGGGGAAACAAACTGAGGGTTACAGGAGGGAGGGGTGTAGTGGGATGGGGTAACCAGGTGATGGGTATTAAGGAAGGCCTGTCTTGGGATGAGCACTGGGTGTTAAACACATTTAATGAATCATTGAACACTACAACAAAAACTTATGATGTACTATATGCTGGCTCACTGAACATAGTTAAAAAAAAAAATCATGGGACTCAAGTCAAGAAAATTTTATCCTTTATCTACTTTTCCTATCCCAGGGGAAGATGGAGGTAATAACATTTTCTTTCTTTCTTTTCTTTTCTTTTTTTTTTAAGATTTTATTTATTGATTTGACAGAGAAAGAGAGAGCACAAGCAGGGAGAGCAGCAGGCAGAGGGAGAGAGAGAAGTAGACTCCCTGCTCAAAGTGGGGCTTGATCCCAAGATCCTGCGATCAGGACCTGAGCAGAAGACAGACGGTTAACAGACAGCCATCCAGGGACCTGAGGTAACATTTTCTTTATTTAATCTGTGTTTTCTGTTAATAGACACATAATTAAATAAATAAATGTGTTCTTGTTGGCTCACAAACTGGTTCAAAGAGAGACCCAAGAATGAGACAAGTCACTCCAGATTGAGAGATGGCAGCTGTAATAAGTAAGGGAATTTACTTATGAGGCACAAGAGGAGTAGATTTCCACAGCCATCTGCCAGAATCTTAAAAATTTGTATAGACACCTTAACTGGTTTCTGTCACATACACTGTCCAGATAGTCTCAACTACACCCTACTCTATCAAGGTTGTGTCCTTGAGAGTGACTCTACCTGTGGGAATGGTGAGACAAACCCACATCCCAAGGATAGGGAAGAGCGTGAAGAACCTCTAACTGCCTAGGTCCAGCTAGAGGGTCAACTGGAGGTCAAATCCTCTCAAGACCTCCTCTAATATCTCTTTGTTTCATCTTTGAAGCTAGGAGATCAGTGCCTGTTAAGGATTCTCCTTTGTTAAAAAGTCATGCATATATTTACATTTTACATCTATTTGAAAGACTGATTGTGTATCCTTCATGGAGTCTGATGATGCTTGAGCAATATGATCACCTGTCCCAATAGGTTCCAAGTCTCTGCCTTAGAAAAAATAATAAATAGGAACCATACATAATCCTACCTAGACAGGAGTCAGCCACCTCCAGATGCTCCTGATAGAGAGCCAGGTCCACAAGCAAGCTAATCCACTTTCATCCATCTGCATGGCTACAGAAGTTAACTACAACTCTGAGTCTCCAGAATTTTCAAACAAGTGAAGAAATCCACATTCAGGCAGAGGGCACAGGTATTGAAATCAATACCCACATATTACTTGATTTTTATTTTTTTTTTAAGATTTTATTTATTTATTTGACAGACAGAGATTACAAGTAGGCAAGAGAGGCAGGCAGGGAGAGAGAGGAGGAAGCAGGCTCTCCGCGGAGCAGAGAGCCCAATGTGGGGCTCGATCCCAGGACCCTGGGATCATGACCTGAGCCGAGAACAGAGGCTTTAACCCACTGAGCCACCCAGGTGCCCCTTGATTTTTATTTTGTTAGAGAAAGCATATTGAAAAAATTGTGTCCAATCCCTATTTATTGGTGTTATTTATTTTGTGCTGAGATAAAAGATCCACCCAGAAATGTAATGAAAGCATAACATTTATTTAGCTCAGTTTCTGTGGATTGAATATTTGGGCTGCATTCAGCTGCATGATTTTTCTAGTGGTGTCAGCTGGACTCATTTATACATGAGGGTCACTCATTTCTGGTCATTCTTGTCTAGTTCCTCTTTGGGGGGTTAGCTGGCTCTAAGTTGGAGGGACAGGAGCAAATGGGCACACATCTCTAATTATTCAACAATTCAGCTAATGTTTGTTTACATGCAAGAATAGAAATCTGCGAGATGTCTTGAATCCAAAGGCAAAAATATCCAAATTACTTTGTCTGATTCTCTTGGTCAAAGCAAGTCACAGACAAGCCGAGTTTCAACAAATTCAGGTACAGATTTCATCTCTTATAGATGATGAGAGGCAAGAAAATACTTAGCCATTTGTGACTTAACACAGTTGTTTTTTATTTCACTCATTTTGCAGTTAAAAATAATTAAACTTGGTGTTTTTCAGATGGAAAAATACCCTTAATTTTAGCAGAATGTGGAATGCTGGAGCTATGGAGTTTATAATTTAAGATTGTACAATGTTTATAAATTATTTTCTTTGAAAAGTGGGCACAATTAGATGCAATCTCTGGAAAAGTGTTTCTTTTCTTGTTTCTTGGGGAATTGACTACTGATCTTTTCTATACTTGTTTTTTTTTCCCTCCATTAACCCCTACACCCCTGGTCCTTGATTGTTTTCTGATGGTAGAATTTCTTTTTATGAAATTAAATAAATATTTTACTATGTACTCTTACACAGCTTATTTTAACAGTCATCTATAGATTTGTTTCCTTTTAGAAGGAATCGTAGTTGAATTAATATGCCCAGGATCTTTGAAAAAAATGTTTTTGGTCCATATTCAGACAACTGAGGCTCTGAGGCTATGTTAACTACATAACTTTCTGCCATGTCACCAATTATAAGCACTTTGCTTCTGGCTTATTTCTATAGCTTTTAAGATAAACAAAAAATCAGAATGACATCATTTTGTGTGTGATATCTGCATATTTGTAGGCATACTATTTTTAAGCTGATAAGTTTTAAAATGACTAAAATGTTGTATAAAATTATAGACATATTGTTTGCTATTCTACAATCATATATAACACACTTTTCTCTTGAATATCTATTTAGAAAAGTGCTAGAGTTACAAGGCTGTGGATCAAAGAGAAAGACATACCATTAAAACCAAAGGACAGGGGCACCTGGGTAGGACAGGGGCACCTGGGTGGCTCAGTGGGTTAAGCCGCTGCCTGTGGCTCAGGTCATGATCCCAGGGTCCTGGGATCGAGCCCCACATCGGGCTCTCTGCTCAGCCAGGAGCCTGCTTCCCCCCTCTCTCTCTGCCTGCCTCTCTGCCTACTTGTGATCTCTGTCTGTCAAATAGAAATAAAATCTAAAAAACAAACAAACAACAAAAAAAAGGACAGTAGAAAATAGTTAAGAGAAGAGGAATGGCATAGTGTAGTATATAAAAATAACAAAGTGGCCGTGTCTGAATTTTCTTTCTCCTTTCATAGATTTATTGGCTTTTACTCTTTCTAGAATAAGTTGCTATAAGAATAAGAATAACTTATATTCTGTTCCTGGACCCTCAAGCATGCTCTGAAATTAGCCATGGTTTAAATTTGGGGAGTACAACATAATTAGCTGGACTTGAGCTCAGATTTGTCCCTACCCCACATTTACCATCTGAGATGAGCTGGGTAATCAATTATATTCATTTCTTTCTTTCTTTCTTTCTTTCTTTCTTTCTTTCTTTCTTTCTTTCTTTATTTATAAAATGTATTTTATTTGAGAGAAAGAGAAAGAGAAATAATGAGGAGGGGGCCGAGGGGGAGGCAAGGAATCCCAAGCAGACTCTACACTGAGTGCAGACCCTGACTTGGGGCTTCATCTCATGACCCTGAGATCATGACCTGAGCCAAAACCAAGATTCAAAGGTTTAAATGCCTGATACTCATTTTCTTTAACAGTAAATTGGACATGATAAAAGCTACCTGTCAATGTCAATGTAAAATTTTATTTTCTTGAAAATTAAAGTACTGAACAGTACAATAGTCCAATAAATGGTAGATGATCTACAAACATACACTAATATTTTTCTGTAAACTGGTGAACCACCCTCTTTGCTATCTCTAGTATACATGATATTTTTATATATGTGGTTAATAAAATATATGCCTGGTAGATACATAAGAAAATCAGTAGCTCAGGTGTTTTCTTTAAGCAACAATGGCTTTGTTTAAAAGTACAGAGATGCTGTGCTGCCTGGATGGCTCAGTGGGTTAAGCCTCTGCCTTTGGCTTAGGTCATGATCTCACGATCCTGGAATAGAGCCCTGTATTGGGCTCTTATCTACAGAGAACCTGTTTCCCCCTCTCTTTCTGCCTTTCTCTATCTCTACTTGTGATTTCTCTCTCTGTTAAATAAACAAAGTCTTCAAAAAAAAACAAAAACAACAACAACAACAAAAAACAGAACAAAACTACAGAGATGCCAATGAATTTTGATTTCATTTTACTCATATTTATGTATTTGTGGCAATATCAAGAATTTAAAAACATTAAGGTAAGGTTGAATCAACAAATAAAAATAACTAAAAGGCTAATCAGTATTATTGATAACAACACAAACTACTTTTATAATTCATATAATAACTATTTAATAAGTCCTTTCATAGCATGATGAAGGAAATGAAGCCAAGAGTTGCAGTGTATAGAGCTATTAAGAATACTTGATATGTATTGATACATCTCTAATTTTAATATTATAGCATCTGATCTTAGGAAACTTTAAATTATAGATTAATTTGGTATATTTTAATTCAATGTTTAAACATAAACTACTCACATTAATTTTTCAGCTCAGTGTACATTCTGTTTTTGCCAAACATGTTGTAAATACTCCTAGAAAGTGAATGAAAGATTGTTCTACACCCTCTCAGTTACAGAGACAATGGTTGAAGTAGGCTAAATGTAATGGTAAAGAGATAAAAGGATTGGTCACTAACTCTAAGAAGATACTACTTCAGCGCAGCAATTAAATGATTGCAAATCATTAAAATCTATATCCTTGTGACAAGAATCCCATGCTTCAGTGATTTTTTCCCCTTGCTCATTTGGAATGGAACTACCTCTTTTCCACTCCTTTATCTCATTAAAGCTCTCAAAATTCAGTTCCCACGTTGATTCCTCTACATCTTTCTCTGACCTCAAGAGGGACTTAGTGTCATATCTCTGTGTCCAGACACTGTTAAACTTTTCCTTAAGATGTAGGATACTGAATAGTGTGTATGTGGGTAGAAATTATCTGGCAGGTAATATCACTGCCTTAGAGAAAATGCTCCACTGGCCATCAGTTGAGGTTAGAAGAAAACCCAGACTTTTCCTTCTCATGGACAAGTTGAGCCCATATCATTTCCTCCTCCTCTCTGTATCCTATATAACCCTTCATTGTTTTCTGCAGTCCCACTAATATTTTTCTCTTCTTTCTCTGCCTTCCTGCTTTCTTCCTTCCTTTCCTTCCCTCCTCCCTCCCCCCTCATTTTTTCTTTCTTTCTCTTTCTTTCTTTCTTTCTTTCTTCCTTTCTTCCTTTCTTCCTTTCTTCCTTTCTTTCTTTCTTCAATCCTTTGAAAACTTCAAGCCATTATCCTCTTGAAATTTGTACAATATTTCCTCTAAGCCTGCAGTGTCCTTCCTTTATGGTCAAGGCTGACTGTTCATTAGTAACATCCCAGGTTAAAAATGGAACCTGAAGAGAAGCCATTCAGAAAACATATTCTAAAGCAGAAAATTTTCTCAAGACACTCACTATCCTACTGTCCCATTATTTCTTAACTTCTATTTCTTCATATTCTGAAATTACCTTACTTACTGCCTTTTATTTAAAAGTGTCTCTCTACCAATTAGAATATAAGTTCTTAGAAAGCAAAATCCCCAGCCCTTTGGCATAGAGTAAATGCTCAAGAATATGTACATACTTACATATATTTCAATGAACACATTTGTACAGACTGAAATGAGAATAGGGAGACTCCCTGATTCACTTCATTTACAATTATTTCTCAAAGAATGGGCTCCTAGAACATATCTAAGTCAGCTATCCATTCCACTGTGTGTGTGGGAATGAAGTTTATTATCACATCACTAAATGGCTTACTTAGATCTCTTTTTTCCTAAAAAATGTTTACAAAGCTGCTGTGCTGTCATACAAAAAGGCAGAAAACTGCCCACCACTTGGTTCATTGCTTTCCAAGCCAGTTATATTTTTTAATTTAAATCTGAGAGATAAACAATGCCCTGGGATGTATTGTGGGGATATAGGATATGACATGAAATTGGGGGGGGGGGGGAGTGTGTGTGGAAAGGGAGGTATCAGTTAATTTCAGTGACATCACTGGGCAGAGGTAGCAAGATGAATTCTGAAAACTGGGACTACAATTTTTTCAATAGAGGCATTCTCAGCTTCGGGCACTTTCTGCTTTTTCTCATCCAAAACATTGAAGGATCTTATCAAATGTTATTCACCATTCTTGCAGTAATTTTATTTCACTTATTTATTGTGACTGATTCTGCTGGAGCTTGAGCTAATCATCTACAAGGAAATAATTTTCAACAGAGACTCAGTAAATTGCTATAAGGTATGGGTCAAAGTAGTTTCTGAAATAAAGTATTCAGAAAACAACTTATATAGTAGGAGATGTGGCTTAGTCTTCTTCGGGACATATAGAAAGTATTGTAATAGTTACCTGCTTAGATATTTTCCAAATAATGAAATTTATGTAATTTTTTTTCATTATATATGGTCCTGTTCTTTTCTTCAACCTTCCTAGGCTTCCTATTAGCTTTATTATGCTCTCCGTTTCACTCATTCATTCATTAATAGATGTTTATTATAAAACTACCAAATACCAGATACTTACCTACAGTGGTGAATTAAGCAAGTCCCTAGCCTCACTTTCTGTTGGAAATTAGTAGTTAGCCTTTAGGAGTACTTATCAGATTTATGGATTCTAAGTGCTTTGATGGACACTATGGTTAATACTAATTCCATTTGAAAGACAAGGAAACTAAACCTTAAACATGCAAATTACTCTTTTGTTTTTCCCAAGGCCAGCAAGTTAGTGAGTGTTAAAAGTGAGATGTGAACACAGTTTGCACATACTCATGTTTTTGGCTGCCACACACTTTTGCATCTTCAGTGTGAACCCTTCCAATACATGTGTCCATGCTGTTTGCCTGCATCCCTGTGTTTTTAAAATACATTTAGTGTTGTAATAATGAAAATAAAGAATGGAAGAAATTTGGAAAATGGGGAAAATAATCATATTAACACCATGTTATAACTATTATTCGCTAAATATTCTCATATACTGTAATCTGTAAAAACACTTGTAATAATAGTACATAACAAATCTATTTCCTGACTTTTTAATTTTATATTTTACTATAATTTTCCATGTTACATGAAATTTACATAGGTTTTGTTATAATTTTTCCATAATTCCACACAGAGTTCATAACATTATTTTTAGAGGCTGCATAAATGTCCATCCACTTGATGTATCATTCCATATTTAACCCCTCCTTGATAGAATATTTTACTCTGCTGAAGAAAATATAGCCACAATTTTATTGCATAAGAGAGCACTTAGGAATTTCAATTCAAATTAAATTGAAAGTATAAAATTATTGGACATCTTTATGGTAGCCAGTCTTCCATGTACTATAATCTATCTCTAAAAATGTACTTGAGTAAGCATTTCTTATATCCTAG
This sequence comes from Mellivora capensis, assembly GCA_004024625.1. NCBI lineage: Eukaryota > Metazoa > Chordata > Mammalia > Carnivora > Mustelidae > Mellivora > Mellivora capensis. Next base: position 236,037 of record PISX010000204.1, read on the forward strand.
CATGCTCCACTCCCTGTGATTTTAAGAATGTTGAGTTGACAGTAAACAGTCTCTAAGTTAAGGAAGCTCCTAATCCAGTCAGGGTAATAGAATTTGAAAACAGTATGAGATAAGAGAACCTGTAAGAACACACCTAGTCTAGTAGGTGGTGATGAAACTGGATGGGACAGAAGGGGCTTCTTGAGGTGACACAAAGAAATCTAAAAGACCAGGAGAAAAATGATAGTGTGTTAGTCTGCTCAGGCTGTTATAAAAGCACACTACAGATTGGATGGTCTAAACATCAGACACAAGCCTCTTTGTGCATGCATGGAGAGAGAGACCTAGTATCTTTTCCTGTTCTTATAAAACACAAGTCCTGTGGGATAAGTTTTCACACTTACGATTTCATTGAACTTAATTATCTCGGTTAAGGTCCTATCTACAAATACAAGGATGTTAAGGGTTAGGACTTCATATGAATTTTAGGAAGACACAATTCAGCCCCAAAATAGATGGAGATGGGGAAGGAGGGATGATGACTGAGATAAAAAGTCCAGAGAAATGAAAGGAATTGATAGAAAAAGTTAGTGAATTATACATTTAGAAAATCATTTTAAAAATTAAGAGGGAGAGAGAAGAAACTACTGGAATAACTACGTATTATCTAAGTGGAGATTTAATTGAAACTTCCAACAAAATTAACAATCACAGTTTGAATAAGTCACTTAAGACAGGGAATCAATTGTTTAACAGAATTTCTAGTTTTTAGATTTGCTTCCAGTCAGACTCAAATATAAATTATTAACTTACTGATTATAAATTCATTCTGAATAATCTGTTCATAATATTTTTGAAAGATAATAAAAAATCTATAATCATAAAATATAAGAGAAGAGACTATATAGACAGAAGGAAGAAGATTGTTGAAAAGAAATATGTACCTTCAGCAGAGTTCTCCAAAGAAAATATACTAAAACTTTGGCAAGGCCTGGAGGCTGTAAAAAGATAGCAAACCAAGAATCTTCTTTTGGCCAATATTTGGACAAACTTGATCAGACTCATAAAGTGGAAAAGATGAAATTTATTTTAAATAAGTTATCTAATAGCATTGTACAAATATTTTGAAAAGCTGTATGTTTTTTGATATATTAAATTTCTTAGCATAAAGTTAGATTTCATAAAAACTTCCTTTGTGGACCTATAATGTAGATTGATATGACAGCTAATTTTTTTACATATTCTCAGAGAATGAGAATGATTTATTAAATACAACTTAGCACTTTGATTTATAAAACCATTGGAGGTGGTAACCTCAATAAATTACTTTGTTATGAATTATGAAATTATTAATACACCTCTACTTAAACATATGTGGTTCATAAAAATTGCATGAAATTATTTATCAGTGGCATTTCCACTTTCTGCCTTATCTAACTATGTTTGATGAATAGGTTGGCATGCCTTTGTTATTACACAGACAATAGTCTTCACCAAACATATGGCTTAGGGTTTAAAAAGTTAAATTACATGAATATTTATGAATACACTGTCCAGCATACAGAAACTCTAAAATATTTGAATGGCTGAGATTTAGTGCTCAACTTCATAAAGCAGATAAATGTTGGAGTTAAATTTAAAACAAAATAACTATCATTTAATTATCATTTAATTATTAATTGCTAAACTGCTAAAAGTTTTAACTTCCATGATTTATTTAACTGCTCAAAACATTTTTTTCTGTCTCCTTTATTTATCAAAACATTTTATAAATAGGGATACTGAGTAACTCACTGAAATTCATATTGTTAGTAAATTATGTAGCTAGAAATTGAAACCAAGTATGTTTGATTCAAGATTCCATCTTACTTTTCCTAGCTTCAAAAGCGGAAAAAAGATACCATGTCCTCCCTAATGCACTACATTGCTTTGAGATTCAAATGTAAGAATGAACATATTTTGTATATGATAACATGTAAATAGTTGTAAAATTATTTGTTTAGTTGAGGATGATTTACCTAAACTATACCTGATATTAGCTGTCCATACAAAAAACACAAATAGGTCTAAGAAGCAGCTAAATGAAAAGCTAGGCTGGGCAGTTCAACATGGGGCTTGATCTTGGGACTCTGGGATCATGACCCAAGCCAAAGGCAGATGCTTAACCAACTGAGCCATCCAGGTACACCTAAGGTCCTAATGTTCAACCCAATTAGTGGTTAAACAATGCTCCCAGATGAGAACCAGGTCAACTGAAATTCTTCTAGGTCCAATTTCAAGTCCAAAGGACTTTCAACATCTCTATACACTATGCTATGTTCACCACAAATGTAACTAGGATCTGTCACTAGACAATGCTATTACAATATTATTGACTATGTTTTCTAGGCTGTAACTTTCATTCCCATGACATATTCATTCCATAACTGTATCTTTCACTCCCCTGCATCCTTGCATCTGTGAAATAAATTCCATTTTATTGTGGTGAATGATTTTTTTAGTGTATTTTTGAATGAAGTTTGCTAATATTTTATTGAGGATTTTTCATCTATGTTCATCAGTGATATTGGCTTATAGCTTTCTTTTTTTGTAGTGTTTTTGTCTGGGTTTTGTTACAGTGTAATGCTGGCTTTTCAGAATGTGTTTGGAAGCTTTCCTTTCTCTTCATTTTTTTTTAATGGTTTGAGAGAATAGGTATTAACTCTTCTTTAAATGTTTCGTAGCACTTACCTATGAATTCATCTGGCTCTGAACTTTTATTTTTTGGTAGTTTTTTTAATAATAATTCAGTTTTATTACTAGTAATTGGTCTGTTCAAGTTTTCTATAGAAATAGATTCAGTTTGAGAAGATTGTATGTTTCTAGAAATTTATTTATTTCTTCTAGACATTCCAGTTTGTTGGCATTAATTTTTTATAATCTTTTATATTTCTGTGCTTTCAGTTGTAGTTTCTCCTCTTTAGATTCTGGTTTTATTTAGAGTCCCCCCAGAAAGAAATTTTCAATATCACCTATAGTTGGGATTTGAAGCAGTCTAATAAATGTCACTTCTATTTCCCACCAAACTTGAAACTAATTGAGATGCACTCAGGATTCAAAAAAAGGTAAATGGAAATGGAATCTTTACTATAGAAAGCACAGAATTAAGGAATGTTTTGTGAATATGTGGCATTAATTGGCTTCATGGTACTGAATGAAACAGTATGTGTCTGATCACAGGCAAGCAAGGATAATGACAGACCTATCTAGGGGAGTAAGACCTTTACATTTTAAATTAACTTTACAACAAGAAGTATGTGCTCTCTATAGTCAGTCATAATCCAAAACAAGGAAGAAAAGGGGTTGAGGATGTATACTCATGACCTGATCCCAAATTACCAAAAATACCATTTATTTGCCTTTAAGGAATAAAGGGACGGTAGAGATACACAAAAGTGAGTGCTAATTAATGTCTCTTTGTAAGAAAACATGGAATAAAAAAGAATGGAGACTCATAGTAGTACTAGACTAAGATTCAGCACTCAAAGATTTTGTTTTAACTTTTTAAAAAAAAATTTTTAGAACTGTTTTAACAATTTTTTTAGAAATTATTTTTCAAATTATTTTTAGAATTGTTTTAACAATTCTCCTATATGTGCTTTGAAAAGTATTCCAATTTCTTCTGAGATAATGGACCAACTTCTACAATAAGAGTCTCTTAGCCTTAAATTGTGCCCCCCCCCCAATTACTACAGATACCTGTACCAGGAAAGATATACTTTGAAAGTGGAGCCAAAATAACTTCAGGCAGATCCAGGAGCCAAGAAGAAAAGAAGATGGGCTATTATTTTTAATCTAATTGCCTGACTGAAGCCAGGGCAGAATCATCATGGCAACATGGCTGACTACAGAGTGTATAGGTGGAAACACACAGAGTATTTCATCAGTGAGGTTTCATTCTTATATATGATGTCTATTCATTATCAAACCTTGAAAAATATATATAGTATAAAATTCCCTAATCCCTAAATAGCACTTTATGTGTTTTGTTCTTACAGCAGTCAGAAAGAGGGACAATGATACCCAGGAGGTTGGGCAATAAAGGAAAATATTTTGAAGCTCATCTGACTTTTTTTTTACTCTCTACAAAACAAAGGTATCAACCCTCTTTGTAGAAAAACAAAATGGCCCCTGGCTGTATTACTCTTCATTATTCTCGTTGAATATTACATACGATTCATGACATTAGCAGGTAAAAGCTACTTATAACAAAAATGGTTAGAAATTTGAGTTTTTTAGGTTTGATTGCTTTGGTATTATTCATATTATGAAAAATGTGGTAAGCACATTAAATAGTGGTTCAATTTTCTTTTTCAAAAGATATGTATTCCAAGACCTGTAGAACAAAAATAATCAATTTTTTATCAAAAAAAGTGTATATTTCACAGAAATCTAATAAATTTTGATAATTTCAATAAAGCCCTCCGTATTGAATACAGTTTACCCCCTTTCACAAAACCATAGCGTAAAATCTGAGCAATTTATTAATAAACTAAGTCTTCTTATGTAACACTTATTTTAAAAATGTTATAACTATTCTATGAAACATAAATGTTTTTAGAAGATAATCTGAAATAATCAACCAGGTTGTTTTAGATTTTCAGTATAGGTGAAAATTATATTGAAAGCTTCTTGAAAAATGCAGATATTTTCCATTTCCAGGTATTTAATTTAGTATCTGCAGTGGTGACCAGAAACCTTCAAATGTTAGCCAGTGGCACAAATGATACTGTCTTTGTTCAAAGTATAAAACTTGCTAAAAGAATGCCACATCCTTGTCTGGGATAAAATTTTACCAGACCTTTGCTTGGCATGCTCCTTCTCCTAATCCTCTAAAGGTCACATTAATGCTACTCTTTCAAGAGAACTTTTTGGACCATTCATGTCACTTTCTATTACATCTCCCTGTTTAGTTTCTTCATAGCTCTTGTCAATAACAATATGTTTTTTTCCTGTAATGTTCATGGTTGAATCCCAGTACCTTAATAGTACCTGGTACATAATATGAATCAACAAATATCCATTTGCTGAATAATGAAGTACAGTGTGAGATGATAATTAGAAACACTAATCATTGGATGAGAAAAATGTATCTTTCTTACTAAAAGCCAAACATATCCATTACAAGAACACTATATTTACATAAATGAAAACACAAAATAGAGAAAAGAAACCTTCACTAACAAATCATAACCACACCCCTGAAACATTTTTGTACTCTTTTTTGCTTATTATAACTAAATATCATACAGAATGCTATGCTTTGCTCATTTTTCACTTTATAATTTGGAGCTGATGTTGTCAGTAACTCACCCATGGCCTTTAGAATTTTCAGTGTGCTCTGACCAACTTCTAACTGCCAGTGTTTGTATCAATGTACTGAGATGGAAATTCTGGGCATGCAAACACCCCAATTCCCTTGACCCTCAAGCAGGATAATCTTGATATATGTTTTACACAATTTATCTTGGATGCTATCCTCTATGTTCCTTATTTACCAGATTAATATATAATGACCAATAACTCTTATAGGTGATTGGCTGAGTTATTGAGTATTAACTGATTACTCATATACAAACTAATAGTTGAATTAGAATAAAGTTCCTCAGTGACTTAACCAGAGTTGCTGGATACTGGTGTTCTGGTAATTTTATCAAGCCATGAAAGAAACAATGCTGAAAAGTCTTTTAAATCATGTAATGACATAGGTGCTTGATCCACTTCTAAGTCAATCTCCCTCTACTTTTTAAAATACATGTAATTCCCACCAAACTTTTCTAATTTTTCTAAATCTTTTAAATCTCTTCTCATTCCTCCCTAAATTATCCCTATATGAAAGGCTACCTGGTTATCTGTTTTATACAGTTCAGGTACCTATCCAAACATACTTATTTTGTTTAGCATTTCCTATCTGTATTTCGGAAGGCTGTTTTGTTATTGTGTGTATATTATATAAAACCACAGAAATCACAGATTTTGATTATGTAAATCACAAAACCCTTCAACTGGTTATTCTTTGATTAACAATACACAATGAAGTAAGTTCTCAATGTTTGCTTGTGGTCGACAATTACGATTACAAGGTAACTATCTGAAGAGTTGACCAAGGGTGTTGGGAATATTAATTAATGGAAATAAATTGGCCTATCGCAATGGACCAAATTGCAGTAATATCTGACACTATGAAGCAGCCCTCCATGTCAAAAAAGATGAATGTAAACAAATAAGTTTTCTTTCTATATTTGGGAAATTATCCTTGAACCAGTGTTCTTAATATATTTAGTAGTGTATCTTGGACCTATAATATGCATATGTAAAAATGTAGGTAATAGTCTGCCATCTGGAACATAACTAAGTACATATATATGTGTGTATATAATGTATGTATATATAAATGTATATATACATACATGTACTTATTTTTACATCCACACACACAAACACACAAAGCATCCATTATACATATTTATCAATTTATATATAAAGCTTCTCTTTCTCACATGGATACTATGGTAGTGGTATCTTATTTTTAAAACACATTATGTATCTAAGAAAGGCTGTGTTACATATATCCATACGTGAGAGCCTAAGTGATTATCGATTTTTTTGGAAATAGGACTATTATTCCATGATCTATTATTGCTAGATACAGACCATTCTTTCTACTACTCTCTTCTGAAGGAGAAAGTAGAGTATGTGTGTTAGTAGGGAAAAGTAGATGGCAAGCACTAGTAAATTAAAGAATGAAAGCTCATCCTGCTGGTTCCTGGAAAGAGATGTGATGCACAGTTTATCCACACTCAGCAGAGGAAAAGATTAAGAAAAAGCTTTAATTTTCTTTTTTTGTTATTTTTGTTAAAGTTAACATAAAGTGACTTTTTGTTGTTGTATGCTTTTTGGAAAATGAATTTCCTCATCAAAGAAGTTATCCCTGCCTTGAAAAACAGTTTTCCATCAGGCACATTCCCAGGATACTTACAAGCCTGTTTCATTAAAGAGAAAAACTCTATATACCAGTCATTAAATTTCTGTGGACAAAGTTTGAGAAGGGTTTGATTTATATCAGATTTTACTTAATAACAAACAGAGCAGAAAGAGTGCATGGTTCCAAATAGGCTTAGGCTCAACAACATGCAAACTTAAGTCTGCCTGCATTTTCTTAAGTGGCAACTTCAGAACTCAATCTTGTTTAAGATCTGATCCCATGGGCAAGAAGTCTTCTCCAGCATCCCCAGAATAATAAGCAGAAGAAATATCTTAATCTATAAAAGACTCTGGTCCTTTGAAACACATCACTGTGTCTAAGAGTTAACAAGTAAATTAGGTGCAAGGTGAGAATATAGTATCTTAGAACTCAGCTCTGGTTCATGAATATTCAAAGGATAAGGGATAAAAGCAATGTAGAAATTAAAGAGCAGAGAGAGAGAGTGTTATGATGTTTAGAGGCCTATCGAAAAACACAAGAAGGAAGTATCAACAGAGTGTAAAAAGGCAGGGTTCCTTTGATTCCATGTCTGTCATTTATAGGTGGCATGACCTTAGGAAGATAGCTTAACTTCTCAATGTCTGTGTCCTTGGTGGCAAAATTGGGTCAATAATCATACCTAGCTCACAGGATTACTAGGAAGTCTTAACAAGATAAAATATATAAAGTTATTAGGAATGTCTTTAGAGTTTCATACTATTATATTATTATCATCAAAATTGTTTTAATATTAGTACTTAAAAGCGATTATTATCTTCACTTCTTGACATACAACTTCAGTTATTACCACAGTCTCTTTTTTATTTCTAATGCCTATTTTAGTTCAGTCTTTTAAACATAAAGACAAAAATTTTGTGATCCTTTCATTTCTGTTTTTAATTGAAGTACAGTTGACATACATTATTTCAGATGTACAACAGTGCTTCAACATGTCTATACATTATGCTATGCTCCTCAAAAGTGTGGCTACCATTGGTCAGCATACAACACTATTATAATTACAATATCATTCATTATATTCCTTATGCTGTACCTTTTATTCCTATGACATTAATCCCATACTGAAAGCCTATATCTCCTACTCCTTTTCACATATTTTTACTAATTCCCCCTAGCCCCTCTGGCAATCAACAGTTGTCTATATTTATGTGTTTGTTTCTGCTGTTTATTTGCATATGCATTTGCTTTATTTCTTTTAGATTCCACAAATGAGTGAAATCATATGATATTTGTCTTTTCTGACTTATTTCACTTAGGATAATATCCTCTAGGTTTATCCATGTTATCACAAAGAGAATTCATCCTTTTTATAGCTGAGTAATATTTAATTTTATATATAAATATTATTTGTGTGTGTGTGTGCACACACACATATGCACACCATTCCTTTATTCATTCATCTATCAATGGTCACTTGGGTTCCTTCCATGTCTTGGTTAATGTAAATATTGCTATAATAAATGTAGAGGTACATTTATCTTTTCTAATTAGTGTTTTCATTTCCTTTGGGTAAATACCCAGTAGTGAAATTACTGGATCACATGGCATTTCTATTTTTTAATTTTTTGAAGAACCTCTGTACTGTTTTCCACAGTGGCTGTAAGAGTTTGAATTTCTATGAACAGCGCATAAGGGTTTCTTTTTCTCCACATCCTCGCCAACACTTGATTGTAGCCATTCTGACAGTTGTAAGGTGATACCTCAATGTGGTTTTGATTTGCAGTTCCCTGATGATCAGTGATACAGAGCATCTTGTCATGTATCTTTTGGCCATCTGAGTATGTCTTCTTTGGAAAAATATCTATATAGGTCTTCTGCCCATTTCTCAATATGATTGTGTTTTTCATGTTGAATTATCTTATTTATATATTTTGGAAATTAACTTCTAATTGGATATATCATTTCAAATTTCTTCTCCCATTTAGTTGGTGCCCTTTCTGTTTTGTTGATTTTTTTTTTGTGCTTTGTAAAAGCTTCCACTTTTGGAGCACCTGGGTGGCTCAGTAGGTTAAAGCCTCTGCCTTCGGCTGGGGTCATGATCCCACGGTTCTGGGATTGAGCCCCGCATAGGGCTCTGCTCAGGAGGGAGCCTGCTTCCTCCTCTCTCTGTCTGCCTCTCTGCCTACTTGTGATCTCTGTCAAATAAATAAATAAATAAAATCTTTTAAAAAAAAGCAGCTTTAAATTTTGATGTAGCTCCACTAGTTTATTTTTGTGTTTATTTCCTGTGCCTGAGGAAACGTAGCTAGAAAAACTTTGCTAAGGCCAAAGTCTAAGAAATTACTATCTGTTGTCTTCTAGGAGATTTGTTTTCCTATCTCATATTTAGGTCTTTACTCCATTTTGAATTTTGTGTGCATGTGTGTATGTGTGTGGTGTGTGTGTGTATGGTGTTAGTGGTCCCATTTCATTCTTCGGCATGCAGATGTCCAGTGTTCCCAGCACCATTTATTGAAGGGACTGTCTTGTCTTGCCTCTTTTGTTGTAGGTTAAGGGATCATATAAGCATGGGTTTACTTTTGGGCTCTCTAAAATGTTGCTATTATTTTAAAGGGTTAATGGCACATTTCTTGAATAGATATAAATAACCCAGATGAAATAACTCTTACACTTCTCCCAAATAACGCACATTTAATAACCTATGAGTTATAGAAAATTGGATAAACCTAAAAACTTACTTTTTTATTTTTTTATTTTTTTAAATCATATTTAATTAAGTTGAAAGGTGAGATTCTCTAATTCTGAGATAAAGTTGAAAGATTCATGGACACATATTTGCATAGTTGAGGACAAAAAAATTAACCATTTTACAAATTATGGAACTTAAATTTTAGGATATTTCCTAAGGACTTACAGCTTATAAATTGGTGTAAAAATACAAACACTGACATTTAGGCTACAAATTGCAAAGCAAAACCAGTATAAGTAAATACCAATGATTTGTCTCACAATAATTTGGTAATTTTTTTTCCAGAGTGTGGCCAAGGATATAACATTTATCAGGACTTAATTGCAAGGAGTATCAGAATTATGTGGTTTTTTTTGGAAATCCATTAATGGAATATAAATGAGATAATCTATAACCACTGATTGATTCAATATTTTCTCTGTCATTTGTTTGTGAATATGGGGGATGGAGAATAAAAGTTAATAAAATTCTATTCATGTAGAAATGCAATACCATTCAGTCTCAATATCCCAAACAAGTGGTTCAAAACAGATTGTCATATAGCAAATTACTGGTATGTTCATCTAGGACAATGAGTTCTGCTTTTTTGTCGTCTTAGCAATTATAGTCACCCTCAGGACCTTGAAAGGGAGATATGCTTATTTTCCTGCTCCCACAGTCATGTATCAGATTGATTTAAAATCATAGGTATCTAGAATCAATATGAAGCTTTTCAATAATACTGAAATTATATAGTAGTTTTTAAAAAGAATTTTGCTCTCACAGGAACATAACATTTTGAGATAGAAAACATAGTAGTAAAAAGAATACCTTGCATTTATTTGGCATTCTTTTTGGTTATTTAGAAAATATTAATAAAATACTGTTTTTCAAACAATGGTACACAAACTAGTAATCATGAGAAAGAGGATTGTTTGTTATCCATAGATTAAAAGGCTTAACCAGGGGCATATGAGAAAATTGAAATTGAGCCATTATTTAACTTTTGAAACACCAAAATTATATTTAAAGGAATCTTTAGAATTAAATAATTTCACATATTTTGTACTGATTTTCTTTAAAAAAAAACAGATCAGTGATAATTATTTCTGTCTGTATTAGTTTGAATGGGCTGTTGATTCGAAGAACTCTTGATGGTTTAGGCTACACATTTCAAATATGTCCCTGACTGACAACTATAAGGAAAGGAAGAAATGTTCACTTAACTGAAAATTGTACAATAAATAAGATACCATTCCCATATGAAGGTGATTTTAAGAGCTGAATATGAGTTGCTCTGTTTTAAAATCACTGTACTGATGGAATTTTTAGAATAATTATTTAATATGTGATGACAGGAAGTCTGCATTTATGGGAGTCATATAATACACACTTTTATTTCATGTCTTAAAATTGTGTTTTTCTTGGCTACTCAGGGCTTTCTGTGGTTCCATATAAATTTTAGAGCAGTCTTTTTTCCACTGCTGTAAAAACAAAACAAAACAAAACAAACAAAAAAAACCTATTAGAATACTGATAGAGATTATATTACTATAAAATGTTTGATTCATTATCAGTCATCTGCATCACTCATTAGTAAGACAGGAATGATATTGTAGTTGAATCCATAAAATATCAACACATAAAGCAAAAAATCCTAAAACATATGTATTAAAGCTGTGTCTGCCATTCTGTAAGATATTCCAGTATCTCTGATTTTCTGGGTTACCATGACAGCAAGCAATTTGTGTACTACTTCATAGTTAAGAATTAATTTTTTTACCCTCATCTGCCTTTTCTAAATATCTTCTATATTAATTTATTAATATATTTATATATTCCATATATAATAAATTTATTAATTTCTAAATAATCTTTATATATTTTCAAACAATAAAACTTTTTTAAATTATTTAAAATTTAAATCTAAAAAATAAAATTGTTCATAAATTATGTAGTATGGTTACATAGTTATAAGAAATTATATAGTTAACAGAATAATTAGTTGTTATATTATTTATCTGATAAATTATTATGCTTTAATAAAAACAAAAAATATAATGAATGTTTTACTGTTAGAACACTTCTGTATTATTAGTAGTATAAATAATTCTAATAGTTAACAATAGTCCCAGATATTTAATAATTTAGCCCCTACACACAGACACACACATACACACAAAACAAAACAAATTTGGCACCATTAAATACTCCTTAAAAAGAAAATGGCATATCTAGAAATACATCATTATTTGTACATTTATATTATGATTGACATTAGCATATATTCCAATTAATGTAAAATATTAGAGAAGTAAAACAACATTATCAACAAATTAACATTGTGTTACCTTAAATTTAAACTGTTTCAGTCTTTCAAAAGTTTGATATCAGCATAAGAGAAGAATTTCAAAAAGATTTTCACTATCAATTCTTTAGTTTAAAAATCAAATCTTCGGGACACCTAGGTGGCTCAGTTGGTTAAGCTGCTGCCTTCGGCTCAGGTCATGATCCCAGCGTCCTCGGATCGACTCCCACATCGGGCTCCTTGCTTGGCAGGGAGCCTGCTTCTCCCTCTGCCTCTGCCTGCCACTCTGTCTGCCTGTGCTTGCTCTCTCTCTCTCCCTCTCTCTCTGACAAATAAATAAATTTAAAAAAAATTAAAAATCAAATCTTCTATGAGTTTATTTAAAAAATAGTGTAAATCTGACTAAATTCATACACTTAATAATTCACTAAGAAAAAATTAAGAAGGGATCCTTGGCCTTAAAAAATCTTGTAAATCTGAATTTTAACACTCATGTTAATACACATCTTCATTTAAGCTCTTGGTACAAATGTCACCTCTTCAGAAAGACCTTCCCAAACTACATTTTTATATTACTTTCATCAGTTTTTATACACATGCACTTATATTGTGTCATTATATTTATGACTTCCAGTAATTATATTACATATTTATTTGTTTATTTTTTATGTTCTTTATTACAGTGTAAGTTCCATAAGAGTATGAATTTTCTATTATCTGTCTTGTTGTCTACGCTAACTTCAGGGCTTATAACTGTTCTTGGTATTCAATAGTTTAATAGTTATTTTCTATAAACTGCTTTAAATAAAAAGGCATTTAAAAAAAGCTAAGAAATCTCACCACACTTTTTTATATTTGTTGAAAGGATTCTTTTTAATATTTTCATTTTTTATTATGTCACTTAGCCAACATATAGTACATCATTAGTATTTCAGGTAGTGTTCAACAATTCATTAGTTACTTATAACACCCAATGCTCATCACAATACATGCAAAAGAATTCTTTAAATGTATTTAGTGATGCCATATATTATTCATATGTGGACACAAAGAAAAAAATACAAGAAGAGCACATTGGTTAAAGTATTCCTAGATCTTCTTCATATTCAAAGTTCAACTAGTCTAAATAACTCTTTTTGATGAAGAATGGCCTAGGTTCAGGTTGTTTTTTTCTCATGCTATGGTCCTCAGTTCCATCAGGAAGGTGTCTCCACATTTTCTTACACTGCGATGACATTCATTCTTCTAGTATTGATGCTGAAAATTTCTGTATTTTACCAAAGAGCATCAGTGTAGGATTTTCAGATAAAAACAACGAGGAGTCATATTTCTTTCTCAAATGGTCTTTAAGCAGTTTGTTTGTTCATGAAACTTGAAACAGTTGTAGATGTCCACTTGTAACACTAGAAATAACAACTTGATTTACCCATGCATAGGTGATAAGGAATGACATAATAATTTTTAATAAGCAAGAACTGTTGTAAGAGATCAAGTAAAGGAAACATCCCAATTTGAGAGATGTTAAAATGTAGAAAACATTTAGCTTACATTAATAAAACATCACAATAATAATATGGCATGTAAAATATTGTAGGACTCACCATAGACCACTACAGAGCTATATTTTTTGCTGTATGTATATGCTATATATAACTGTGTGTGTGTGTGTGTGTGTATAAAATCATCTTATTAAATGCTAATGATATTCTTTGGAGGAAGTGACGAGTATCACTGTTGGAGCAAAGGTAATGAAACCCCCATATTTACCCCAAACACTTTCATAAGGAAAATGATTGATAAACCTATGGCTAAAAAGCAGGACTATTTTTCCTCTTAAAATTCTCTATAAGTGATTTTTTTTTAAGATTTTATTTATGTATTTGACAGAGATCACAAGTAGGCAGAGAGGCAGGCAGAGATAGAGGAAGAAGCTGGCTCCCTGCTGAGCAGAAAGCCCAATGCGGGGCTCCATCCCAGGACCCTGGGATCATGACCTGAGCCATAGGCAGAGGGTTTAACCCACTGAGCCACCCAGGTCCCCCTCTACAAGTGATTTTTAACCACTTGTTCTTATTCTTTATTTTGTGCTGACCAGCAAAACCCACCAGTTATAGTAATTAAAAGTCATAAAAATCATTAAGTACACCACTACACAGTGAGTCCAAAAATGAGTTTCTATCTGTGGTCATCAGATTTATTCATACAAAAACCTGAAGCAAAACCATTCCAGAAAAAGGGCTCTATCTTCCCAATCCCAAGCCCTGCAAGGAGAGAGGACTGGGAAAAAATAGCATAAAAATGAGTGGTGAAGATGATTAGAAATAGACCATAATCTCATGTAAAGACCACAAGTAATACAGGCCTTATTTAGAGCTTTTAAGGATGTATAGAAAACAAAAGCAAATAAAAACAGTTGGGCTATCTCCCAACATTCTGTCCCTTACCCCACTTCTCTGCTAAGAAAGCCCCAAATGTTGTAATAAGAAGTGCCAATGTGCTTAGGGAGGATGACATCCTAAACACAGTGAGTGAAGCCTACTGGTCAAAATTGCTTACTTTGCCAGTGATTGGCTTAGAAAAAAACATAGGGAGAAAATACTATAGGCCTTGAGAATTGAGAAGCAATATCCCTCCTGTTGAAAATAGAGGGTAGCAAAAAAAAAAAAAAATCTAGTATTTCTGCCTTGCTGCTTTCAGATGTCGAGGACAAAATGTTGCAACTCTGATGATGTTTTAGGAACAGGAGAATAGCCAGTGTACCGGGCAGAACTATTGAGAAGTCTTCACTACATCACTGAAGCACCCTTTGTGATATATCCCACTTCTAGAATTTCTATTAAGGAAGACATACAACTGCCTACTATTTAAGGCAAAATTATTCAGATACATTGTAATTTGAGAACAACACGTCTTAACTGAATCAGCTGTCCACTTTAAAAATCAGTTCAAGATTAAGTTTGTTATCCTCCATTCCCTCATTCCATTGGAAGCAGCTTTTATTTATCCATAAAATCAGAAAGACTTTGAAGCTGTAGGCTATATATAAATGATGGGGATAGTCTTTCCTTTCTCTTGTCTGCCCATTTTTAATCTTATCTTGTACCCTTCTTTTCTTTACTTCATTTACTTTTATGGCTTCATTTTCATGCCATTTGTCTTTCCTATCAAATACAGGAATTTATATCACCGTATTTGGTTGTACAAGATAACAAATAATTACCAACGCTAATCCAAATAGCAGAAAATTCAACTATCCTTTGAATACACATGTATGGCATACGATTTTGTGAATTATATTTATCTTTGCAATTATGGTATATTTACCACAATATTAACATCATTTAGATCCCTTCTGCCTGTGCCAGTTGAGGACAGAGAGAAGACAGAGGTACATAAAAAACATTCAGAGGAAACCCAGAGCACATCACAAAAATGCAATTTATCAAACTAGAAAGTTAATAGGAACCACTTACCACAATTTCCTTATTCCATTCATGAGAAGACTAAGGATGAGAAAGGTAGTGATGTCATTAACTGTTAGTAGTAAGGCCAAGAAATCAATCCTGGTTCCTAATTATTGATATGGTCCTGTCTAAATTGCATTATATGGCATGCTTTCAGAGTATCTTGGTTGTCCCTTGTTTTGCCTCGTTGATAAGCCAAAGCAAATTAGCCTTAACCAAGTGAAATACTAAATGAAGAGCTGGATGCATAAATGTGATACAAAAGGAGTGACAATCAAAGCTCAATTTCATTTAACTCAAAACAGTGCAGGTGAATGTTCTCTACGCTTCTCGCAATTTTCTTATTTCCATATTTCCTCTCAGTGTTATCTTACTTAATTCTAACTGTTGTTAATTTCCTCTTGTGTCTATTTCTATTTCTTTAATTTTGTTCTTTCTATTCATGTACTAATTTAACAAATATATAGGCCAGACATTGTTCTAGGACTTAGGAAGATAAGAGTAAATTGACAAATGATTCTTTCTCATGTATCTTTTACCCTAATAAGAAAAATAAATAATAACAAATAAATATATAACAATGTTAGGCATTCTTTTTTTTTTCCTTTTTTTAAAGACCCCATTCATTTGACAGAACTTTAGGCATTCTTAATGAGCCAGGCGCTATTCCAAATACTGTAAATAAAGTAACATCATTACTATCAGGTGCTATTATTATTTTTATGATGGAGGGAACTAAGGTAAGATAAAATTGTTCAAGGTCACACAGCTAGTAAATAATAATACTTAGGAAATATGGCTCTGAAGTCTGTATTCTTGATCACAATGCCATGGTAGTTCTTGGTGTGATAAGAGTTCTGAAAAGCATAAAAGCAAGACTTGTTAAGCGAAAATAGTGGTGAATATATATATAGGGGGATATTTTCATTAAGGGGATCAGAGAGAGCCTCAATAAGAAAATGAAGGGGCTAGCCATGCCACCAGATAAGAAAGAACTTTGAGAGATCTGGAAAAATAAAGCCTTGAATTGGGGCTGTGCTTTCTGGGTTTAGAGAACAATAAAGAAAACAACCTTAATGATCTGCAGTGAGAGGCAAATGGTTGATGAGTTAACAGAATGGGTGAAAACAAGGTGGGTTGGATTATGGATTTTAATGTATTTTTTATATGCGATGAAAAAACTTGGAGAAAATTTGAGCAAAGAAATGACACATTTAGATTTAAAGGATTAGTTGGACTAATAGTCTATAAAATAACATAATGGCACCAAAAATGAAATAAGAACCAACAAAGATGTGAGAGGATACCTAGGGTTTTGACAATAGAAGTGGTCAGTGGTGGGTCAGATACTTATGTATATAAACTAAGGGTTGCCTTAGATATGAGGAGTGGAGATAGCATGGAATCAAGGCTGACTTCCAATTTTGAGGTTTTTGTTTGTTTGTTTTTATCTTGGCCCACAAGCAGATTACTGTGATAGGTACTATGGTGGAAAAGCCTAGGTAGGGGAGAAGCAGATTAGGAGATAGGGTAAACGTTTAATTCAGGACTTTTTGAATTTGAAATACGTGTTATTCCTGAACTATTGTGGTAGCGTGCACTAAATTTAAATTTCAAAACTGCTAATCAATTCAGTAATAAAAAAAAAACAAAAAACTTTTAGGTATGTTTGGATGACTTGGTTTGTGCACCTACATTTTTAACTATACATTTTATGGAAATCAAATGCAAATGAAGTAATTAACATTTAGTATCTGATTGAGATGTCTTTTATGTATAAAATACACATGAGTTTAAAGACTTTAGTTGAGTAGACCATAGGATATATTAAGTCTGAATTCAGTAAAGAAATTGACATTGGAGATATACATTTTGAAGATATCAGTAAAAGTATGGTGCTAAAGATTTGGGACTGAATCAATTAGAGAGTAATTTTCTTTAGCAAAGAGCAATATCTTCATGTGTGCTGGCAATCAGATCATGAAAAGCATCTGGCTTCTTTGGATGAGGTTTGCATGTTTATTTTTATCTGGGGATTGGGCAGTGGAGAGCAAAGAGGGGAGAAAAATGAATTTTTGTCTTTTTTGTTTTCATATAATTTTTAAAAAGTAGCAAGATACCTGTATTTCAGTCCTTCTTATCTCCCCCCATCTAAACCAATTTTGATGAATTGAAACAAAGCCCCAAATCACTTAGCTAATTTTCCAAAAGTTTCCCAGATGAGTAGCATTGCATTTAGATTAGGATTTATATACATTTCAACACAAACCTTAGCACTCATTCCATTGCACTTGGGCTGATTAGATGCCCTGGTTTGCTTGAACCTGCCACGGTCAGCAGCTTCTTATTCTGATTTAATTATCAGTAGTATCTCCTATTAAACAGCAAAATTCAACTGGAAAAATTTGAAAATTTATTAGCTTTATTTAACAATTCATGTATTGGGCAGCATCCCTTCTAGCAAATAGAAAGCAGATCTGAAGAGCTGTAGAAAATGGAAAATGTTTATAAGCAGAAAGGGAGTAAGAAAAGGAAAAGAGTGAAATGGTTTAGCCACAGCCACCTTCCTTTGGGGCTGAAAGGAGACTACTGAGTGGAGTACCTCACTAGTGCTGAGCAGGTAATTCCAGACTGACTGGTAAAGGTTATATGTTCCCAGGAGAGGCTGAAAGTGTGGTTTGCTAATGTGGGGCTTAGCACAACTGAGTCCATTTGGGGCCTATTGTCTCTCTCTCTCTTTTCTTTTTATCACCCCTTTTAAATGTTTCCTAATTTGGATGATTAAATTATATATTCATCCAAATTTTTCTATTTTTCTTTAGTCTGATGAAAAAAAGTTTTCCTGTTTGATCTGGCTTGCTGTTTTATTTTTGTTTGTTTTGTTTTTGTTTTGTTTTATTTAACTTTTTAGTTTTACTTGTTTTATTTTATATTTCCTAACACCTATCATTTTTCTCTCTGTCCATCTCAACTGTTTTACTTTATGTCAGGATTTTATCAGTTCTTGCTTGGATTATACAATCAGATTTTTACCTAGTGTCCCTGCCTCCCCACCTCACCACTTTGATCCAATCAATAGCACATACTTGCCAAGACTAGATTTTCAAAAACACATCTTATTAAGAACTATAAAAAATTAAATAAATAAACAAACAAACAAACAAATAAATAAATAAATAAAACAAAAACATAAACGTGAAAGATTTGGGAGGCAGGAGAGGAAGAGTTTCAATGTAAGGCAGAATTGAAAATAAGAGCAGCCTCACAATATGCAAGCATTTGAGTTTGACCTTGATGAATAGACAGATACTCACTCAAGGTCGGGGAGGAAGGAATATGTAGGAACACTGATTGAAAAAAAAAATACAGAAGTGAAATCAAGAGAATGATTGGACTTCCTTACATATATCTGTTCAGTTCATGCTTTTTTGCTAAACTGCTCCTATGTCTTTTGCTTTTAATCTCTTTGCAGGCAATGATAATCTTTTTTTTTTTTTTCTAGAATGATTTGTTCACCCAAAAAACGTACTAAATTAATGCATTATAAAAATGATATTTCAAAAATATAATCTTAGACATACTCAACAATTAACAGAGGTTTCTAGTGACAAGATGTCTAGCTTATAGAATATCACTTGGAATACCTTTGAGTTGCATACCATGGTTGGATAAGCCCCAAGCAACTCGTTTTCCTCCATGTATGCCAATCAAGACAGGTAAAAACGCAGCATTTTCTTCAATCCTTCCATCTCTTTTGCATATACATTATTTCCAAGTACTCTGAAGTGCTCTCTCATTTGGCCTTTATCTTATCCTAGAACTTTTTATATGTTGTAACTATTTTAAGGGCATTTTTTGTGTGTGTTTCAGAATAATGAGGACACTCTAAAAGATTGAAAGAATAAACAATGAAAAATATAACTTCCTAAGAACGATGCCTTTGCTATTGTGATCCACCAACCACAAGTCATCTATCCTTTTTTTGATGAGTAAATCACACCTTCAATATACATTATGAACAAAAATGTATACATATCTAATTAATACTTTGATGCTTTTAACAACTACTTTTAAGACCAGTGATTCTTAGCATGAAGAGATACTAAATACAGCCACTTCTTCCAAGAATATACCTAGGCTCATGGCATCACTGAAGTTATTTTCATGAGGGCAGGATTATAATGAGTTAAATGGAATATTTGGGAATAGGAAGGTCTGCACTGGAATGTTACTTCTGTAAATATGATTCCTGAAAACAGGAATTTTGTTTTATTAGTGGCTCTGTCATAACATTTAGACCAAAAGCTGACTGGTATTAAGCACTAAATAAATCCTAGTGAAGGAACTCAAGGATACCAACCACAATGGTTAACATTTCAAGCCTTCCATCTCCTTGTCTAAAGTGAGGTGGTCAATTCAAAGAGTTCTAATGTCTCTGCTACATCCTATATTCTATGTTTTAGCTAACAAAACAATGTTAAATGTTCTTTTTTGTTGCCCATTATTTTTTCTCCTCACAGCT
Organism: Mellivora capensis; assembly: GCA_004024625.1. NCBI lineage: Eukaryota > Metazoa > Chordata > Mammalia > Carnivora > Mustelidae > Mellivora > Mellivora capensis. The sequence continues at coordinate 256,002 of PISX010000204.1, forward strand.
TTATTCTTTCCTCATCCTCTTTTTCTCTTGTCTTGGTTTATCTCCCCACCCCACCCCCAAACCCAACATTTTTCTCTTTTTTCTTTCTTATTAACAATAAAAGAAAGTAGCACCAATCCTTTACAATTTTAGGGGCATGAGTTATCTTTGCTTGGAAGCAGGAGATAAAAAGTGGCCTAGAAAAGGGGAAACACAGGGTCCTTCCTTGACTTTCGGAGGACGCACAAAATATAGAAAACGCTGCTCTTCACATGAGAAAGAAAAAGCTACCGGGTTCTAAGACACAGGGAGATTTTGAGATATTATTTTCTCATCTTTTCATTTGTTATTTATTTTTTGTTCCAAAAAGTTCTGGCAAATTTTGTGTCCCTTTCATAAATGTGAGCTCTTCCCCTGCCACATGCTGCTATATTTGTCTCATTCTGTCACAGTTTTTTTTTATTTTTTTAATTAATTTCATTTCTTTTCAGCGTAACAGAATTCATAGTTTTACAACACACCCAGTGCTCCATGCAATGCGTGCCCTCCATAATACCCACCACCTGGCTCCCCCAACCTCCCACCCCCAGCCCCTTCAAAACCCTCAGGTTGTTTTTCAGAGTCCATAGTCTCTCATGGTTCATCTCCCCCTCCAATTTTCCTCCACTCCCTTCTCCTCTCCACCTCCCCATGTCCTCCGTGTTATTTGTTATGCTCCGCAAATAAGTGAAACTATATGATAATTGACTCTCTCTGCTTGACTTATTTCACTTAGCATAATCTCTTCCAGTCCCGTCCATGTTGCTACAAAAGTTGGGTATTCATCCTTTCTGATGGAGGCATAATACTCCATAGTGTATATGGACCACATCTTCCTTATCCATTCGTCCGTGGAAGGGCATCTTGGTTCTTTCCACAGTTTGGCGACTGTGGCCATTGCTGCTATAAACATTGGGGTACAGATGGCCCCTCTTTTCACCACATCTGTATCTTTGGGGTAAATACCCAGTGGTGCAATTGCAGGGTCATAGGGAAGCTCTATTTTTAACTTCTTGAGGAATCTCCACACTGTTCTCCAGAGTGGCTGCACCAACTTGCATTCCCACCAACAGTGTAAGAGGGTTCCCCTTTCTCCACATCCTCTCCAACACACGTTTCCTGTCTTGCTAATTTTGGCCATTCTAACTGGTGTGAGGTGGTATCTCAATGTGGTTTTACTTTGAATCTCCCTGATGGCTAGTGATGATGAACATTTTTTCATGTGTCTGATAGCCAGACTCCACCCCCAAACTACTAGAACTCATACAGCAATTCAGTAACGTGGCAGGATACAAAGTCAATGTACAGAAATCAGTGGCTTTATTATACACTAACAATGAAAATACAGAAAGGGAAATTAGAGAATCGATTCCATTTACTATAGCACCAAGAACCATAAGATACCTGGGAATAAACCTAACCAAAGATGTAAAGGATCTGTACTCGAGGAACTACAGAACACTCATGAAAGAAATTGAAGAAGTCATAAAAAGATGGAAGACCATTCCATGTTCTTGGATCGGAAGAATAAACATTGTTAAAATGTCTATACTACCTAGAGCAATCTATACTTTTAATGCCATTCCCATCAAAATTCTGCCGGTATTTTTCAAAGAGCTAGAGCAAATAATCCTAAAATTTATATGGAATCAGAAGAGACCCCGAATCGCTAAGGAAATGTTGAAAAACAAAAATAAAACTGGTGGCATCTCATTACCTGATTTCAAGCTTTACTACAAAGCTGTGATCACCAAGACAGCATGATACTGGCATAAAAACAGACACATAGACCAGTGGAACAGAGTAGAGAGCCCAGATATGGACCCTCAACTCTATGGTCAAATAATCTTCGACAAAGCAGGAAAAAATATACAGTGGAAAAAAGACAGTCTCTTCAATAAATGGTGCTGGGAAAATTGGACAGCTATCTGTTACAGTTTTTTAATGCTGTAGAACCCTGCAGTTGGGCTTCAGATTGTCTTCCTATGTTAGTTTGTCTAGAATGCAATTTACAGTACAATTTCTATTCATATATTCCCCTTCCCACTACAAAGTCCAGCAGTTGTTGATGTGTACACTTATAATAAGGTACTCAGTTTTTAAACAATAAAGTAAAAAAATAGTAACCAAAGAGATTAATTATTAACAACTGGGTTTTAAAATTTTCACTGCTATTGCTAATTTTGAAAGATACTTTGAATAATAAATCTTTGTATCACTGAAATTATGCCATATGGTAAATATCCACTTCTTTGTTTCCTATATATGAGTATTATTTCAGGCAAAATTGGATATGTGGACCCGGCTTCAACTATCACAGCATTTATTTTTCTCTTTCTCATTTATCTTAATGTAATTATTACAAACTTATCTGTGCCTTTTAATGCACTTAATACCATAACATAAAATACTTAGAAATGACAGAATGTTTGAACAGAATTGCATGAAAGCAGTTAATGAGTAGAGGAAGACTTTAAAACCTCAAATGATGTAGCAGAATAAAGGCAAAATAATTTATTTTATGTGATCACATATGACTGACAAGTTTTACACTCATTAATTTCTAGCTCCTTTATGTAATTTTGAAAATTTGTATGCTGGTATATTTTTTCTTTCTCCATTTTTTAATTCAGTAAAAAATGCCTTCACTGTTTTCTTAGAAATAAATAATTCAGACATGTGAGTCATCATAAAAGATGACTCTTCTCTCTTCTGTCATTTCTTAAACATATATTAATATACTCAATACATGAATGGTAACTATTGTCTGACCCCTCACCCTACCAACTTATCATTAATTTTTTATTATTTCCTATTAGCTATTTTATTTTTTTTCTTATTTTTCCTTTCTTTACTCTTGTTACTTAAAGTTTTATTCAAATCCTTATACTAATAATTTTACCCACTTATACTGAATTCCTAAGTGGCCTTCCTTTCTCTAGTATTTCATATTTTCATTCCACCTACCAGTCTACTTCCAGGTTCACCTTTTCCAGTGCTATTCATATTATATCACCCCAAAGAACATAAAATTCTTTTATACTTCAACATAAAATAAAGTCCAACCTCTCATTGATGCAACTTTTATTAAAGCTATATTTCCAATTTTTCTTATTTGGTTTATCCAGAAGAAAACTTTATAATAAAGATTGCAGTGCAATATTTGGGAAGTGATCAATGAAACAACTGTAGAGAATGAAAAGTGGGACAAAATGGAATGTATTCAATAAAGTGTGCATTAGCAAGCAAATTATCATTGTTTGCAACAGGTATTAATTAATCAGAGGGAAGGACTTTGAGGATTAGCATAGGTTGTGTTCTTCTGTGGTTTTCCAGACAGGGGGTAAGAACAAGGATTCTTATCCATCGAGTGGATATAATGATAGTAATGATAAGTTTAGTTAGTAGTTAATCTTTATTTGGCTCTGAGTTAGGTACACTTATATGCATTAGTTAATTTAATATCATAGAAAACTGTGAGGTTGTAATCATAATCCCCATTTCACAACATTTGCAGATATTGAGTTACTTATTCAAACTTAAGGTTAACTTTCAAAATTTAAACTCATATCTGCTTGTCAACTATATGCTAATATTTCAACACTTTTTACTGTGCACTGCTTTTCCTAATGAGCTTCAGATATTTACTGGAATCATAAAAGAGTACCACCAGTTTTATTAATTCATGACTGTGTATGTGATCCATCAGGTGATTTACTCTTTCCTCTATTTCCAGAATAAGTTTATCAGTCTTGTTTTCGTCTACTTAAATTGCAACTTCCTTGGACAAATAACAATTTTCTCCAAATTATTGATAATATAAAATTTAGTGTATATTTATTTTCTATGGCATTGCTCTATGATATTGATAATAATGATTTCACCTTTTATTATATTACTGAAAAATTCCATCTAAATATATTATGGATCATTTTCATTTTTTTTTCTTTTTTGTTTTAAGATTTTATTTACTTGAGAGAGAGAGAGAATGAGTAAGGTGAGGGGCAGAGGAAGAACCAGGCTCTTCACTGAGCAAGGACCCGGACGTGGGACCTGATCCTGGGACTCCAAGAACAATACCAGAGCTCAAGGCAACTGCTTACCCAACTGAGCCACCCAGGTGCCCCTCAGTACAAATTTCTCTAATATTTTTATGTCTACTACAATTTTTTCAGTTTTGTATATATTGGATTACATGTTTTTTAATAGTAGTTTTCATTCAACTCAGTGATTCTAAAGTGTATAAGTATATAAAATATATACATATATATATAATGTTATACATCTATTTTACTAAATATATCAAGATTAGAGTGCATTCTTAATGCTTTAAAAATTTAAAGTGTTGGGGCACCTGGGTGGCTCAGTGGGTTAAAGCCTCTGCCTTTGGCTCAGGTCATGATCCCAGGGTCCTGGGATCGAGCCCTGCATCGGGCTCTCTGCTCAGCAGGAAGCCTGCTTCCTCCTCTCTCTCTCTGTCTGCTTCTCTGCCTACTCTGTGATCTCTGTCAAATAAATAAATACAACCTTTAAAAAAATTTAAAGTGTTATTAAATATGATAATAAAAACATTGTGTTAAGAAAATTCATATTTTATTTTTAGTAGCAATAATTTAATATGTATCCATGTAATAGTCATTTTCTACAAGTACAAGGAAGCAATGCAGCAAGAGCATGAAAAGACACATAATCAAATGATTAATAGATATGTGCAAAATTTTTAAAGAACTTGGCTTCCTTCCTGTTTAACAATGCTTATGTTATTTATAAGATAATGCAAATATCCCAAAATTAATTCACCACACTATCCTTAAAAATATGAGAAATTGTTAAATGGAGTGAAAAATGCAATACATTTTTAAATTAAGCTATCATGCTAAGTTTATGCAAATATGAATATTGCTAGCTAAAAGAATAATTTTTAAAATATTTCCTTTGAAATGTTCATTTCATCAGCAGGCATATTCCTCTAAGAATACTCCATTTAATATTGTTATTTTGAGATAATGCATAATATATTACATATATGTAGTAAATGCTTCATTTAATGTTATATTTTATCACGAGGCATAAGGGAAAGTTTCTCAGATTTGGAGACATTTTCAAATAGTAATAAAATATCCACAATATAATTGTTTTCTTTTGCATTTGTGTAGTTTAGATGGTCAATAAATATTATCATTTAAGTCCTGAAAGCAACTGGTAATATGGGTTTCCTGTACCAAACTTATTCCCAAGAGGAAATATTTTTAAAGAAAAAATAGCTGCAATAAAGATTTTCTTTCGTAGTGATGTTTGTATATTATCTGCTTCATTCCCATCCCCAAAACCTGTTTAGAAAGCAGAGTGATACAAGCCTGTGCTGGAGAGTGAGCTTAAATGTCGTCATTGTAAAAGCAGGGACTTTACCTAGTTTTTTCATTGTGGTACCCCTAATATCCAGAATACTGCCTTAAATATAATAAGTGCCAAATAAATGCTACTGGTTTGTTATTTCTTTGAAATGAGGCATTCAAGTATATTCTTAATTAATACTACTTGATACATCTTATTCTAAAAGTGATTCTAACCAAATGATTTTAGACCAATTACTTTCCCCCCCTCCATTCATGCATTTTTAAGCAAATATATTGAGTCTTCGCTTTATGTAACACACTATTGTAATTCCTGGAGATTTAATGCTGATTTAAATTGACAAACACCTCATAGAGTTTAAAATCTATTTCAGGAGCATAGACAAAAACAAAACAAAACAAAACAAAATCGCAGTGATGATATACCTAGGAAGAAAAATAAATTAGAGAAAGGGAGTGCTGGGAACTCAGATTTCCCAGATTTCAAGGAAGAATCTTTTTGTAAGGCTAGATGAAATCACTAAGAAGTTGACAGATATGAAATAGATTGATCCATAGTGATAACTTGGCAAAGAGTATTCCAGATAGAGAGAAACAGAAAAATATCAAATTCTCAAGCATAAACATGTGTGGTGTGTCCAAGGATCAGCCAGAAAATTCCTGTGGCTAGACTAGAATGAAAAAGGGCGAAATAGAACACAGGGCTGACTAGCCGGCTACTTAAGCCAGCTACTGATTTGGGAATTTGGGAATTTCAAAAGAATGGACAATTTAATATGCTTAAGCTTTTACAAAAGGGAACACCTATTTGCTTTCCAAAGTGCCACTTTTTGGGTCCAAATGGATACCAGTAAACAAGAAGAAATTTGAAGTGGCAGTGTTGCATTGGTGGTCAATATTACAAACTTTGATATCCAGGCATGTAATTGGTAGATGTATGACCATGAGTAAGTAATTTAAATTTTCTTTGTTTTGTTTTTTCTCAGTTCCAAAATGGAAAAAATGACTGTGCCTCATGAATTGTTGGAGAATTAAATGAAATATTCACGTAAAGCTCTCAACACAATGTCTGGCAAATAAATAGTCTAAAAAATATTTGACATCTGGTATTATTTTAGAATTTTAAAAGTAGTAATAATAGAGTAGCAGTTCGAGTAACTTATGGTTGAAGAATTCGTTTGGGTGATTTCTGAGAGTTATAAAAAATGGTAATGTTGTAAGCCACTAATGAAAATATTTTATTGATATTCAAAAAAAAATTAAAACAAAAACATTTGGATCTCATTAACTACACCCTGGAAGCATACTGGTGATGCACAGTGGTTATAGACTTTTGAAAGAGAAAATTATGATTCCTAGGCAATAGCAAGGGTTGAGTAAGAACAAGCCATGCTAAATGAACCATGTAATGGAGTTATTAAACAAAAAGTTTTGAGAGAGGCTATAAGCAGTGCATATCTTAATTTCATGGATGTATTTAACTAAAGTAATTAAAGACTTATATTATCTTTATAAATGAAAAATGTGAGCCTATGAGTAGACTGACAGTCAGGGTTGTCTTAGGTTGGATCATCTGAGAAGCAGTCTGAGACAGATTTTGGTGAAGGTGATTTTCTGGAGATTATTTAGGGGGAATGACAGCTGTAAGGAGTGAGGGTAACTGGGTTGAGTAGAGGAGGAAATAGAACTTCTGTGATACAGTTGCATTCAAGGCCTCCGGCTGATTCCACTAGGAGTTATGCATCTAGGATGGCTATTCAGGGTTGGTCTGAATTGAGACAAGGGGTTTAGGGCTTTTTAATCCCACCTCAACCAGTCATAGTTGCGGGCTGCTTCAGAGGAGAGGTTGTAACCTTGGGACCAGCAGCTCCTTTAGACAAAGATAATCCCCAGATACAGACTCAACTCCCTCTGCGGCTGGAACCTCTGGAAGGTGAGACGGTGGGGTTTGATGAAAGAGATTTTAAGGAGCAGCTGATAGAGACAGTCTCACAACATCCTCCATATGGTCTCCATGGCACTGTCCTGGCCTATTTCCAGCACCTCATTTGTAAAAAGTTCAGATTGCAGAGTTCAGATAATCAATCAATCAATCAATCAAAGGCAGTCTAGATACTAATACAAAATACTAATACAATACTAATACTAATACTAATACAAGGAGGGCAATACTAATACAAATACAAATACAAAATTCTAATGCTAATACAAAATACTAATACAAAAAATGATTATCTTTATAGTTAGCTGCTAAAACCAGTAAGATGGAAATTAATAAATGTGAATGCAAAGTGTAATACATCATTTGAAAAGCTAAATTGCAAAAATAAGTTAGCTTAATTGCAGAATATAAAACAAAATAAAATCCTGTATAAGTACTGGATGCCAACATCTGGATTACACATTTACCCTGCTTTATAACAATGTAACATTCATATTAAAGAACACTTCTTTCTTTACATACTTGTCCTACTCAGAGCACTTATGGAATACCCCTTCAGTTTGGAAGGAATAAAATCTAAAATTACAATAGTGACTTTAGAGCCTGCATTCTTTTTTTTTTTTTTTAAAGATTCTTTATAATTTCTTTTTTTTTTAAGATTTTATTTATTTATTTGACAGAGAGAGCTCACAAGTAGGCAGAGAGGCAGGCAGAGAGAGTGAGAGGGAAACAGGCTCCCCGCCAAGCAGAGAGCCCGATGCAGGACTCGATCCCAGGACCCTGAGATCATGACCTGAGCCGAAGGCAGCGGCTTAACCCACTGAGCCACCCAGGTGCCCTAGAGCCTGCATTCTTAACACTAGATCATACTGCCTCTAAATTTGAACAATCCAAATCGATACCTTTAGTGGATATAACCTTAACCAAATCACCTCTGGACTGATCTAAGAGCATTCCTAAAATTTTTGCTTGTATTCTTCCATGATCATAGTTCTTATTTTGAGGAGACAATCTAGGCATTTTAAATATAATGTGATTATAATAGTTTTATTTTATATTACAATCATTATTATGCTATTCCAGTATGGTATGTAGAATATATCATATTATATTGTTATTATTATTTTTATATTGGTTTGGAAATAGGTGTGTGTGTTTTCCTTTTATCAGTTTCCTGTAGACTATGTACATGCATTATAAATGTTTTCTCATGTGAATATTATGTATCATAATAAAGGAAAGAAAATAAAATGCAAATCAGTAAAACAAAGAAAATAAATTTTCCCACAACCCCTGTTTTCAGAGATAATCCTCATAGACACTTGGAATAAATCTTTGGGTATGCATAAAATATATTATGTAGTATGTAGACTTTATAAATTGATTTTTTTCCCACTTTGCGTGCCATGAAACTGTTTTTTTTTTTCCCAAGATTTTCTTTAAATTCAAAATAGTAAACATATAGTGTAATGTTAGTTTCAGGGGTAGAATTTAGTGATTAATCACTTGCTTATAACAGCCAGTGCTTATTACATCACATGCCCTCCTTAACGCCCATCACCCATTTTTCCCATCCCCCCATCCACTGCCCCTCCAGCAACCCTCAGGTTTTTCCCTATACTATGTCAATAAGCATTTGATAAAGTATTATCTTAATGACCTTGAATTTGCCATAATATATCAAAAATGGATGTACCATTTATGCATTCACTACTGTTGTATTTTTTTTATTTCTACTATAATGTTTTTACAAACAATTTAAAGTTAAAGATTTTTGTGCCTCTATATTATTTCCTTAGGATACATTCATAGGAATTTAATTGTTGAGTCAAAGTGAATCAGTGTTTTCAGAACTTCTTTTTAACTTTTCAGTTGCTGATATTATAGGTAAAATTTGAGCATGACCTGCGTTTCTATCATCATTTTTACTTACTGTCATCTAGTTGAAGTCCACTTGAACTGGTAGAATAGTAGCAATACCTAATACTCAATAATTAACATCCACTGAATTCTGTGGTGGGCCCCATGTGGAGCCTCTTGGATCTTCTCTTCAGGACTTCCCTCCAGGACTAACTCCCCAGCTGCTGGGAATATTACTAGAAAGACCTTGTAGCTATTAACTCATTCAGGGAACTGTTGGTGGCAGGAGACCCATTTGCCCTATGGGATGGTGTGTCTATGTCACAGGAGTAATCTGCATCTGGTGACAAGCTGATATTGGCACATCAAATGCCAACTCCCTGCTCATGTGGTAGGCTGAGCACCCTCTCTATTACCCATTTTTTGTTTCTCCCACAGGTTTTCATCCTAAAAACACTTCCTAATATGCTTCCTAAATGCTACTCTCTCTCAGAGCTGGCTTTCTGGGAGCCCAACCTGCAACAAGGACCATGTAACAGGTACAGTGTTGTGCTTCACATCCATTTTCTCAATTAAATGACTCAACGAAATAGGTGATGTAATTGTTATATTCAATGTATAGGCAAAATAATCTCCAGCCATTTAAATAGCTTGCCTGAGCACATGTCTTCCATCTGTTGGAGGCAGGATTCAAAACTAAAAGAAATCCTTTACAATATTTAAGTAATCTCAAACAGTATTTAAATCATCCAAAACTATAGATTGCACTCCAAGCCCATGTTCTGCACTATGTACTATACTTCCTCCAGACTCAGGCTCAGCTACACAAATTAATAACCTTAAGGCATTATGACCAGTGAGTAATGTTTGCGCTCCATTACCTCCAGGCTGATTTAGAAGCCCGCTAACCTTTATATCTCCCACTTTGATTAATAGCTAACTCTTTATTTACCCATCTGCCACTCTCACCACCTCTCCAGTTCCATAGGGTAGTTAGTAACATCACACCTAGTACATCAGGGAGCTCTGTAAGTTAACTGCATGTGAATAAATGAGTGAATGCATTGGCTCATAGTCTGTTAGACTTATTCATGTTGGAAGAGGCCAGTAGTCTAGTATAAACAGAGCTCTATCTGATTTGGCCACCAGGGAACAGGCTGTTAACGAATCATTCTTTCATGATCTCATCTCAGATAAAAAGTGTAGCTGTTTTATGGCTGAAGAAATTTTATGGATTGTAACTTTTATTGTGTTGCTAAGTTTTGTATAGATTAATATCCCCTCTTTCTTAAACTTTCCGCTCTCCAGTTTCAATATAGACTCCTTTATGAAATATGTGTACATATATCTTACCATTTTTCACTTCATATACTTTGATCATGTCCACTTTCAGCTTTTGTTTTTTAGCTCAACCATACAATACATAGACTGCAGGAGTCTGGAAATCACCAGGCACTATATTAACTAATAAAGCTTCAAAATTTTAAAGGTTTTATTTATTTATTTGACAGACAGAAATCACAAGTAGGCAGGGCAGCGGGGGGGGGGGCAGGATCCCCGCTGAGCAGAGAGTCTGATGCGGAGCTGGGTCCCAGGACCCTGAGATCATGACCTGAGACGAAGGCAGAGGCTTTAACCCACTGAGCCACTCAGGAGCCCCAAGGCTTCAAAATTTTAAAAATCATGTCCTTACTATAAAATATCTCACACTTGCTCTTCTGTTATTTTTTCCTTTTTAGGCAAATTATTATTATAACAGATTTTAGAAAATTATGCCTTACATATTGTTAATTTGTTTGCCTCCAAATTTTGTTTTGAAGATACTTAGAATATTATTACCATCTTTTCCAACAGTATATTTCAAAAATATTATTTAATGGAAAAATATAATGATGTTAGTCTACATAACTTGGCAATATACTAATTTCATGATAAGCCTTTTTTATGAGGAAGTTCTTTTTTTATTTATTTTAGAAAAGGGGGAAGAGGGAGAGGGAAAGAGAATATCAAGCAGACTCTGCATTGAGCACAGAGCCAATATGGGACTTGGTCCAACGGCCCTGAGATCATGAGCCGAAATCAAGAGTCCTACATATTTAATGGACTGTGCCACCAAGGTGCTCCCTGAAATAAGATATTTTTAAAAAATAATTACATAAAAGTGTGATTAATTTTTTTTTTCTGAATGATTGACTACTACTCACAATATATAGTGACTGGTCAATTGAAGGTATTATGGAAGAAAAACCACTATTATTTGACTCTAAAGAAAACTTTATAAATAAAACTATTTTTTAAAGAGAATTTGAGTGCAAGTTTGAGTTTTCAGAATTTGAGACAGAAACATACTAATAAGAGACAAAGGAGCCAATGTAAATGACTAATTAGCACCAGTGTTGTTCAATAGAACTGGCCTTGCTGGTGAACTGTTTCCTAGTTGCAACACTAGAAGCAGTGTTGTAATCTTCACAAGGATTTAGTGGTTCAGTTTTTCACTTTATGCCTTGCCCCATGTTTTAGATTCCATTTTTCAGTATATCCGTGTGTATCTTTTCAATAAATGCCCTGTTAATTTTGGTTATTTTAGTAGTCTGTCTCCCTTGTTACCAAAACAGCTCTACAGAAGAATGCATCCCAAAGTGAGTGCATCATTAAACGTTATCAGTTTAAAATATGATATTTTAGTGCAAAGGTAGATTTTACATATAAATAAACTATGATAGTGACAATGGTTGCATGCATACATTTTATCAAAGAATAAATCTAAGTATGTTAAAGTAAGGTTGGATTCTGTCTGGAATCATGCTACTTTCACATCTATAATGTTAACAGCAATCACTATTGTTGAAAAACGGTCCATCAGTTTCCTAAGGCTGCTGTGGCAAATAACCATAAACCAGAATCCTTAAAACAACAGAATCATTCTTTCATAGTTCTGGATCCTGGATGTCTTGGATCAAGGTGTCAGGAGAGCCATCTCTTCCATAGGCTCCAAGAGGCAATTTCTGATCTTCTAGCTTCTGTTGTGTAGAGGTATTTCTTGCCTTGTGGCCACATCACTGAAACCTCTGTTCCCATAGCCACATTGCCTCTCCTCTACTCTCTCCAAAGCTCACTCAACCTCTTTTTTTTATAAAATGCATGTCATTGTATTTAGGGTCTATCTAGAAAATCTAGAATAAACTATCCTCTCAAGATCTTTAACTTAATCACTTCTTTTACAATATCAAATAAAATTCTTTCTGTTGCCAGGTACAATAATAATCATAGGTTCCAGGGATTAGGATATAAACATATCTCGGGTACCACTTTTCAGCAAAGACACAAAAATTATCCTTAAGTTTTGATATTATTTTTATCAGTGCAGTTTGAGAACTGTGTCCTCTTAGCAATGCTAAGTGACAAAGTTAATTCAGAAGATACTGTAAGGTTTCGTCACTCACTATTCAAATCCTCTGTTCTATTTCATACTGCACTTGGACAAAATCCTGTAAACTGAATGAACATAAACCATTTTGGCTTGGAATATTAATTTGTGGTCTATATTCTTTTTGATATAAAGGAGACTATGATTTTTTTCTTTCTAAAATTAAAATGAATAATATAAATATATGTTTTATTAATACTGGAGTTATTAAAATGCAAAATAATAAAATAAAAAAATAAAATGCAAAGTGATCCAGGTCATAGTTTGTTAATTTCTTTTTTTTAAGATTTTATTTTTATTATTTATTTATTTGACAGAGAGAGAGATCACAAGTAGTCAGAGAGGCAGGCAGAGGGAGAGGAGGAAGCAGGCTCCCCACTGAGCAGAGAGCCCAATGTGGGGCTGGATCCCAGGACCCTGAGATCATGACCCGAGCCAAAGGCAGAGGCTTAACCCACTGAGCCACCCAGGCACCCCTAATTACTTTTATATTAGCAAAAATTTGAATGCGATGGTCATGTCAAAATTTTACATTTTTAAAAATGAGAATTTAAATGTCCATTTTTATTTTTTAAACTTCGATAAAACAAAATAACAATGTTGAATGTGATGCTGATAAAAGCTAACATTGAGTGGTAGGAAAAACTTTAAGTATCTAATTAATGTATTAAATTCTCACAGCAATTAAGATAGATTCTATGTTTTTTGCCATTTTATATATAAAGAAATTAGGGAATAGGGAAATTAAATTATTTGTTAAAAGTTATACAGACAATAAAGTCATAACTGGGATTTGAATCCAAGCAGTCTGTCTCTAATGTATGTACTTTTAGCTATTGTGTTATTCTTTAAACTGACCTAATTCCAGATATCTGTACTTGCGGTTCATTTTAATACTGGAGAATTGGTGTAGTGAAGTTCATGTGAAGGGAAATTTTTTGTCATAATCTTCACAAAGGAATTCATCCAAGAGCATAAATAAGTTATATTAGATATTTTATATATAAATATATATCTGGAATTGATAGCGTGTGTGTGTGTGTGTGTGTGTGTATGCACATGTAAAGGAGACATGGAAAATGTGCTGAACACTTATGTTTTTTTCATTAGAAATCAATCCAGGACTATTTTGGCATAGCCAGAATAAATCCTAAGTCCTTAAAGTAAACTGCTACACATGTATGAGTCTTTTTTAAGTGTTGAATTGGTCAAACCATATACTGACAAGATATTTAATTTTTTTCTATTTTATGATATATAAGAAATACTATTGCACAATTTTATAAACAGATTATAACTCTACCCTTAATATATATAGACCTTTCATGTCATGATTAGAAATGTAAAGAAAGTGTATTGATTCATTATTCGTTCTTTTTTAAAATTTTATTTAAATAAGCCTGACCCAGGGGCACCTGGGTGGCTCAGTGGGTTAAGCCTCTGCCTTTGGCTCGGGTCGTGGTCTCAGAGTCCTGGGATTGAGCCCCACATTGGGGGTGGGGAGCCTGCTTCCTCCTCTCTCTCTCTGCCTGCCTCTCTGCCTACTTGTGATCTTTCTCTCTGTCAAATAAATAAATAAAATCTTAAAAAATAAATAAATAAATAAATAAGCCTGACCCACTTAGCTAGAATGAATATATATATATATATATATATATATATATATATATATATATAGTTTTTAAAAAGAGATAGTTGATAAAATAAAATTATTAGTTACTGTATTCCGAGAATTGTGTTGCCCTTTTATTCCTACAACAAACTTTTGGGAATTGTAGTAGTATTCTTGTTCTGATTTTGCAGGTAGAAGTCAAGGTATAGCATGATGAGTTCACTTGTCCATATTCACTCATCCACTCAGTAGAGAGCTTCTGGGCTCTCGTGCAGAATGGGAATACATCCTAACTGCACCAAACCCAATTGCACTGGCAGTGTTAACCACTGCATCATGCTGCAAATGAAAAATAACCTTCCACACAGATGCCACAAGGTACAAGGAGACAAACTCTGTTGCTATTGGTCCCTAAAATTTAGAGAATAAGTTCAAGAGTTTATTGCCCCCTAATTTTTCTCTCTACTTTTCAAAAAATATTATTTTGGTGACTCATAAAATTCTTAATTTTCATACCTGAATGTGTGTTTGTTTGTTTGTTTGTTTTTACAAAAGGCACATATTTGTCCCCAGTAAGTGTCATTAATTGTTTTAGGAGGTTGGAGATGCCTGCTAAATCCCATTTCCAGATTTTTTTTGGAGGAGGTACAGATATCTTAGGTATTCAAGCCTGGAAACAGAGTTTAGATTAATCCTCATTCTACTACCTGTGAAATTGGAAATACCTAATCTTTCAGAATATGTTCCTCAAATATATTGAACAATGAGAATAAAATGTTAATATCTTCATGACTCCATCAAATGAAAGTCTCATCAGGCATTTTTTACTTATAATTAATACTATTTCAATTGAAGTCCATATTCATGATTGAGATGAGCTCCATGACATTTATGTTCCATATTATTAAAGCCTGAGTTCTGCTCAATATGGTTTGATGGGAAATACAAGCTATCATGATTTGAAAAGAAAAAAAGAAAAAAAGTATACAATTTTATTAATTAAACTAAAGATTGTATATATTTTCAAGTTTTTTTTTAAGATTTTATTTATTTGACAGAGAGAGATCACAAGTAGGCAGAGAAGCAGGCAGAGAGAGAAGGGGAAGCAGGCTCCCCACTGAGCAGAGAGCCTGATGTGGGGCTTGATCCCAGGACCCTGAGATCATGACCTGAGCCAAAGGCAGAGGCTTTAACCCACTGAGCCACCCAGGTGCCCCTATTTTCAAGTTTTATGACTAAATTTTAGTTGTCATTGGCATCACTTAAATAATAAACTATATATCTTAGTTTGGCTTCCCTGGAAGTAAATTCTGGAAAGCAAATATGTACAGGAGACTTACTGGAAAGTACACCTGGAAAAGAAACTTAAAGGAAAGTAAAAATGGTAAGAATGAACAGAGGAGGGATTTGAATCTCACTACAGTTACAAAGGAGGTATTAGTGAATAGAAGAGCCATGTACACCCCAATGTCCATAACAGCAATGTCCACAATAGCCAAACTTTGGAAGGACCCAAGATGCCCTTCAACAGATGAATGGGCAAAGAAGATGTGGTATACATACACAATGGGATATTATTCAGCCATCATAAGGATGAATACTCACCATTTGCATCAACACGAATGGAACTGGAGGAGATTACACGATTACACTAAGTGAAGTAAGTTAAGCAGAGAAATATAATTATCATATGGTTTCATTCATAAGTGGAACATAAGCAATAGCACAGAAGAAAATAGGGGAAGGGAAGAAAATCTGAAGGGGGAGAAATCTGAAAGGGAGATGAATCATGAGAGACTATGGACCCCGGGAAATGAACTGACAGTTTCAGAAGGATGGGGGTGGGAGGAGGGGTAACAGGGTGGTAAGTATTAAGGAGGGCATGTGTTGTGATGTGCACTGGGTGTTACATGTAACTAATGAATTATTGAACACTATATCAAAAACTAATGATGTACTACACAGTGGTTAAGTGAACATAATAAAAAAAAATTTTTTTAAATTGAAGGAGGTGTCAGACAATGCCATCCTATTTGTTCTGAATTCAGGCTTTGACAGTTCCTTTTTAGCCAGCATGGAACCAGTCATTGAATATGATAGCTAACCCCACAAAGGGCAAATGTATGCCTTTGTGAATTGTCAACCACCACCAGTCCTGGAAGCTAGAGAAATGAGAACCTTGGTATTAAGATCTTAAAAGGGAAATCTGAGCAGCACTCAGGAGCATCCACTTCTACACTGTGTCTTTGTTTTAATGCCCTGATAAGATTTCTTAAAACACTTTGGTAGAGATATTCCTTAGTCCATGACAATGGTAATCCTATTCACCTCTACATTTAGGCATTTAAAGTGAGTGTTAGATGCCAGTTAGAAAGAGGTGGGGAGTGAGGGTTGATATGCTCAAGATCTTTGCCAAACCAGGCAAAGGGGGAACTGAATCTAGTATAGTCACTAAATACTATATATTAAATTATTTTGTAGCACTTAATTTATATCCTATATGTAATATGTCCTAGAAATTTTGTTTCTAATTAAAATTTAAGGTTATTGGGGCACCTGCATGGCTCAGTGGGTTAAAGCCTCTGCCTTCTGCCCGGGTCATGATCTCAGGGTCCTGGGATCCAGCCCCGCATTGGGCTCTCTGCTCGGTGGGTAGCCTGCTTCCCCCTCTCTCTCTGCCCACCTCTTTGTCTACTTGTGATCTCTGTCTGTCAAATAAATAAATAAAATCTTTTTAAAAAATTTTAAAGTTATCTAATTCAGCACTCACATTTTCCATATGGAGAAGCTGAGACATGGGGAAATTGAATCATTTGCTCAAAATCACACTATTGGTTGTGGTTAATGGCATAACTGATATAAGACTGTAGGTACAATTTCCCAAGTGTGGTCATTGCAAATATCCACACTCCCTTTTGTCAGGGTTTATTTTGTTTTGTTTTGTTCTTTTTCTTGCCTTTGACACAGAATGAAGCCAGAGAGTCATTAATTTACAAACTCGTGGACTTATGTCAATACCTATAAGAAACGAGTAAAGAAATCTCTCAGAAGATAAAGGTGGCTATTGAATTATAGTATTTCTCCTAATGTCAGTGTGAAGACACCTCTTTAAATTTCACTCACTCTCTCTCTCTCTCTCAAATAAATAAACAAAATCTTAAAAAAAATAGTACATGCTCTTAGGATACTATGATATTTTGTAGACTGTGGTATGTGTCTGCTCTGCATCACCAATTTTATTACAATTTCATTATAATTACTAGATTAATTATTTTTCTTACCACTAGATCATAGTTCTATTAGGTAAGTTCCATTAGATTTACTTAGGTCTATGTTTAGCCCATGTCTATTGCCAACCTTTTGTACCCATGGCATATAACTCAGCTATGTTAGGAAATATTAAGTGTTTAATAAGTATTTTTTAAATGATTGACTAACAACAGGTAGGCTGGATTCAAATAAATCTTTTGGACCTTTAACTAAATGACATAAATTGTGAAATCATTGTAATATGAGTGTTTGTGTCCCTCCATTCATATGTTGAAATTCTAATGTCCAGTGTGATGGTACTAGGAGGATGGGTCTTGGGAAATGCTTTGGTCATGGGGTAGAGCCCTTATGAGTGGAAATAGTATCTTTATAGAAGAGACTCTAGCTCCTTCCACCATGTGCGGATATAAGAAGCCTACCACTGGGAAGAGGGCTTTCACCTAACCATACTGTCATCCTTGTCTCAGACTTCTCAGCCCCCAGAACTATGATAAAAATGCTGACATTCAAAATGGATGGAGAGATAAAGAGCTTCCAAGACTGGCAAGGTTTAAAAGAGTATGTGACCAGCAAGCCAGCACTACAGGAAATATAAAGGGGGTCTACAAAAGAAGAAGGAAACCACGAGTGTCATAGAACAGAAATTCACAGAGACAATCTACAGAAGCAAGGACTTCACAGGCAACATGATGTCAATAAAAACGTATCTTTCAATAATCACTCTCCACGTGAATGGCCTAAACACTCCCATAAAATGGCACAGGATTGCAGATTGGATAAAACGACAGGACCCCTCCATATGTTGTCTACAAGAGACCTATGTTGAACCTAAGGATACATCCAGACTGAAAGTGAAAGAATGGAGGGGCATCTTTCATGCCAATGGGCCTCAAAAGAAAGCTAGGGTAGTGATTCTCATATCAGATAAACTAGATTTTAAATTAAAAACTGTAGTCAGAGATAAAAGAAGGACAATACTACATCATTCTTAAAGGGTCTATCCATAAAGAAGATCTAACAATTGTAAATATTTATGCCCTCAATATGGGAACAGCCAAGTACATAAGACAACTGCTAATCAAATTTCTGTTGTTTATAAGCAAACCAGTCTATGGTACTTTGTTATGGTGGCCCAAGATTAAGACAATCCTCAGCTCGGTTTTAGTTCACCATGAAACTGTTTCCTTAGTCTGTTACCTGCCTTATTCTCTTACCTCACTACAACTTCACCACATAACTGTCTTGTTTTAGATAAACTAATTATTTCAGGGCTTTAGTGGAGCCATATTCACTCTTGATGCCAACTTTCCCATGTGCCATTTTTTTGCATTCTGTTTAGCCTCCTTGCTCATCCTATATTCTCTTTCCCAACTCTAAAGAATCTTTATTAACTTCTTTCTTAATACTGGACACTTTTAATCTCTAGGACAATATTTAGCTCCTTATTTATATTGTATTGCGTGAAAGAGCAGAGACTAAGTCTATCTTGTTTACTGATAAATTCTCAGTGCTTTTAGCAGAATAGGTGGGACAGATTAAAACCTCAATGATTATGTACTGAAGGAAGGATAACTAAAAGAATGCTTGAGTGGCACCTGAGCGGCTCAGTTGGTTAAGCATCTGCCTTCGACTCAGGTCACAATCCCAGGGCCCTGGGATCAAGCCCTGTGTTAGGCTCCCTGCCCAGTGGGGAGTCTGCTTTTCCCTCTCCCTCTGCTGTTTCCCCTGCTTGTGCTCTCTCTTTCACGCACTTTCAAATCAATAAATAAAATCTTAAAAAAAGGAATCCTTAAGATGAACCTATATCCAAAATATAGTTATATACAGCTTAGAATGTATACTTTATATGATGAAAAATAAAGACTATGCCATTATCTGTTATCAGTCTCTGGTGTCTCCTCATTAAATTAATGATAATAATGCTTAATAAGTGTAGCTAGTAGCTGATCTCTGTAATTAAAGGCTCCAGAGGTTCTTTTTAACATTTCTATTTTCCTTTGTGCTACATAGATTGGTAGGATAATAGGGATTAATTTCTTAATTTGTGGTCCTTGTTATCAATATATATAATTCCACAACTTTCCATTGAGTCCTTGCATAATTCTTTCTTTATTTCTAAATAAAATAGGATATATTTGTATTCTTACAGAAAAAAGTCAGTTTCCTTTTCTGGTTGCTCTAGAAGTGTTTATGATGCTTTTGGTGGCATTGTGTGTGTATGTGTTTAAAAGAAGGCTCTCTCCATTTACATTGGAAGCCCCATAAAAGAATGGATTTACCATTTATCCAGAATCATGATAATTATTGTTTAATTTCCTTAGACTCTAAATTTTCTAATAATTTTGAACCAACACAATAATATTGTTTTTGAGCCTTTTATGTAGAAACAAAGTATTAAGTGCTTTGCAGCATTATCTTATCAAATCTGTCAATAAATTCATGTGCCAGATACTATTAATAGTGTTATATTACTGATGAGGAAATTCCAAGTTCAGTGAAGTAGTAGAAACAAGTCTAAAATACAGATATGGTTATTCTTTTAATCATTATACCATGTTGTCTAAAAGTTAAAAGAAAGAGTAATGAAATATTATTAGTTGTATAGAATAAAATTCATTTACAAAAAGAATCAAACCATGTACTCTGGACAAGAAAATGAGGGTCATCCAGATAGAATAAGAGGATCCCCAGGACATAGAAATTCACAGATAAGTGTTGGAAGAAATTCAGTCTCTTAAACTCTTCCTTCCTCTTCTTTATATATTGTGAACTTTATGGTCTTAAATATGCATTCCTTTAATTACAAATGGAATATAATCCACTAGGCTTTAAGGAATCAAATCATATATTTTGGTTTATACTTTCCAGTTACCTTTTTTTTTAAATTTATTTATTTGTCAGAGAGAGAGGGAGAGAGAGAGAGTGAGCACAGGCAGACAGAGTGGCAGGCAGAGGCAGAGGGAGAAGCAGGCTCGCTGCCAAGCAAGGATCCCAATGTGGGACTTGATCCCAGGACGCTGGGATCATGACCTGAGCCAAAGGCAGCCGCTTAACCAACTGAGCCACCCAGGCGTCCCTCCAGTTACCTTTTTTTTAACAGAATGATTTAAAAAGAGAATACTGACTATATTAAGTTCTAATTAAAATATGATTATACATGGACATTCATTAACTTTTCCATATAAATGAATTTGAAGGATCATCTATTCTTTTTTTTTAAGGTTTTTTCTTTTTTTTTTTTTCCCTCATTTGAGAGAGAGCGAGAGAGAGAGTACATGAGTGGGGAGGAGAGTAAGAAGCAGGCTTACCAGTGAGCAGAGAGCCTGACTTGGGGCTCAATCTCAGGACCTTGGGACCATGACCCAAGCTGAAGGCAGATGACCAACTGACTGAGCCACCCAGTTGTCCCCATCTATTCTGCTTGAATCAACTATGCAACAGTACTTTTAACACTAAAATATTCTATTTGTGCTGAAGAAATTCAAATTTCTATCTATCTCTAAGATTCTCAACAATGATTCTGTTGGTTGGGTGGGTTGGTAAGGTGGGTAAAGGTCCTTAAGACAGGAGACTGAAATTCATAAACCAAAGCACATGTCCATGTGCCATGGATTGATTTCTTTCTTTCTTTCTTTCTTCCTTTCTTTCTTTTTTTTAATGTTCTAGTCAGTCTGAAAGCAAGTGATTCAGGATTGCAAATGAGCATTGGCTCAGAACATATTCTGATTTGAGACAAATGAAATGACTGCTGGGTTTTAAAATAAAACTTATTAGCTAATGCACACTAGTCCACCAGGAATATTTCCCCATTTCTGAGAATGGCTCTGGATATGTCTTTAATGTTTATGAAAAATATTTTCTTGTTGTTTTCTTTTCTTAAAGATTATTTATTTATTTATTTATTTATTTGATAGAGAGATCACAAGCAGGCAGAGAGGCAGGCAGAGAGAGAGAGGGAAGCAGGCTCCTTGCTGAGCAGAGAGCCCAATGTGGGGCTTGATCCCAGGACCCTGAAATCATGTCCTGAGCTGAAGGCAGAGGCTTAACCCACTGAGCCACCCAGGTGCCCCATATTTATTTATATATATATATATATAGAGAGAGAGAGAGAGAGATATGTCTATCTCTCTCTATATATATATCAGTATATTTATTGACAGTGTTTCTAGTGAAGTCAATCAGTCAACACAAAGAGAGTGAATATGGAAATAATGAGTGCAAGTCTTTAAATTTTCCTTTAAAATAAGATTTGGTGTTAGGTATCAATCTGTCCACTTAACTATCTTAAAATATATACTTTAACAGAGAAAATTATACTTTATTTAGTATATAACAAAAATGATATAGGAAAACTCACCTGGGATATTGTATCAAGATTATGAAAAGCCTAGAATTCTTTACTTCATTGTTTTCTTTAATTTATTATTTTCCTTCCATATTCTCTAGCTTTTGATGTACTTGGTATTTTTTACTCTTCTGACTAGCTTAAGTGCCCTTGTCAACAGTTAAGTTGTTGAATGAGGCAAAGTGTTAGTTATAGTGTGAAAATCTGGTGTGCTGTCCGAAAAGGGCAAACCATTAACTTGCGAATTGTGACTTCCGTTGTTCCATAGCTCAGTGATGCCTGAGAGCCTCTCTTGAATTACTATTAAGGGTAACATGGCATATGAATTTATGAAGTTTTGTAATTATGTATGATACAAACCTTCATCATGTAAAACTACACTTATAGAGTGTGGTGGTGTTCTTTAAAAAAAAGTCAAAGGCCTTGATAACTATAATATGGATGCTATTTTCAAAGATATAATTTGGAACAAGAATGCATACTGCAAGAAATAACCTAAATATCCTGTGCCAAAGAAGGCCATTTTCAAATAATCTAGATAATTTTTGAATTTGGGAACAATCAAAGTAAATTATGTTACTGATACAATACATCTATGTCAAAACCTTTGTATAAACAAAATGTCAGAGTGTATGGAGATTCATGACCTTGCTTCAGAATACAGTACATGGAAACTCTATGATCAATTGTCATCAAAATGACAAATATTCTATAAGGACAGAGTAATTATATGTTACTGTTCTGTCTCTTCAACCAAGGCATTATCTTTAGACTCCATGGTTATATGGAAATTATTCCAAACATTTTTAAACTTTAAAACATTTATGATATATGTAATATGTTATTTAAAGATATTTAGGTATCAAATATTATATAATTTTAGGATTACTTTGAGATCCTATTTAAATAATATAGGAATGTATGGGATAAGATCTTTCTATAGAGTTTCCAGTAAAAATCATAATGATAAATGTTTTAAATTTAACATTAGTTGTTTAATGGTGTGTTTCTCAACCTTGGAATTATTGACATTTTGTGCTGCATTATTCTTTCTAGTAGGGGATATCCTGGGCATTCCAGGATGTTTAGTAGGAATCTAGTCACTGAGACCAGTAGCACCATCCCCTTAATAGTTTTGATGCCAAAAGTATTTCCAGACATTCTAAATGCACCACTGGGGTCAAAATTATGTCAGTTGAGAATATTTGGTCTAAAGCAATGTGGGATAAAACTTAAAAAAAAAAAATGAGGGGCACTTGGGTGGCTCAGTGGGTTAAAGCTTCTGCCTTTGGTTCAGGGCTCAGGTCATGATCCCAGGGTCCTGGGATTGAGCCCCGAGTTGGGCTCTCTGTTCAGCAGTGAGCCTGCTTCCTCCTCTCTCTCTGCCTGCCTCTCTGCCTACTTGTGATCTCTATCTGATAAATAAATAAAATATTTTAAAAAACTTTTTTTAAAAAGCTGAGGTAGCGTGCCTGGGAGGCTCACTGGGTTAAGCCTCTGCCTTCCGCTCAGGTCAGGATCTCAGGGTCTTGGGATGGAGCCCCACATCGGGCTCTCTGCTCAGCAGGGAGCCTGCTTCTCTCCTCTCTCTCTGCCTAATTGTGATTTCTCTCTGTTGGATAACTAAATAAAATCTTTAAAAAAAAAAGCTGAAATAAATGTACAGAGAATGTCAATTCTTGATCAGTTTCTGACTTAAAATATATTTGAGTATGATTTCTCCCTCTCTTTCTCTCTGTTGCTTCACTTGGAAGATAGTATTGAACTAGAGCAATGTTTTTCAAACTATGCTCTTCAGGTGTTCAGTGTTCCCACAAATATGATTTGAGCTTAATTTTAAATATGTTTTAAGTAATATTAAGTACAAAAGTGAAAAATTTAGAAAGGATTGATTCTGATATATACCTATAAATCAAATTTAATATTTTGTAAACATTCACTTACTCCACTATTTTTGTGCTGATTTTAGAAATTAGACTTTTTCCCTTTCTATCTCTGTGCATATAATACTATTTCTCATAATTATATCATGGAGAAGAAAAGGTGGCTTTTGATATTCAAGTGTTTTAAAGACAGATGACTGTATTCTCAATCATCTAAACTTGTACTGGGAAGCTCACTGTAAAACACATGACATGACATGACATGACACACATAACTATATGTCAGTTAATTCACAGGGAATGTGCTCTTTGCCACGTTAGTTGAAATTCATGAGATTTTTTCACTCCGTATCAACTGATAATATTGGGATATAATTATTGGGCTTATTTGTCAGTTTTGAGCATTTTTGTTATGTTATTAAACAGGAATGAGAGGAGTTACTAAATCTTGAAATTTAATACAAAAATCCCCTACTTCCATTTCAAACTTTGCTTAAATTGACAGTACCTTGAGAGTGCCAAAAGTACTATGAGAACTACTTCCATTTGCTCTCTGTTGTCTGTGTAGGTTCCTGTTTTTCAGTATTGTGTAACTGGAAAAAAAAAACAAACACAACTGGATCTAAAACTAATATAAAGAAGCAATTGGCACCTATAACAAAAAGACTAAATGTATTCATCACAATAGGCTCATTATTTTCATGAATTGTCTTTTTATATGTACGTAATTTAAACTTGAACTTATAAAATAAACTTATTCTAAAGGAACATCCATTTAATCCATTTTTTATATTATAGGATTACTCAAGTTTGATGTGAAAAATAGTTCTATTTTCAAAGATATTTGAAATCAACATCTTAGCCTGCATTAGTGTTAAGTTTATCATTTTTGTGTCGAGTTTATAAACTGTGAAAGGTATTTGAAGGGGGAAAATTTTACTAAGATCTCAGTTTTATATAATTCATTTATTAAAATAATTATCAAGTAATTTTTTCCTGAAATTTTCTGTTATTGCTAAAAAACACAGTATGAAATACAGTTGTCTCATTTCTATCCAGTCCAAGGTCATTGGGTATGACTGACCTTTTAGATGATAGATAAATGAATTAGGGCCATCTGCCCCATTTCAACCCTCCTTTGCCATAACCTGTAAATACTTACTGTGTCTTCAGAATCTAACTCCCAGTAGTGAATGAGTGCCAAAATAAACCATCATCAGCTGTTATATTTGTAAAAGCTGTAGCCTTTAGCCAAGTATGGTGAGAATTATTTTTCTGCAGGTGTCTTAACAAGTATGGATGGTGAAATCTACTCTCAGCTCCTCACCACTTCCTTTTAAGAGAAACACAACCTAGTGAAGTTTTCACCTTAAAATGTCCCTAAGGAATTTGAATAAGTTTAGACTGCCTAAGGGATTGGATTATTGAATTTTTTTTTCACAAGATATTAAAAACAAAGGGAGAACGCTTTCAAGACATGGCAGTAGACACTTTTGATCTCTTAATGCAACACCGATGTGCAGCTGTTATCCCTCATTTTCTATAAAAGACACAAGAAAATAAAGAAGAGAAACACTGCAAAAAATAGACATATATACATGTATACATATATATGTCCGTTTTGCAGTGCTTCTCTTCAAGCACTGCAAAAAAAGATAAGATATAAAGAGAAGAAAAAAAGAGAAATATATATATATATATATATATATATATATATATATATATATATATGACACCAGGAAATCACTGCAAACTGCTTGAAAAGTTACATAGGTGACATTGTGTGCAGTGGCTCAGTGTCTAGGCTCTAGAATGAGGCAGATCTGATTTTACATTCTAGATTCTAGCTCCAAGATTTGTTTCTCCTAACCAAAAATAGTGCTATCTACATTTTGCTGAGTTCTTCATATATTTTTGTTCAGGCCTTTGCATTTTCTCATTTACCCCTTACACTAACAAATTAGGTGTTACTGCTATTATACAGATGATGAATCTGAATGAGTCTCAGAGAAGTTGCCTGGTCTCATAAAATCAGCAAATAGCAAATCCAGGTTAGAGCAAACTCTATTATTTTTCCCAAACTTAAGTTGTTAAGTTCCCAAAACTTAACCAAAGAATGATCAAAATATTTGGAGAAACAAAGCACTGAAAATATCATGGTATAAGCCTCCAATTTTTTTGAACATCAAACTATTCCTCTTGCTCACTTTTTCAGAATATGTGATTAGTTTGTCTATAATAAAATCCAAGATTCTTCATAAACATTAGAATCTAGGAGCACCTGGGTGGCACAGGTGGTTAAGCATCTGTTTCAGTTCAGGTTCTGATCTTTGAGTTGTGAGATCGAGCCCCTTGTCAGGTTCAATGCTTAGCACAGAGTCTGCTTGAGATTCTCTTTCCCTTTCTCTCTTCCCCTCCTGTTCATTCTCTCTCTCTCTCTCTAAAATAAGTAAATAAATCTTAAAAATAAACAAAAAAACACCAGACTCTATACCTCCCTAATACTATTATAACCTGCAGTGATACAATAATTTCTAAAAATCTCATTTCTTATCTTTAGAAGATGTTAAAACCAAACTGAAGTTATGATGAAATTAAATGTACAGTGCTTTTCATAGTGCCTGGAATTTAATAAGCTCTTCATAAAAGGTATCAATTACTTAGTACTTACTGGAAAAATTTGTGGAGGCCGAGAAAAATTAAGGCCATCCCACTTCAGGTTTAGCCTTAGCATAAGTACAGCCATCTTAGCTTGGACAGCCATCTCAGGCCCAAGGGCTGAACTTTCCCCTACTTTACTTTAGTTCCAGAGACCCCCACCCTGCTTTAGTTCCAAGAAAGTACCCCACCCTGCAACACCCTGGCAGAAGCTAATCAGCTTAAACCACCAGGACAGCTAGTCGGTTGCATCACAGGGACCAGATGTTGAAAAGAGCTTATCTTACTAAACCACCAGTGGGGCGCAAGCCAAAAGTATGTAGGGTCTCTGAAGTGATGGAAAATTACTGTGTGTTAACTGCTTTAAAAATGCTATATAAACCCTTGGCTTTGAGTGCTCGGGGTCCTTGTAGAAACCCACTGCATCGGGCAGATACTTGGACCCCAGCTAGCTGGAAATAAACCTCGCTGTGTGACTTGCATTATCGTGGGTGTCCTCTGTCCATTGGAGGGGTGGTCAACTTTGTACCCTAACATTTGGAGGTTTCACCGAGATTTACATATTCTTTAAGACCCTCCTCAGGGCGGCAGACAACTCCCCGATACCGAGGTTTAACCAAAGGAACCACAGAAGGAGGATTGGCCAGCTATGTCTAGAGAACGTAAGGTTCTCACCTGGAGGGACAGGAGGTCCCTATCTGGTTCTGGTAGAGAATTCTCATCTGGGTGGGCGAAAGGGTTACGACCCTGGAGGCTCCACTACTGGAAGTCGTGGGAGACATCCCCGACGTAAAGGTACCAGAACGATGTCCACAGTGAACGCCATTTGGATGGGTAGGTAAGGATCCTGAGCATTGTGTGAGTGGAACGGCGCCTGTGGATGTGGTGTGGCTGACCGGCTGGTGGGTGTTAGAAAACTCATTTCGAATTTGTGTGTTTACTGGCTTTGTGTCTCTTGTATATTCCTGGCTTCTTTTTGTAATAATAATGGGACAGGCTCAGGTAATGCCTAAGACCCTGCTCCTGAACCACTTCCCTGAGATCTGTTCCAAGGCTCACAATTATGGCATGGGAGTAATTTTGTCTGTTGCGCTGTTTGTTAAGTGTATGGGGCTTTGTCTTAGTGTGGACTGAGGCTGTGTGAGTGTGTTCTTGTTGTCATTGGTTGTCTTTGTCTTGTCTTTTTGTTACCTGTTGTGTTGCTCGTCCCTAGGGGACCAAGAAAATCCCCACCAACGAGTGTCTCTAGGGGGCCGAGAATGGTAATAATACCCAGAAACTGGATGCCCTCTCTCTGTTCCTATTCTTATATAAAGTTGTCTCTCTTGGGCACGGGACAGCCACCTAAGTCACCAGGATGGCTGCCAATCTTAGGACTCCCGTGTGAGGTTTCCTCCTGACTGATCTAATGTGATCCCCTCCACATCCCTGGTCTAGCCACTTCTGGCCGTGGGACCTCCATTGGGAGCTGGCCAAAACCAGTACCCAATTGAATTAAAATGCAACTGGGGACCACTTCCTAGGGAAGTTGCCTGTAAGGACCACATGTGTTGGAATGTCACATAGACCATGATGGATTTCAGT
Organism: Mellivora capensis; assembly: GCA_004024625.1. Taxonomy (NCBI): domain Eukaryota; kingdom Metazoa; phylum Chordata; class Mammalia; order Carnivora; family Mustelidae; genus Mellivora; species Mellivora capensis. The sequence goes on from PISX010000204.1 coordinate 283,955, forward strand.
CTTTACTGTTTCTTGTCAGTGTCTTCTACAAACTACTTAAAGCTATACCTTCATTGCTCATACCTAGGCCTTCATTGCTCTATACCAGGACCCCAATCTAAGGGCCTTTAGCAGAATAAGCCTTCTAGTAAACCCAGGTTGCTGGGCCATCCCTAGCAAAGGGAACTCTGACTTTATTTCTCTATGTTCCTCCTAATAGATGTGGGGGCTTTTCCCTCACTCATTTCCTGTGTTAATGGCTGGCTATAACTGGTGCCAACTGGGGTTGGTCTAACTCGAGACAGAGACTTTAAGGAATATTCCCAAGCATCTGCCGAAAATATCTTTGTTTCGGGAAGATTCCCTGTTTTCTCTGGCCTGACATGGACTGCCTACTCCCCCCCCTTGCTGGTGGGAAAGCATGGCGTCTGCTCCTCTGTTGAAATTGATAAGCTCTAAAACCGGGAATCCTTTCTCTGCCTCCTGGCAGCACGTTGTTTCTTCTGTCTCCCCCTTTTCATGTTTCTGCACCAACATGCATGCAGCCTGCATGACTAGTCTCTAGATCATGCACCATGGCTCCTTCTCTCTTCACTGTCAAGGAGCAAGAAGAGCAGCCCCTGGACCTAACACCCCCCACTCCAGATCCTCCCACTCGTGTCTCAGGTAAACATTCAAAGTGGAGTGGGCCCAGGTGGAATGTAAATCAGTATTTGAACTAAGTTAAGTTTGTGGGTTTAATTAAGCTATACATGTCTTTTAAGTTATCAGCAGTAAACGGGAAACTTCAAAGTTTACTGAAGGTCAAATAAGCTCATGTTGTTTGTTAAAATCTGTTAGCAAAAAGATGACTAAACTGATGGTTAATTTAAGTCTCAAAGTTTTAATGGATAATTGGCAACCTGAAAGTTTAAAGTTTTGCTTGGATGACAAATGGAATTAAATGATGGGCATCTAGGTCTTAACCAAATGGGATAAAATGCTAAAGCATTGATTGCTGGAATTAGGTTTGTACTTTTGACTTCATACTGTAAAGAAACTAAGAATACTTAAATCTGTTGGTAAAAATATTTTGTGCTTAACTGATTCATAAATTTGCCTTCTAAAGAATTCTGTTTTAATTGATCACAATTGGTTAACACTTAGCCATCACCAGAGGTTAAGGTATTTCTAAGAGTATAAAATACTGCTAAGTGTAACTAAGGCTGATGGAAATAAGGAAAGGAACTCTGTATGTAGGAAAGTAGGAGATATGTAAGAGATAAGGAATGCTACCATTCCTGGAGGGAAACCAAGTAAACCCACTATCTTAAGACTGCATGCTTAAGAACAAAAAGGAAAGACACTGGTATATGAAAAAAAAAAAAAAAAAAAAAAAGCTGGGTTTCTCTCTGTTTAAAAGGGCAAAGTTGGGACGCCTGGGTGGCTCAGTTGGTTAAGTGGCTGCCTTCGGCTCAGGTCATGATCCCAGCATTCTGGGATCGAGTCCCACATCGGGCTCCTTGCTCGGCAGGGAGCCTGCTTCTCTCTCTGCCTCTGTCTGCCTGTGCTCGCTCTCTCTCTCTCTATAAAAAAAAAAGAAAAAAAAAAGGGCAAAGTTTTCTTAGGTTAATTGATCTGTTTAAAAAAAAATGTAAATGGTTTTCCCTTTGCCCGCCCAAAATTGTAAAATGAGATCTCTTTAACTCATAAGGCTTTTCCTTGATATGCTAAGTTACTCAGGGAGTACTGCTAAGCCAATGATAAACCTTGGGTTACATTTGGGTAAATGCTGTAACTACTCAAGAGGTTCTATACATTTCCTAAAGTTTTAATGTTTTGATAAGGGTCCTCACTTGCTCTATTCTGAGTTTTTGTCATTTGTAATTGTTTTAATTCTCTTGTAAGATGAATTCTGCCCTAAAGGAAATTCATATGGGAGACTTTCAGGACAAATACAGGTCTTTGATATGTTAAAATCCTGGAACTAAATGGGTAAAAATTTCTAGAACTAAGTAAAGCTGCATTCAAACTAAACCAGAATTAGTAACATGGGACTAAATGAACTAAAAGATTATAGTGTTATGTCTCTTAATGTTTTGTCTTATTTTTAACATTGCTGGTTCTCTAATGTTTGCTCTTACACACTAAGGAAATTTTTACTTATCTGCAACTTACAGAAATGTAAAAATATTTATTTGAAAAAAAACCAAAGCATTCAATTTTTTCTCTATCTGAACCCTCCTAAGGTCTCAGTAAGTATTCTTTCTTCCATGGCAATCAGTCATTTGCATAAGTTCAATAAGAATCTGTTCTCCTTGTAACAGGACACCATTGGAAACACTGGTTATTTTACCAAGGCTTTGACTGGAATATCATATTTGAGAAAGACATACATAGACTCAAATATGACCAGACAGCATAAAGGAACTAAGGTTGACATTATAAAACCTGGAGCCGTAAAGCCCTTTGGAACTGTTGGCCTGATACCTTGCTTACAGAGTTCCCAGCAGCCTCACCAGGTGAGTAAAAAATGTCACTTCCTGGCAGGGGCAGGAATCTCAGGAACTTTGGGCAACTCAGGAAGAGGAGTTCGCCCAAATCGACAGGTATTGCAGGCATGTCTGATGGCAACTACGTGGCTTGGCTTCTGGCCCAGAGAGGCTACTAAAAGCTCAACCTAGAGATTCCTTATAAAAGGTTCCAGCAAAGCAGATTTTAGAGATCTATATGATCACTTGCTGTTCTTGCTGAGCTTATGTAAATAATTAGGCCAAGTTTGTTAAAGCAGGGCTTGTTTTTCAAATTAATTAGTCCTGATGTGGCTATCTCTGGAAATGAGGGTTATTTTAGAGAGAAAAATTGTGTTTTAATAACACACCTTTATGGATGTTAAATTCTAGATTTGATTGTCTTTAAATGTTTGTTTACCTAAGCTAGACAACTTGAGGTAAACTTCAGAGAAGTTGCACGATAGCTGGTTTAGACGATCTTGCTTTTGCCAGTCAGTCAGCCCCAGATATAAGGAGGAAACTTCAGAAAATTGAAAGATTTGAAGGGAAGAATCTGATTGGGTTGGTGGGAATAATGGAAATAGCTGCTGAGGACTGAGTCGTGCTTTCAGGGGACGAGCGCTCTCTTACAGACTCTGCAGGAAAAGTATATCAGGTGTCAGCTACAAAAGCACAGCTTTGTCAGAGCCACGCCACTTATTTAGGCTTTGATCTCCATGAGGGAGTTTCTTGGGATGGTGGGCTACTGCAGGCTGTGGATATCCTGGTTTGTGGAGATGGCCTGACCTCTCTACAAACTGACACTTCAACCACGCTGGAAGGGAGCCTACATCGTGATCCTGACCACTCCCACCACTCTCAAGGTCAATGGGATTACTCCCTGGGTCCACTACATCCACATCTGACAAGCTGACCCACACGATGTTCTCAAGGACTTTGTTCCAGAATGGAAAAAACAACCAGACAAGGACGATTTCCTAAAGCTAAGACTGTGCTATTCTCCCTTACCCCACTAATGTTGCTTATGCTATTTCCTCTTCATGCTAGAACCAATCCCCAACAACCACTGGACCTTGTTGCTGAGACCAGTCTGGACCCATGATTGGGTCCTTCTTTAGGTTCCTCTGAGAGGCGGAAATGTGGAGGCCGAGAAAAATTAAGGCCATCCCACCTCAGGTTTAGCCTTAGCATAAGTACAGCCATCTTAGCTTGGGCAGCCATCTCAGGCCCAAGAGCTGAACTTTCCCCTACTTTACTTTAGTTCCAGAGACCCCCACCCTGCTTCAGTTCCAAGAAAGTACCCCACCCTACAACACCCTGGCAGCAGCTAATCAGCTTAAACCACCAGGACAGCTAGTCGGTTGCATCACAGGGACCAGATGTTGAAAAGAGCTTATCTTACTAAACCACCAGTGGGGCTCAAGCCAAAAGTATGTAGGGTCTCTGAAGTGATGGAAAATTACTGTGTGTTAACTGCTTTAAAAATACTGTATAAACCCTTGGCTTTGAGTGCTCGGGGTCCTTGTAGAAGCCTGCTGCATCGGGCAGATACTTGGACCCAAGCTAGCTGGAAATAAACCTCACTGTGTGACTTGCATTATCGTGGGTGTCCTCTGTCCATTTGAGGGGTGGTCGACTCCGTACCCTAACAAGATTACTGGGTGTGTGGTTTTGCCGTATTCTTTAAGAGGCTACATAACAGTGACCAAAAAATTCAGAGCAAATTCAGTTGTGGAGACTTGATGGAGGAGATGGTCAAATTACTCATCTTCACATAAAAATTCTCCAGCTCTAACATATAGCTTTGATTTACTCATTTAGCAGGTGTTTATTGTCATCCATTATATACTAAGAAATAGGGGGTTTAAGTGTATGTTTCTATATAAAAGGGTTTTTTATATAAAATAAATGTCATGGGTATGTACTACGCAACATGGTGACTATAGCTAATGACACTGCACTGCATGTTTGAAAGTTGCTAATACAATATATCTTAAAAGCTCTTATCACAAGTAAAAAAACATAACTATGTATGTTGGCAGATGTTAACTAGACTTATCTGGCAATTATTCTGCAATATAGAAATGTTTAATCATTATGTTATGGATCTAATAGTAACAATGTTATATGCCAATTATACCTCAGTTTACAAAAAAAAAAAGGAGTTCACAATGTGTTAAAGAATGTGGTTTGATGTTTGATGTTAATAACAGCAGGATCCTGCTCAAATAGTTTTGTCATGTCCACAAGAGTTCAAGACTGGCATGGACTTAATATTGTTGAGCAGTGTGGTGTTAAATCTCAAGCACCTGCATTTGGACTGGGAAAATAGTTGAAAACAAACAGCTGGAAATACCCCCCATATTATGTTAAGCTTCATGAACAAATTCCCATGTTCTTGCTTCAGATTGCTTGCACTTGGTTTTTCATCTGTCTAGAACTACTTCCATGGGCAGCAGTCCCCCACCCCACCCATGATCCTTAACCTTCTTCATGCCTCTGCTCAAATAATCTCTTTCCAGTATGACTTTCAGTAGTTGCATTATTTTATTTTATTTTATTTTATATTTTATTTTATTTTTATTTAAATTTGAGTTAGTTAATATATAGCATATTATTAGTTTCAGGGGTAGAATTTAGTGATTCATCAGTTGCCTATAAAACCCAATGCTCATAACATCAAGCACCCTCCTTAATGCCCATCACCCTGTTACCCAATTCCCTCACCCACCTCCCCATCAGCAGCAAGGAAAAATAAAATGAGCTAAAAACAGAGAGGGAGGCAAACCAGAAGAGACTCTTAACTACAGGGAACAAGCTGAGGGTTGCTGGAGGGGAGTAATTGCTATATTTAAACAGCACCACCACTATTAAAGCCTTCCAGACATACCATTCTCAAAACACTTATCCTTATCTACCTAAGTTTTTTTTTTTACCCACCCCCCCCTTAGGCATTTTCACTGCATAAGAAGAAAATTGTTCATGCTGTTTTAGTAGCATGCAGAATAGTTCTTTCTACATTGTTGGTCTTCAATAAATATTTGCAAAGTCAATTTTAAATTCTAAGAATAGTATGGTCTTGAGGCTTGCTATCCCAGGAGATCATGTTCATATAAATCATTGAGTAGAATCAAAATACTTAATCCCAGTGTTCCCCTTTTATACACCAAGAGAATGAGGGGCTGCCTGGCTGGCTCAATCAGAAGAGCATTGACTCTTGATCTTGGGGTTGTGGATTTGAGCCCCATATCAGGTATAGCAATTACTTAAATAAATAATTTTTTTAAAAAAAGAGACTGAGAAGAGTCATATGGAAGTTGTTTAGGGGTATAGTATTCCTGGAAGATAGGTAGTCTAAGCACTGTTTTATTCTCTCAAAAGCCAACAGAATAGTCTTTAAGAGAATCACTTATAAAAATTAGTTGGGCCTGCAACAGTTGTAAGATTGATATCTTGCTGCTATATTGTATAACTAACTATTAGTCAAAAGACCTACTGATTTGTCCCTATTCCATTAGAAACTGATATAAATAGGGAGACTTCCTGGAACTGACAAGAGAGGCAAAACAGAGATGCCTGTACTCTCATTATTTGGCATGATTAGGTTGAATGGAGTAGTTATTGGAGCTTGAGCCATGTCAGTGGTACCTTAAATAACAGAATGCTTCATTAGGCAGGGTGATCTGGCAGTAAAAGATCACAGGAAAGACAATTGGCCATCAACACTGACTGGATTTCAGCTTAGTAGCACTGAGTCTCACAAGTCAGCAACATTTGTAATGGGAGGGTGCCTGCTGATACCCTCTGAAACACCCACACAAGCATCACAAAAGAGCTGGCATTTGGATACTTATCCCAGAAAGGAAACTAAATACTGGGTAGTGTTAGCAAGAGAAATGGGATGATCAACCAGGAAAGAGGACTGTCACCTGACTGTTTTGGTTAAGAAATATTTACCTTTCCCTATACACCCCTCCTTCCTGTCAATAAATGAAGGGGCTGTTAATAGAAAAGAGAGTGAAGTTTGTTTATTGCCCAAGGAACTTTTTTTCCCTCCACTCCAAAACAACGAAGATCTCCCCTTTGGTCTATAATCAGGAGAGGAGGAAATAAAGATTTAAATAAAGATGGAGATAGAAATTATAAATGAAACAAAGTAAGAGAAGAGGGTCTTAATTATCCTTAGGTTTGTGTGACTGGAAAGCTATGCTTTCCATTCAGGTATCATCACAGAGTTGCCAAGTGTTACTTCACCAACTATAGCAGAAATAGTGACAGTTGTTAGAAGAAATAGACCTTTGATATTTATAAGTAAATGAGTTCAATAGTGTAGCTACAATGAGATCTATGTATTCTTTAGACACTGCTTCTCTCAGTAACAAAATAGTTACTTACATCTTTGACAGCTATTTTGCTTTTTTCTCTTTCAAAATGGGACCTAAAATCAAAGTATGAAACATTGGTTTGGGGACTGGTCTAAATGATCCCTTAAAAATAGAGTAGCCATTTTAATCATGATGGATAAAAGCACTTATTTCTTTGTTAGTATGCCTCAGAGGATCTGACAAATTTTAAAAAAAAAAAAGAAGAAGAAATTAAAATGTAAGTTGACCCTTCAATGAGCCATGTTATATTTTAAGATGTACTACAGCCAACTGATGATTTGTAGGTGGACCAAAAAGGAAAGTTTCACAGGGTATTTCAGTGAATATTTGTTGCATTAAAGAAAGCAATCCATGTCCTTGCATTCTGAATATAACAAAAACAACTTTAATTGAAGAAAAAGAACAAGAAAAAACACAAGTAGCGACTTTAGATTTTGTGGTTTCCTACAATTTGCAGTACTCTTTCCTATGGTCACTCTCCCTGCAGCTAAGGTCTCTTAAACTATCAGAATTAGCCCAGAACACCTGGACAGCATGAGAAATGGCCATTCCATCACATTTTTTAAAAAATTGTTTAAAACATAGCAATCATTTAAATGGACACTTTACCCAAAGAATAATTTTAATGCATTAAAAAAATAGAATAGATGGTGAGGAGGAAGTACTGAGTAGTGTAAGTGGAATGCACATTTACTTTCTTTCATTTATGGCCCAAATAAATGCACTGTAACTATCTAACATTTCAGTTTTGAAGTCCCAAAATGAATGCCTTCTTTCTACATAAACACTTTCTTTTCAAAATAGCAGTGAATATATCTAAGTTTTAAAGTTATTCTTCAATAATGAGCTTTTTGTAATCAATGTGTAGTTAATAATGGCATTTTATACTTAGCAAACTTTATCAGAAGTGATCAAAATGTTTTAACAGATTTTATTTATAACATTGTGGGGCAATGGTTGACATCATGATTCTTTTTCTTTAAACTTTACAAAAAAACTGAAGTAGAAAGAAAGTAAACTTTTAGCCTCTCAGAAAAAAGTTGGCATGTAAATATGCATTATCAATGAGTGATTTGTATTTAATTCACAAAATGAGTCAGTAAAGAACACCAGTTAATAGAAATAAAATATATGACTCTCAACTCTCTACTTTTATGAAATGAATTGTCTGTAGCTATTTCTTTGATGTCAGTCATGGTGATGGTGGAGCTTCTCCCAATTTGGTGAAGTCAATATGAACAAGAGAACTCATTACCTTCTTTTCCTTTATTTCAATAAAACAATATCTAGAAGAGAATACACAAGGATTTTAAAATGAAAATTAGGATACATATTACATATTTATTTTCTTTAATCATAATTTTCATTTTATAATAGTAAATTTACTGGATATTTTAATAAACAAGATCTAAATCTGTCAGTTCTAAAATTGATTAGTGACTATACTTAAAATGGTATGTTTAAAAAAATACTTTATATATTTATTTTTTCAAGAGAGAGAGCGAGCAAGCACATGAGAGGAGGAAAGGGGCAGAGGAAGATCAGGCTCCCCACTGAGCAGGGAGCCCAATGTGGGACTGGATCCCAGGACTCTGGGATCATTACCTGAGCCAAAGGCAGAAACTTAACTGACTGAGATACCCAGGGGCCCCAAATGGTACTTTTTGAATGTGCTTATTATAGATCTCTTTACCCCAAATATCTCCCATCTTGCTGGAATCACACATTTTTTTTTAATTCTTCACTAAACTTTTGAAGTTTATTTAAATTCCCAGATTTTTCTGATTTCAGTGGAATTATATAAGAATGCATCTGATAATACAAGCTAGAATTAACTCTCAAGTTGGATGAGTTATTGTTTAAGAACTGCAAAGTTGATTAGGGAAAGGAAATGATGGGGGCATCAGTAAAATAGTAGAAGGACTCTGAAGAAGATAAAAGCATATTTATAAGATGAATTTGCTTTACTTCACTTGTAAACTCTGAAGGACTTTGGAAGATCTTTCTCTATCCCCCACTCTATAGTAATTAGTAAAATGCCTGGCACCAAATAAATATTTGTTGTGTAGACTGTAACTGAGTTCATACCTATACTTTGCTGTCAAGCTATTCTCCGGGTATAATTTCGTCCCCCAGGTTACTATATCCAAAGTGAAATTTAATTTACTTTAGCATCCAGCTTTATAAATATGTTGAGATAATCTAATCTAATAATTCTAGAACTCATTTATGTCTAGCTCTTAACATTCACTAATTTTTTTTTAATCAAAAAAACTGTACTAGCTATACCTAGATACTACTCTTCCTGTTTTTGTTTGTAAAGCTCTTAGAGTTCAAATACATAAAATTTCTAGGCATTGTGTAAATCCTTAGTAGATTTGCTTTTTGGTTAATCTACTTAGAACTCTGTGGTTGTAGGATAATTAACAATGTTATACCCATGTAAAAAATAATAAATACAATAAAACTGCAAAATATTATGTGTTGACTTAGACAACTTTATTTTTATTCCCCATTTTTACTTTCTATTTTGAGGCTTTGACATTTATGGTAATACATTTCACAAATTTCCAATTAGGGAGTAGGAATTTAGAATTAGCACAAGAAGTAAATAAATTGAACAATTCTGGAAAGTATTAGAAAAGCAGTAGATACTCCAACTAGAAAATAGTCTAAATTATAGAGGGAATTAACATTTAATACATTAGTATAATATTTAAGAGACCTTCACTAACAGGAATAGTTAGGTATGTGGTAGTCTAGTGTAGCCTCATGAATATTAATGAATGTCAGAGATTCTATTAATTATCAAGTATCAAGTAGATTTCACAAACAATATTCAACATTATTTAGCCAATTCTTTTTAAAATAGCCATTACATATGATGAATATTCAAGACAATATTCATTAACATTAGAAACTCATGTAGGGATTAAAGAATTTTGTGATATGCAGAAAAATGTTCCCATCTCCCACTCTACCATTCAAAAGATGTCTATATCCTAATCCACAGAACCGTGAATCTGTTATCTTAAAAGACTAAAAGGTCTTTCAAACTGTTATTAGATTTAAGAATATCGAGATAAGGAGATTATCCTAGATTACACCATTGGAACCAGTCAAATCACATGATTTCTTAAAAGTAGAGAATCATTCTTGAGTGTAGTCAGAGAAAGACACGACTGTGGGAAGTCAGGGAATTACAAGTTTATTTATTTTGAAGATGGAAGGGTCCATGAGCCAAGACATTCAGGCTGCCTCTAAGAAGTTGGAAAAGGCAGGATAAATTCTACCCTAGAACTTTCAAAAATGAACTCAGATCCATTGACATTTTGATCTTAGTCTGGAGAAACCTGTGACACATTTTCTACCTACCAAATGTTAAAGTAATAAATAAACATGTGTTCTTCTAAGCCACATCTTCTAATGCTGTTACAGCAGCATTAGAAATCTGATACAAGCTCCAAACTGGATTTCATGCATTCTTGCTAATTATTAATTATAATTTAATCATTTTATTGAAGATTCAAGTTCAACTCCATGCTTAGCAATTTTAGCACTAAACGAAAATACATGGGCAGGCTTTTTCCTTACAGTCAGTGTTGCTAGACTTGTATCCCCTTTGAAATAAAATGAAGAAAAACTGAATTGACAATAATTCCTATTACATGTCTGTTCTGGGTACTTGTCAAATGTTGCTTCATTAATTGTAATAATAATGGTGTTATGGTTTTCCATTTAACAAATGAGGAAAGTGAATCTTGGAAAATTAAGTTAAATTCCTAATCTCCAGAAAATTATTAGTAACAGAGTTCACATTCTAAGGTAGATTTTAAATTTACCTCTTCATGGCTCTGTAATAATTCCTATTTTAACTATAGTTCTTGAATCCATTCCTTCCCACTCAATTTGCTGTTTCTAATCATCTATGGAGCTGGGGAATCAGAAGAACTAATTTTCTTAGAGTTGGATATAAAAATAGAGTGGAGTAATGATAAGGACATAAAGGTCAATCTGAGAATGAAATTCATGAGCTTTAGGAGATGAACTTTTTGTATCCATATTCATGATGACTATGCTAGTTTTTGGACTGGTGTGCACTGTTACTAGCATACCTCTAATGGCAGAGACAAGTCCACTGAATAAGCTAAAAATTTGATCATGGGACTGCATGTTTATGTCCCTCCAAAATTCGTATGTTGAAATCCCAGCCTTCGATGTGATATCAGTAGGAGGTGGGACTATGGGAAGTAATTAGATAGTAAGAATGAAGTCCTCATTAATAGTGTTATTGACCTTCTCAGAAGAGATACAAGAGTTTGTTCTCTCTTTTTCTGTTTTCTTTAATGCGAGGATAGAAACAAAAGATAGCTGTCTGAAAACTAAGGTAAGAGGTCTCATCAGACATCAGATATGCCAGTGCATTGACCTTGGAATTCCACAGCTCCAGAACTGTGAGAAACAAATGTTTAAGCCACCCAGTCTATGGTATTTTTGTTATTGTAGCACAACTGACTAAAACAGGAGGAATTAATATACCCTCAACCTCAGTAGAGGGTATATTAATAAAATTGTGTTCATTGTATGATTGAAGTCAAGGGTTGGTTAGTTTCTCAAGGCTGCCATAAAAAAGTACTCAAAATGGAGTAACTTAAAAAAGAGATTTATTGAATGAATACTAGAGGTTAGAATTCCAAAATCAAGTAGTTATCTGGGCAGTGCTGGCTCTAAAACCTGTAGAGAAGGATCATTCCTTGCCTCCTCTAAATTTTGTACCTTCAATTGCTCCTTATCTTGTGTCACTATAATCCCAATCTCTGCCTCTGTCTTCACATGGCCATCTCCTTCTGTGTGTATGTCTTCACATGACATTCTAACTTTCTGTGTATATTTATTTCCAAATATAACTCTTTTATAAGGACACTTGCTATATGGATTAGGACCCACCCTGATTGCCTCAACTTGATTATGTCTTCAAAGATCTTATTTCCAAATAAAGTCACATTCACAGGTATGGAGTTTAAGACTTAAACTTATCTCTCTGGGGAATCAATTCAACCCATAATAACAAGGATGATGGGCATGTTCCAGGAAAATTTGAGAAAAAATATTCACAAGATGAACTAGAATGTAAATGGCAAATACTTGAGCAAGTATTTTGAGAGTATGCCAAAATTCACCATTTGGGTGATGTTTGAATAATATGGAACTGTCTGTTGCTCCTAGATTCCTGATATGATAGATAACCTAATGAAAACTTTGGAGGCTCTTTTTTTTTTTTTTTTTTTGATGCTGTCCTAGTTTTTGACTGTTGGTTAAATGATCTCTAGATAAGTGGAAATAACAAGTATTTGACTATGAAAATAACAGAAGAGGATGAGTGCCCATTGAACTCAGCCATAAAAAAGAACCTCAGATTTTTCATAAAAACTGAGGTTGTAATTAGACGTTGAATTAATCCTTTCAACCAAAAAAGTATGGACCCAAATGAATAATAGGAAGGGAGTGTATCTCTTATGTGAAAAAATAAACCCTAACTAAAGAGAAGTGACTGAAGACAGATATGAAAAGGGAAATGAGCAAAAATTGAATAAAATCCTACTTTTTAACTTCAATAATGAATTCATAGATTTTTCGTGGAGCACAAACTCTATCTTAAATAATCAGACATTTAACCACTTGATTATGAAAATATCATTGTGAGTTGTTAGAACATTAATTTGGCATGAAATACAATCCCCAAAAGATAACAAGGAAGAAACCAACTGGCAGAACCAGAAGTCCCTTTATTCCACAGAGAAAATGGAAAATATTCTCAAATATTACTTATTTTATTCACATTGTATCCAAAACACCATTTTAGAATGAAGAGGTATATACTTAGTTTGCTGTGTTAATGAGTTCTATCCAGATGACATAAACCACCTGAATAAGCAGAATAATGCAAGGATTGGTTATTCACATGAAAGAAAAGCTAAGAATGCAAAATTGGGAGAATAGATCAGCCCAGAGACTAGTAATATCAAGTAACTACTATGATCTCCAGGCTGAAGGGACAAAGGAAGGAGGGTTTTTTGGGAGGACCCAGACCCACGATAGACTGGGAGGTAGAATACATGGTTTATCTGGGAACATTTGCAGTCACAGAGAAAACACAACCACTACCATGTAATACAAAATAGAGAGGAGGCTAAATTCTTCCCCTTCTTCTCTACTCCAACTGACAGTCTCCCAACAATGTTTTCCATGGATCATCCCTAGTTAGAAGTCAACTGACTAGAATCCTTAAGAAATACAGCAGCAGCTACCCCATAGTACATAGCAGAGTAGAAAAAATTGCAGAGGTGCAGGGATTCAATCAAGGGCAAACAAGTGCTTAAAAAGCACAATAAATGTTAGAGAGATTGTGCATGTGAATTGATTTAAAAAATTAAAACTTGGATGGAAGGATGGATAGATGGATAAATTAGAGGAGAAAGAATGAGAGGGAGAGAGAGAGGGAAACAGGCAATTGACCTTGGCTGATAGCAACCATGAATTTAAGTTTCAATGAAGTGTTTCTTTGTTTTGATGCAAGTTTAATGACATTACTGCTATGTTTATTCATAAATAATTAATCTGTTCATTGCATGACATTTGTGTTTATTATCATTTCTTTCTGAAAACATTTTTTAAAAGATTTTATTTATTTATTTATTTGTCAGAGAGAGAAAGAGAGAGAGAGTGTGCACAAGCAGGCAGAGTGGCAGGCAGATGCAGACAGAAGCAGGCTTCCTGCTGAGCAAGGAGCCTGAAGCAGGATTTGATCCCATGACCCTGGGATCATGATCAAAGCTGAAGGCAGTGGCTTAACCAACTGAGCCACCCAGTTGTCCCCTGAAAACTTCTCTAATAAAGAATATTAAGTGATAATGCTACCAAGTTTTTTCCTCACTTAGGTGACTTTAGAATTATAGCTATTCTCTCATATTTTGTACTGTCTTTATTTTCACAGATTATGGTTTCTTCAAAGATAAGCAGTATTATCAGCAGCAGCTCTTTGGCTCATTTAAAGATCCAGTTGTAATCCATGTTGTCCCATTTCAACAAATAACATATATTCTTTATTTGTGAAGGAACATGGATCTGCCTATTCAGTTTATTCATTGGAAAGTTAATTACATTTTCCTTCATAAATATAGGATATATTCACAGCTCTGAAAATCCAGGTTATTACAAACCAGGCATTATAGTTATCTTGTTTTCATAAAGGAGTTAAGAAGTCTGCTTTAGAGTCTCTGCTCTATCTAGAAGTATGGCTGGCCAAAGTCATTAGAAAACCAGCCCAATATTTTGGGATCTCAACCTGATCCTCTGTATGTTTTCAAGGTAATAACCCTTGTGCTTTTAAATGAGTATTAGTCCAGTGTGGTCACATACTAAATAATACAAACTAATAGAAAGCATCATTTTAAGCTGTGTAAATATAAGTTTTCTCACTTCTCATGATTGACAGTATTAAATATGATGCCATACATAGGTATTCAAAGTTTACATCCTCAGATTCTGTTTTTTTTATATAAAAGATATTGGAAGTGTCTGAGAAGGCTCTGGATTCTATGTTATTGTCTTGACTTTCCTCTTATAATTGTCAGACTTTTTTCTTTCATAGCTTTTCTCTACTTTCAACTTACTCCTCCAACCATAGATCATGAAATAATTAAACCATGCCAGATTAACATCTTAATAAGAGATGTTAGTTCTGACTGAGGACTGAGTGGATTGAAAAAAATGTATCTAAAGTGCATCAGTTTTACTACGTGGACTTTATGACATTAATTTTGGGTGGTTAGCACCATTTTTTCACCTTTTTTTTGCTACGTTTAAAATTTTTTATTTTTTTATAAACGTATAATGTATTTCTATCCCCAGGGGTATAAATCTGTGAATCACCAGGTTTACACACTTCACAGCACTAACCATAGCACATACCGTCCCCAATGTCCATTACCCCAACCCTTTCTCCCGATCCCCCCCTCTCCCCAGCAACCCTCAGTTTGTTTTGTGAGATTAAGAGTCACTTATGGTTTGTCTCCCTCCCGATCCCATCTTGTTTCTTTCCTTCTTTTCCTACCCCCCCAACCCCCGTGTTGCATCTCCACTTCCTCATATCAGGGAGATCATATGATAGTTGTTCTCCAATTAACTTATTTCACTAAGCATGATGCCCTCTAGTTCCATCCACGTCATTGCAAATGGCAAGATTTCATTTCTTTTGATGGCTGCATAGTATTCCATTGTGTATATACCACATCTTCTTTATCCATTCATCTGTTGAGGGGCATCTAGGTTCTTTCCAGAGTTTGCCTATTGTAGACATTGCTGCTATTAACATTCGGGTGCACGTGCCCCTTCGGATCACTACATTTGTATCTTTAGGGAAAATACCCACTAGGGCAATTGCTGGATCATAGGGTAGTTCTATTTTCAACTTTTTGAGGAACCTCCATGCTGTTTTCCAGACTGGTTGCACCAGCTTGCATTCCCACCAACAGTGTAGGAAGGATCCCCTTTCTCCGCATCCTCGCCAGCATCTGTCATTTCCTGACTTGTTAATTTTAGCCATTCTGGTGTGACTGGTGTGAGGTGATATCTCATTTTGGTTTTGATTTGTATTTACCTGATGCCGAGTGATGTGGAGCACTTTTTCACGTGTCTGTTGGCCATCTGGATGTCTTCTTTGCAGAAATGTCTGTTCATGTCTTCTGCCCATTTCTTGATTGGATTCTTTGTTCTTTGGGTGTTGGGTTTGATAAGTTCTTTATAGATTTTGGACACTAGCCCTTTATCTGATATGTCGCTTGCAAATATCTTCTCCCATTCTGTCAGTTGTCTTTTGGTTTTGTTAACTGTTTCCTTTGCTGTGCAAGAGCTTTTGATCTTGATGAAATCCCAATAGTTCATTTTTGCCCTTGCTTCTCTTGCCTTTGGCGATGTTCCTAGGAAGACATTGCTGCGGCTAAGGTCAAAGAGGTTGTTGCCTGTGTTCTCCTCAAGGATTTTGATGGATTCCTTTCTCACATTGAGGTCCTTCATCCATTTTGAGTCTATTTTCATGTGTGTTGTAAGGAAATGGTCCAATTTCATTTTTCTGCCAGTGGTTGTCCAATTTTCCCAACACCATTTATTGAAGAGGATGTGTTTTTCCATTGGACATTCCTTCCTGCTTTATCAAAGATTAGTTGACCGTAGAGTGGAGGGTCTATTTCTGGGCTCTCTATTCTGTTCCATTGATTAATGTGTCTGTTTTTGTGCCAGTACCATACTGTCTTGATGATGACAGCTTTGTAATAGAGCTTGAAGTCCGGAATCGTGATGCCACCAACTTTTGCTTTCTTTTTCAATATTCCTTTGGCTATTTGAGGTCTTTTCTGGTTCCATATAAATTTTAAGATTATTTGTTCCATTTCTTTGAAAAAAATGGGTGGGATTTTGATAGGGATTGCATTAAATGTGTAGATTGCTTTAGGTAGCATAGACATTTTCACAATATTTGTTCTTCCAATCCAGGAGCATGGAACATTTTTCCATTTCTTTGTATCTTCCTCAATTTCTTGCATGAGTACTTTATCGTTTTCTGAGTATAGATTTTTAGCCTCTTTGGTTAGGTTTATTCCTAGGTATCTTATAGTTTTGGGTGCAATTGTAAATGGGATTGAGTCCTTAATTTCTCTTTCTTCTGTCTTGTTGTTGGTGTAGAATAATGCAACTGATTTCTGTGCATTGATTTTATATCCTGACACTTTACTAAATTCCTGTACAAGTTCTAGCAGTTTTGGAGTGGAGTCTTTTGGGTTTTCCACATAGAGTATCATATCATCTGCAAAGAGTGAGAGTTTGACTTCTTCTTTGCTGATTTGGATGCCTTTAATTTCTTTTTGTTGTCTGATTGCTGAGGCTAGGAATTCTAGTACTAGCAGTGGTGATAATGGACATCCCTGCCGTGTTCCTGACCTTAATGGAAAAAGTTTCAGTTTTTCTCCATTGAGAATGATATTTGCAGTGGGTTTTTCATAGATGGCTTTGATAATATTGAGGTATGTGCCCTCTATCCCTATACTTTGAAGAGTTTTGATCAGGAAGGGATGCTGTACTTTGTCAAATATTTTTTCAGCATCTATTGAGAGTATCATGTGGTTCTTGTTCTTTCTTTTATTAATGTGTTGTATCACATTGATTGATTTGTGGATGTTGAACCAACCTTGCAGCCCTGGAATAAATCCCACTTGATCCTGGTGAATAATCCTTTTAATGTACTGTTGAATCCTACTGGCTAGTATTTTGGTGAGAATTTTCGCATCCGTGTTCATCAAGGATATTGGTCTGTAATTCTCTCTCTCTCTCTCTCTCTCTCTCTTTCTTTTTTTTTTTTGTAATTCTCTTTTTTGATGGGATCCTTGTCTGGTTTTGGAATCAAGGTGACGTTGGTCTCATAAAATGAGTTTGGAAGTTTTCCTTCCATTTCTATTTTTTTGGAGCAGTTACAGGAGAATAGGAATTAATTATTCTTTAAATGTTTGGTAGAATTCCCCTGGGAAGCTGTCTGGCCCTGGGCTTTTGTTTGTTTGGAGATTTTTGATGACTGTTTCAATCTCCTTACTAGTTATGGGTCTGTTCAGGTTTTCTATTTCTTCCTGGTTCAGTTGTGGTAGTTTATATGTCTCTAGGAATGCATCCACTTCTTCCAGATTGTCAAATTTCTTGGCATAGAGTTGCTCATAGTATGTTCTTATAATTGTTTGTATTCCTTTGGTGTTGGTTGTGATTGCTCCTCTTTCATTCATGATTTTATTTATTGGGTCCTTTCTCTTTTCTTTTGATAAGTCTGGCCAGGGGTTTATCAGTCTTATTAATTCTTTCAAAGAACCAGCTCCTAGTTTTGTTGATTTGTTCTATTGGTTTTTTGTTTGTTTGTTTGTTTCTATTTCATTGATTTCTGCTCGGATCTTTATTATTTCTCTTCTCCTGCTGGGTTTAGGCTTTCTTTCTTGTTCTTTCTTCAGCTCTTTTAGGTGTAGGGTTAGGTTGTGTATTTGAGACCTTTCTTGTTTCTTGAGAAAGGTTGTACTGCTATATATTTTCCTCTCAGGACTGCCTTTGCTGTGTCCCACAGATTTTGAACTGTTGAGTTTTCATTATCATTTGTTTCCATTAATTCTTTCAATTCTTCTTTAATTTCCTGGTTGACTCATTCATTTTTAAGAAGGATGCTGTTTAGTCTCCATGTATTTGGGTTCTTTCCAAATTTCCTCTTGTGATTGAGTTCTAGCTTCAGAGCATTGTGGTCTGAAAATATGCAGGGAATGATCCCAGTCTTTTGATACTGGTTGAGACCTGATTTATGACCCAGGATATGATCTATTCTGGAAAATGTTTCATGCGCACTAGAGAAGAATGTGTATTCTGTTGCTTTGGGATGAAATGTTCTGAATATATCTGTGATGTCCATCTGGTCCAGTGTGTCATTTAAGGCCTTTATTTCCTTGTTAATCTTTTGCTTGGATGATCTGTCCATTTTGGTGAGGGAAGTGTTAAAGTCCCCTACAATTATTGTATTATTGTTGATGTGTTTCTTTGACTTTGTTATTAATTGGTTTATATAGTTGGCTATTCCCACATTAGGGGCATAGATATTTAAAATTGTTAGATCTTCTTGTTGGACAGACCCTTTGAGTATGATATAGTGTCCTTCCTCATCTCTTATTATAGTCTTTGGCTTAAAATCTAATTGATCTGATACAAGGATTGCCACCCCAGCTTTCTTCTGATGTCCATTAGCGTGGTAAATTGTTTTCCAAACCCTCACTTTAAATCTGGAGGTGTCTTCGGGTCTAGAATGAGTTTCTTGTAGGTAACATATTGATGGGTTTTGTTTTTTTATCCACTCTGATACCCTGTGTCA
>PISX010000204.1:302851-349383 GCA_004024625.1 Mellivora capensis
CTATTGAGAGATATGAATTTAGTGCCATTGTATTGCCTGTAAGGTGACTGTTACTGTATATTGTCTCTGTTCCTTTCTGATCTACTACTTTTAGGCTCTCTCTTTGCTTAGAGGACCCCTTTCAATATTTCCTGTAGAGCTGGTTTGGTGTTTGCAAATTCTTTCAGTTTTTGTTTGTCCTGGAAGCTTTTTATCTCTCTTTCGATGTTCAGTGATAGCCTAGCTGGATATAGTATTCTTGGCTGCATGTTTTTCTCATTCAGTGCTCTGAATATATCATTCCAGTTCTTTTTGGCCTTCCAGGTCTCTGTGGATAAGTCTGCTGCCGATCTAATATTTTTACCATTGTATGTTATGGACTTCTTTTCCCGGGCTGCTTTCAGGATTTTCTCTTTGTCGCTAAGACTTGTAAATTTTACTATTGGGTGACGAGGTGTGGACCTATTCTTGCTGATTTTGAGGAGGGTTCTCTGCACCTCCTGGATTTTGATGCTTTTTCCCTTTCCATTTTGGGGAAATTCTCTACAACAATTCTCTCCAATATGCCTTCTGCTCCCCTCTCTCTTTCTTCTTCTTCTGGAATCCCAATTATTCTAATGTTGTTTCGTCTTATGGTGTCACTTATCTCTCAAATTCTCCCCTCGTGATCCAGTAGCTGTTTGTCCCTCTTTTGCTCAGCTTCTTTATTCTCTGTCATTTGGTCTTCGATATCACTAATTCTTTCTTCTGCCTCATTTATCCTAGCAGTAAGAGCCTCCATTTTTTATTGCATCTCATTAATAGCTTTTTTGATTTCAACTTGGTTAGATTTTAGTTCTCTTATTTCTCCAGAAAGGGCTTTTATATCTCCAGAGAGGGTTTCTCTAATATCTTCCGTGCCTTTTTCAAGCCTGGCTAGAACCTTGAGAATCATCATTCTGAACTCTAGATCTGACATATTACCAATGTCTATATTGATTAGGTCCCTAGCCTTTGGTACTGCCTCTTATTCTTTTTTTTTTGTGGTGAGTTGTTACACCTTGTAATTTTTTCCAGATAAGAGTATATGAAGGAGCAAATAAAATACTAGAAGGGTGGCAAAACCCCCAGGAACATGCGCTTTAACCAAATCAGAAGAGACCCCCCAAATCCATTTGGTTGTTACAGAAAAATTCTTAACTGTAATTGATGGTTGTTGCCATAATAGTATATTGCCTGTATTTCTCCCTCTAGTAATGGGCTTTATGTGCTAGGTTTTAATATCCTTGAGCCTGGGCAAGTGCACAAGTCTTTTTAAAAGAAACATGGTTTACTTGCACAAAACTGATCAGTTTTGAGAGATCATTAATGCCCTTGAAGTGGTTTTGTGGGTGTGAAACAAATGGTGAGAATTTGAATTGGTCCCTCTTATTATAGTACTGAAATTAAGTCTACTTAATTTATCAAGTCATGTTCATGCCCTGATTTTATATACTTGTATCTATCAATAAACATTTTGATACTTGAAAAAAAAAAAAAGGGAGAAAGGGGATAAAAGGAAGTTCAGAAAAAAAATTTTAAAAGAAAACAAATAAAGAAAAAATATAAAAAAGAAAAAAATATATATATATTAGACTGGTGACTAGAACAGTGTTACCCACTTAATTTTGGCGTATTTTGGTCTCTTAGAAGAAATGTATGTAAGGGTAAACACAATGAAGGGATGGAATATACCTATAAAGATGAAAAAAAGTTTTCTTTTTTTAAATTTCTAAAAAAAGGAGTTGATAAAGTAAATTGGTTGGGAGAATAAATAAACATTATATATATAAATGCATGTTTTAATTATTACACTCCATAAATGTTTGGTTGCTATTTTATCTGTGTGCTTTTGTTGTTATTCTTTTTACTATGTAATAATAATGTGCCAATTGCTGATATCAAAGTATAAACACATGATGTTGAAAATAAGCATGCATATTATTACTGATATTTAACATGGATTTCACATTTGTTTCCATAGTACCAAGCATTTATGGGGGGCAAGTTAAGGTGATTTTTAAAGTATGTTAAAGTATTGTCTAAAATAACAATGATTTTTGAAAGCCTGCAACGTTCTTTGCTTTATTCACTGCTCTTGAAATACTCGGCTTGTTCAACTGAAATAAATAATCATATAATGTTAAGGACCTACTGCTTGCAAGGTGTTGGGGGATAAAAAAATAAGTGATGTTCATAGTAATATTATTCGTATTTTCACAGTATGAATGCAGTCTTACGAAGGGAAAAAAAAGAAACAGGCAGATAATAGCAAACTATAATACATGGCAACGTCTTTAAATATTTATTGATCTCTAAAACTGTGATGGAGGCATAGGGGAAAAATAACTTATTTTGACATTAGAAAAATTTTATGGAGGAGAGAGAAGTTGTTTTAAGGTTTTTGGGTAAATGATTTTAAAATTGGAAAATAGGAGACCAGATCTTCTCGGACTAAAAGATAAGCATGAGTAAAGATATGGGGTAGGAAAAAGACTTTAACAAGCAGAAATAAGTAAAATATCCGAGAAAAATGCTTGAGGGCAATGAATAATGAAGCTAGAAAGGGAGCAGTTTGGGACAAAGTCATAGAGAGCCTGGCATACCACTGAAAGTCATCTGGTCTATATTCTTATCTTCCTACTTTCCAGCACATAGCTGTGTGTTCAGATAAGAATGGTTATAAGTCCAGGCTATGTAAAGTGAAACTGGGTTTTCAAAAATGTACCATGATTTGTAAATGCCCAGGTAGAGCCCTTCTGAAGATATACCATAAGTTTCAGCTACAAAAGTATAATTTCAATTTTACATCTTTCTTTTTTCTTTTCTTTTTCTTTGAGTGTCTATGAAAATTGTCAAACTTCCTGGAAGAGTCAAAATTTAATTATTAACAAATGCATCAATAAATGAATAATAGCTTGAATGTCTAATGACATCTCATATTAAGGTGTCAACTGCAAATCTTGTTCTTGTCTCTCCCAAATGTGCTTACCTAGTTACTACAGCAAATCATATCATGTCAACTCCACTCTTCCATTTTTTAAAATAAAAACCTTGGCATTGTGCTTGTCTCCTTTGGTGTGTTTTCAACCCATACCTACTTCTCTTGGCTCTGCATCCAAAAATCTATGAAGATTCTTGTTACTTCTCAGGAACTCCACAGCTGTCACCCCTGGAATTTTTACTTGTAACAGACCTTCCTACTTCTATCCTTGAATTTCAGCCAGCCTCAACACATCACTAGGGGTTTTTGTTTGTTTGTTTTGTTTTGTTTTGTTTAGGACAATTAAATCACATCCTTGGTTCAAAACCCTGGGAAAGGCCTCTGATGGTTATTATTAAATCAGCTGGTCGTGAGACCAACCCAGACTGTTGGTCAAACATTACTCTAAGTGTGTCTATTAAGGGTGTTTTTAGATGAGTTTAACATTTGAATTGATAGGTAATGTAAAGCCTAATGCCCTTCTAAATGTGGGAGACCCTCATCCAATCAAATAAACATCTGAATAGGACAAAAGGGTTGAGTAAGAGGAACTCCTTCTGCTTTACTGCTTGACTGGGGACTGGAGTCCTTTCCAGCCTTTGGATTTAAACTGGAAAATCAGCTGCAAAATCTAGTCTACAGGCTTTCAGACTGCAACTTATACCATTGGTTCACATGACTCAGAGGACTTTGGACTCAGAATAGAAGTATAACATTGGTTTTCCTAGGTTTGCACTTTGCCGAAAGCAGACATTGGGTCTTCTTCACATCCCTAACCACATGTGCCAATCCCTTATTTATGTGTATCTATATATCCATCATGTGTGTGTACACAAACACCCCCCCCAACATACACACACATACATGCTGGTTCTATTTCTCTGGAGATGCCTGACTAATACAGATTCTTGGTAGTGAGAATAGTTCTGGAAAAACAGAATTTTAAGAATGATTTTCTGAATTTTTTGGATTTTCTGGAATTGACTCTCCAATCTACATGCTAATGAATATATCTAGTAGTAAAGAACACTAATTTATCTGTGGCATGATCTAGAAATGGAGCAATATAGCAATATAAAATAGCAATATAAAATATCACCATTGGATACTCCAACAACTTGTAAGAAGCAAGAAGCAATGTGATTTTGTATATGATACTGTCAAATGTCAAGAAAAGAAGTACTGTTTTACTCCAAGAGTATAACAAGACTCCAGCCGTATGTCATAATGTATTTTTCAGGGATCCTGATTGCCTTTCCTTTCCACAAGATGTCACAAAGTTCCATTACTTGATGATAATAGGCTGATTGGAACTAGTGAGCAAGAAGTAGAAACTACTTTAGAGTTATTGGTAAGAAATGTAATGTACATGCCATAGGATGAAAATTAAATGTGATAAAAGTTTAGAGGTTTTCTACCCCAGTGAAAGTTTTAGGCATCTGTTAATATGGGGCATGTTGTGACATCCCTTCTAAGTTAAAGGAGAAGTCTTTGCATCTAGCCTCTCCTTAAACAATGAAAAAACAAATTCAATCCATAGTGGGCTTCTTTGGAATTTAGAGAAAACCTGTTCCTCATTTGGTTCTATTTCTCTGCTCCATTTATTGAGGAACTTGGAAAACTGCCAGTTTTGAGTGGGACCTAGAAGAGAAGGCTCTGAGATATGTTCAGCCTGAAGTACAACCTGCTCTGTCACTTGGGCCATAAGATCCAGCAGATACAATGGTGCTTAAAGTTCACTGGCAGGTAGGGATACTATTTGTAGCCTATGGCAGGGTCCTAGAGGAAAATTACTGTGCAGGTAATTAGCATTTCAGAGCAAAGCTCTGTCATCCTCCACAAATAGCTATTCTCCTTTTGAAAATCAGCTCTTGGCCTACTACCAGGCCTTAGTAGAGACTAAACATTTAACCATGGACCACCAACTTATCTTGTGACCTGGGAAGTCCATCATGAACCAGGTGTTATCTGACCCAACAGGCCATAAAGTTGGGCATGAATAGCAACACTTTGTCACCAAACAGAAGTGGTATGTATATAATTGGGCTCTAGAAGAACCTGAAAGCATAAGTAAATTAGGTGAAGAAGAGACCCAAATGCCCATGATCTCTACTTTGCTGCATTGCTTCTCACTTCCGGCTGGCACGTATGGCACCATGCGAAGTTCCCTATGACTAACTGACGGAAGAAAATACTTAGGCCTATTACAAATGGTTCTGCATAATAGAGAGACACCACTAGAAAGTGGACAGCTGCAGTGTTACAGACCTTTTCTGGGACATTCATGAAGGGCGGTGGTGAAGGAAAAGTCTCCCAATGGGCAGAAGTTCAAAAAGTGCACCTGGTTATTCACTTTGCTTGGACAGAGAAATGGCCACATGTATAATTATATGTCAATCCTTGTACTGCACACAAAGGTTTGGCTGGATGGTCAGGGACTTGGATGGAACATGACTACAAAACTGGTGACAACAATATTTGGGGAAGACATATAGCTAGATTTCTCAGAATGGGCAGAAAACATGAAGATATTGTATCCCGTCCGAATGCTCCCAAAAGAGTGACCTCAGAAGAGGAGGATTTCAATTATTAAGTGGATAGAATGACCTCTTCTGTGGATATCAGTCAGCATCTTTTCCTAACCACCTTGCCAAGTAAGTTTACAGGCAAAATGGCTATGGTAGCAGGGATGGAGAGAACCTGCTTGGGATTCTCTCTCTCCCACTGCTTCTTCCCCTCTGCTCACAAGCATGCTCTCTTTTAAAAAGAATAAAGGGTGGTGGTGGGGGAATCAAGTGTATGTATAAAGGTGAAAAACTATTTTAAGACAATCACCTTTTTCTCTTCAGTAATGCTTATTAATCTTTATGCAAATAGTCACATGTCTTTTAAAGCACGAGACTTTAATTTGTTATTAATCCAAGATGGCTTTAGGAAAAAGTCATGTTCTAGAGGCTAACTTGGAATACAAGCTTAATCATAAAGTTTTCCCTAAATTTCTTCAGGGAATAGCTCTGATACATCATTGTACTCTATAAGAGAGGAACAAAAATGTTTGAAAATACATAATCAAGAAAAATTTCAACATATCCCAAACAGGATTATTTAAAAGAATCAGGATAAGATAAATAAAACCTAACAAAACTTACCATGAACAGACTCTCCCTAAAATACAGATATCACACGGACATATATATACATACACAAGCATATATGATAAGTTTCACACACAAAAACTGAAGGATATCTAAAACAGGGAGGTAAGAAAAACTGGCAGACAAATACAAATTTTAAAAAGATACATAAAATTCTAAGCAAATATGTTAAGAAAGTAGTAGTAACATCTAATTGTTGGATCATGATAATGTATAAGCCTATAATGGGAATTATGACCAGCAAAGAATTTCAGTATGTTTTTGTTGTTCTAGAAAGCAATTGTCTACTTCTTGAAATTAAATAGATTATGGTAAAATTTCAAAAAGAATCACCAAAAAATTAGAAATAGAGATTATACATTCCAAGTTATTTTAAGGGGAAATTTAGTGAATAAATTTATTATTTTAAAATAACAATAAATTATAAAAATATCAAAATATATGTTTTACAGAAATATTTTACCATATTTCTAAGAACAGATGCACAAATTTTAAAAGACTAGAAAAACTGAAAACACCATCTCATTTTAAGAGGCATTTTATTAACACCAGATGAAAAAAGGTAATAAAAAAGTTATATAACGATTCACACTTATGATCATGAATACAATGCACTTAAACAATATGTTGAAATATTAATCAGGGGTGCCTAGGTGGCTCAGTCAGTTGAACGTCTGCTTTTGACTCAGGTTAAGATCTCAGAGTCTGCTTCTCCCTCACCCTCTGCTGCTCCCCCTGCTTGTGCTCTCTCACTCACTCTCAAATAAATAATCTTTTAAAAAATCATCCACCATGACCAGGTGGGATTCATCCCTGGGTTACAAGGGTGGTTCAACATTCGCAAATCAATCAATGTGATAGAACAAATCAATAAGAGAAGAGAGAAGAACCATATGGTCCTCTCAATTGATGCACAAAAAGCATTTGACAAAATCCAGCATCCGTTCCTGATTAAAACGCTTCAAAGTATAGGGATAGAGGGAACTTTCCTGAACTTCATAAAATCTATCTATGAAAGACCCACAGCAAACATCATCTTCAATGGGAAGAAGCTCACAGCCTTCCCGTTGAGATCAGGAACATGACAAGGATGCCCACTCTCACCACTCTTATTCAACATAGTATTAGAAGTCCTAGCAACAGCAATCAGACAACAAAGAGAAATAAAAGGTATCCAAATTGTCAAGGAAGAAGTCAAACTCTCTCTCTTCGCAGATGACATGATACTCTATATGGAAAACCCAAAAGACTCCACGCCCAAACTACTAGAACTCATACAGCAATTCAGTAACGTGGCAGGATACAAAGTCAATGTACAGAAATCAGTGGCATTCTTATACACTACCAATGAAAATACAGAAAGGGAAATTAGAGAATCGATTCCATTTACTATAGCACCAAGAACCATAAGATACCTGGGAATAAACCTAACCAAAGAGATAAAGGATCTGTACTCGAGGAACTACAGAACACTCATGAAAGAAATTGAAGAAGACATAAAAAGATGGAAGACCATTCCATGTTCCTGGATCAGAAGAATAAACATTGTTAAAATGTCTATACTACCTAGAGCAATCTATACTTTTAATGCCATTCCAATCAAAATTCCACTGGTATTTTTCAAAGAGCTGGAGCAAATAATCCTAAAATTTGTATGGAATCAGAAGAGACCCTGAATTGCTAAGGAAATGTTGAAAAACAAAAATAAAACTGGTGGCATCTCATTACCTGATTTCAAGCTATACTACAAAGCTGTGATCACCAAGACAGCATGGTACTGGCATCAAAACAGACACATAGACCAATGCAACAGAGTAGAGAGCCCAGATATGGACCCTCAACTCTATGGTCAAATAATCTTCGACAAAGCAGGAAAAAATATACAGTGGAAAAAAGACAGTTCAATAAATTCAATAAATGGTTCTGGGAAAATTGGACAGCTATATGTAGAAGAATGAAACTCGACCATTCTCTTACACCGTACACAAAGATAAACTCGAAATGGATAAAGGACCTCAACGTGAGACAGGAATCCATCAGAATCCTAGAGGAGAACATAGGCAGTAACCTCTTTGATATCAGCCACAACAACTTCTTTCAAGATATGTCTCCAAAGGCAAAGGAAACAAAAGCGAAAATGAACTTTTGGGACTTCATCAAGATCAAAAGCTTCTGAACAGCAAAGGAAACAGTCAACAAAACAAAGAGGCAACCCACAGAATGGGAGAAGATATTTGCAAATGACAGTACAGACAAAAGGTTGATATCCAGGATCCATAAAGAACTTCTCAAACTCAACACACACAAAACAGATAATCACATCAAAAAATGGGCAGAAGATATGAACAGACACTTCTCCAATGAAGACATACAAATGGCTATCAGACACATGAAAAAATGTTCATCATCACTAGCCATCAGGGAGATTCAAATTAAAACCACATTGAGATACCACCTCACACCAATTAGAATGGCCAAAATTAGCAAGACAGGAAACTACGTGTGTTGGAGAGGATGTGGAGAAAGGGGAACCCTCTTACACTGGTGGGAATGCAAGTTGGTGCAGCCACTCTGGAGAACAGTGTGGAGATTCCTCAAGAAGTTAAAAATAGAGCTTCCCTATGACCCTGCAATTGTGCTACTGGGTATTTACCCTAAAGATACAGATGTGGTGAAAAGAAGGGCTATCTGTACCCCAATGTTTTTAGCAGCAATGGCCATGGTCGCCAAACTGTGGAAAGAACCAAGATGCCCTTCAATGGATGAATGGATATGGAAGATGTGGTCCATATACACTATGGTGTATTATGCCTCCATCAGAAAGTATGAATACCCAACTTTTGTAGCAACATGGACGGGACTGGAAGAGATTATACTGAGTGAAATAAGTCAAGCAGAGAAAGTCAATTTTCATATGGTTTCACTTATTTGTGGAGCATAACAAATAACACGGAGGACATGGGGAAGTGGAGAGGAGAAGGGAGTTGAGGGAAATTGGAGGTGGAGATGAACCATGAGAGAATATGGACTCTGAAAAACAACCTGAGGCTTTTGAAGGGGCGGGGGGTGGGGGTTGGAGGAGCCAGGTGGTGGGTATTATGGAGGGCACGCATTGCATGGAGCACTGGGTGTGGTGCAAAAAGTATGAATTCTGTTACACTGAAAAGAAATGGGAAAAAAAAAAAAAGGAATAAAAGCGGGAGAGCATGGGGCAATAAAGGAATACACCAGAAAAAAAAAATCAGCTTAAAAAAAGAAAAGGAAAATATATTCAGACTAGGTTTTAAAATCTAAGAGATTATAACTAATTTAGTTTATCCTTTATATAGAAACTAGCTTGGATTAAGATTAGAAAAGCTACTAATGTTATCTTCCCATTAAGTGATTAAAGAGATAAAAACTGTGATCAAGTAAATAAACATAAAGATAGTATAGCCCATGGAAACTTTTTTGTTTAACCAACACTCATGACCAAGAATATTCATACCAGGATTGTTTGTAATAGGAAGAAACTTATAACAGTCAAAATATCCCCCAAATAGAAGAATGGACAAAGAAATTACATAGCTATAAATCAGAATTAACTACAAAAATAGAAATTAATGAGCCACAGGCAATCAAATCAAATGTAGCACTCTAAGAAATACATGTGGCCTGACAGGAACATTTTAATAAATGAATGAATGAATAAATGAGCAAGCAAGCATTTAGTATAGTACCAATTAAATAAAAATCAAAAGTAAATAAAACTAAAATATATACATATTTATTTAACAGAACTTCTGGTTAACACTTATTCTGTACTTGTAATTTTCCTACCCGCTACATGTATTTGTGACTACAAAATCAGTAGTCAGGACATTTGATCATTTGCAGACATGCTCAGAAAAGCGAAAAATCTGAGTCACTGGGGCACGTGTTCCCAGTTGAGGTCTAACAAGGCAAAACTGTCTTCTTGTTTCAGCTCTCACAGGACAGCCATAAGGTGAAGATGACAGTGCTTTGTAGTGCAATAAAGTCTGACTCTGCAGCCAATTGGACAGGGACCGAACCCCAACCCTCACATCTGTTAGGGGGCAGCCTCAGGCAAGTCACATAACATTTCTGAACCTTGTTTCCTTTTGCTTAAAATAAAATCAAATTTGCCAAAGTGAGTTGTTTTTATGGTCAAAGACAATTATCTATGTGAGATGTGTGTCTCCAACTTTGCCTAAGAGCAACGGTTCTGTAATTGCTAATTGATTGTTCACCTCAATTTTATGCAACATACATATCGTAAATAAGAAGGACCAACTGATAAGGAAAACCAAAGAAATAACATATATAATTAGTAATTCTTTTCAGAGAGGAGTGAGAGAGGTGGTGGAGGAACCTGAAAAAGGAAGCCACATAATTAAAAGGGTGACAGAGGGAACTTTAATTGTACTGATCATGCTCTACTGTATAATTCAGATGCGGGATTCTCAGTTGCTTGTTCTATTATTGTTTTACTGTATATGGCATGTATATAACACAAAATTGCATTTGTAAAGTATTTCTTAAAATTATCTTAAAACATCAATCTGTCTTTTTTCAGTTCTGGGGTCAACAAATTATAGTTTATGTGTATGTGTACTGCTTGACACACTCACGTTTCATTACAGGGATAGCCAAACTATGGCTCATGGGCAAAATCCACCTGTTTTTGCAATATTTTATTGGAACACAGTGTGCCCTGTGTTTCTGTTCTCTATGGCTGTATTTTTGAGCTATAAGAGGAGAACTGAGTAGTTGCAATATATACCTTAAGTCCTGTAAAGCCTAAAATACTAATCATTTGGCCATGAAAAAGTTTGCCAAGCCCTGGTTCAAGGCAATATCTTGATACGCCTAAGTGATGTAAAAACAACCTTGAAGTCATGGCCAAAATGGGCTATGGAGAAAAATCAAGAAGAAAAATTTTCTTCAGGCACCTGGGTGAACTCAGTCGGTTAAGCATCTGTCTTTGGCTCAGGTCATGATCCCAGAGTCCTGGATTGAGCCACATGAGCTCCCTGCTTAGCAGGGATTTTGCTTCTCCCTCTCCCCTCCTCCCACTCATGCTCACTCATGCTCTCTCTCTTTCTCTCAAATAAATAAATATTAAAAAAAAGAAAAATGTTCTCTATATGATAAAACGGCAGAAACTTTTAAGATTCTCAGATATCCATAAAACTGCAGGTGTGAGGGCTGGAGAAAATGTGCCAACAAACGGAAGAGAAAGTAGTTCAGCAATAAAACTTGCAAATATAAACTTAGAATTCTCACAATCTTCAAGTAAGTCAACTGAGACACAGATAAAGAAAATCACCCATGTTCACAGACTTGGGATCTAGTAGAACCAGAATTCCATACAGCCTGACTTTTATGCAGAATAATCCACACCCCAAATCAGCATATTCTACAAGAAAGTGATTTCCATGTTGAGCTATATGCTGAGAGAGAACTCCACTCTCACTAACTCAAATTTCTTAAATCATGTTATTTTGGAGAGTGAAGAAGGCAGTGACATATTCAGTATAGCTTTTGTGCAGGAATACAAAGAGTCAATGGCCTCACAACATTGAACATAAAAATTACTTAAACCTCTTGATGAGTGATGATGCTATTAGGAGATACTGGGTTTCCCATCACATGTAATAAGGAAATTTGATATTTAATATTTAAATAGTAAATAATGAAATGAGTATGGTATACAAAAGAAATCAAATTGGCTAACATTTGGGTTACATTTTTGCAACAATCTTTGTTTTGTTTTTAAACAAGTTAATTTACAAAAAGAGAGACCATATCTTTTATTTGCTTGCCTTTTTAAAATATACCCATCAAAATGATCTTCACATGGCCAATAGTCACTGAATGCAAGAATCAACCCTGCATGAGCATGTGGCTGTTGGTAGAGGAAAATGGTTGAATTCAAAATAACATAAATGAGGTAACATGAATATTTCTCTGTTTTCTTGTTTAAAATAATTATACATTTAATTTGAAAATAAAAATTGCATTGAAAATTATTAAAAACAATTAGAATACCAAGAAGTATTTTTGAAAAAAAAGTGTGATAAATAATGTGATAAATGTGATTTCACATTACGTGTGAATACAAGATCTTTTTTAAATTAGTTTTTAGTTTAATTGTATTTCTACAATAAATTTTGCTGTACCACAAGTGAAAATTCTTGGGGAAACTTGTTAAGTCATCAGGGAAAAAAATCTTTTTTTATAATGTTATTTTCTTAAAGTTCATAGATCAAAAAAGGTATATGCCATTGAGAGGTTTGAGAATTAGGTTAAAAGCCTTCTGTGCCCCTAGATAATCTATGTTGCACAGCAATTAAAAGAAATTACCTAAAATTCTTATGTATAATGACTTAATTTATTTTTATTATTTTTCTTTTTTATGTGGAGCAACACATTTATCATACAGACTTGATGAATTCTGATTTGTATTGAATGAAGCACATATATTACATTGACTCATTTTAAAATTATATGGAATTGGAAAACAAAAGCAATTCTTACAGTCTTATACTTTGAAAATATTACTTTAGAATATGACATCATTTAATGTTTTTCGTTTATATTCAATTAAGCTTTGATTTATGGTTTCTGAAAGATATAAAGTCAAAGCAATTTACATAATTTGGATATTTTAATGTAATATATCTTGTTACTTACAACAGAGGTTGTCACATTTGTCATCCATTAATTCCTACATCCTTATATAACCCTTTCAAGATTTTTTTATTTTTTTTATGAGCAAAGATCATTTGTTTGTCGGTCATATTTTACTATGTCCTTTTCACCCACTTCATCTGTGTCCCACGCCTCATTTGCCATCTTGTTAGGGTAACATGCCAGAAAATGATGGCAGAACTCTGCTTTGCAGGCCTAGTTATACCTTTCAGGTACTAATTCTTATTTCATTAGGGAAGTTCATGTGTTCCCTATTGATAAGCTGTTAGTAGATGAGCACAATATTTATAGGATTGGGCCAAAGAAACAACTTACCTTTTACGAAATAAATAAAGAAATAAATAAATAAGACAAACATATACACATACATGAGAAAATAAGCAGATTTTTTCTATGTATTTCAATGACCTAAATCATTAAATTTCAATGACCAAATCATTAAATACCGTACTCAATGTTTCCAATGAGACAGGAAAACTTGTGGCTGGAGGTCACAGCCAGACATAATA
This sequence comes from Mellivora capensis, assembly GCA_004024625.1. Classification (NCBI taxonomy): domain Eukaryota; kingdom Metazoa; phylum Chordata; class Mammalia; order Carnivora; family Mustelidae; genus Mellivora; species Mellivora capensis. The sequence continues at coordinate 316,210 of PISX010000204.1, forward strand.
TAAAAAGAATTGCGTAAAAATGTCTCTAATAATGTGGTTGTGAGGTGTGGGTGGAGGGGAAGTGTTCTGTAGGTCTTATGATTAGGTCTGAGTTTTTTAGTGACCCTATGGTCCTGGACCATACATTTCAAAAGTGTTTCTCAGGTTTTTCCTCCCCTCTTAGGTGGGACGGAATGACAACAGCTGACAAGTGTTGGGTTTTTCTCTTCCCCCAGGTCAGTTAGGATCTGACAATACCCTAATAGGTTAAAGTTTTGTTTAGTTTTCCCAGGGCAGACCTTGTTAAGAGTGGAGCACTCTGGCTTCTTTAAAAATGATTCATTTTCCCTTCCCCATCCAGGAAGCCCAAGGGAATTTTACTCTGCTAGTCACCAGATTGAGCTCCTGGAGGCAATCCTCACAAAAGTGTGGGAGCCCTCTGTAGCTGGCATCCTCCTGGAGATTTTAGATCTCAGACTTGTCAGAATTGAGCTTCTAGTAATTCATCAATTACGATTCTGATTTTCCTACCCCAGAACTCTCTCCCTTGGAAGGTTTCTGCTTGAGAGTCCCTGCTCTGGTAGGTCCTGATGACTTCTGTTTACCTGTTAGTCTCTTCAGCTTGAGAGAAGCAGTTTGACTTGTATTTTCCCCTCTCTTACAAGTTCCAGAAGGATTGTTGGTTTTCCAGTCTGTTCAGGTTTTTGTTCGTTATTAGGACAAGGTGACAACTTCCAAGCTCTTTTTACATGTGAAAGCTGAAACCAGAAGTCAAGGTCATTTATTCTAAATCATTTTTGTTAATGAGGGAGAAACAAAATTTTACCTGAGCACATGAAGACTGGATTGTGTTCACAGAAACTAACCATGAATTAATCTCTTATGATATGCCCTAAAATTGTGTGTGTGTGTGTGTGTGTGTGTGTGTGTGTGTGTGTGTTTGAGGTGGGCACAGGGTCAGCTGCCAGTCCCTTCCCTCTTCAGACATTTGAAGCCAACCTCAAAGAAATCTCACAACATGCTATATGTTATAATACCTAAATTTGACTTACTAGCATTGAAAAGGACATTTTTGAGAAACCTTTTTAAATGTCTCTCTGAATTTTGAAGTTCAAAGGTTTCATCTTCTAAATCAAACCAATTAATTAAAATAGAGCATGGTGAGAGAAAAGAAGTCTCCAAAAATTTATCAAAAGTCCAACTTACTCAGGAGTTAATGGCTGAATTTACTGTTATTACCAAAATAATTTCTGGTAAAAAGAGTACCCTTTTCAAAAATACTGTAACTTAAGGATTAATATTGCTAATATAGGAAGTTGTACAAATTGCTGAAGCTCTCCCTTCATACCCTTGCCCTTCTCTCACTGCCAAGTCCTTTCTTCTATTAACATTCAGACTATTGCAATAGTTTACACAGCAGTTGAGAAAGGATGATCTCATCTAGTTGGCTTTACGTCTTCATTTGACATTCACTCTCAAACCAGTGAAATCTTGTTTCATTCTCCACTACTCAATGTATCAATTGTATCGATTCTGTTAATTTAGTGGATTCTTCTCAGGATATATTTGACAAGTGCAGCATGTAATATCGAGGGCATTTTTCTCCATATTTTGCATTCTTGAAACATCTTGATTTCTATGGCCCAACTTTCCTCATATATTTTCTTTTGAGTTATCCCTTCATTCCTGAATGAGATATTTTCCTGTCCTAGCTTCTAAACTTTGTGGTTCCAGAGAAACCTTGCTCTCTACTTGGGAAAACTCTTCATCCCCACCACCTCCCCATGATATCTCCACCACTCTAATAGCTTGACTTACATATTCAGGATGGATTTTCCCTGGATCCCTGTTCTTTCCAGTAAACCCAAATCACCTTCTAGGTATCTTCACATACAATTTCTACAAAACACTTTGTTTTTGTTTTGAGCTTTTTAGCTCAACTTGTTGAAACTAAGTTTATTGTATCTCCAACAAATGTGTGTGTTTGCTTTACCACAGAACATGGCACTTTTAACTACATTCCCCTGGATCCATCATAAACCACTTGGGTCTACTTGTTCCTTTCGGTGTCAGTAAAGGCCAGAATTGCTCTTTGATTGGAAGGCAATCAAAGCAGAAATCTACCAAATTGGCTAAAATCACAAGCCAATTTATAAAGCTTCAACACCTGGAAAATGAGTTCACTATCTTCTAGGCTGGTACCACTTAGCAATGATGATGGTCAGACAAGTGAGACTTCATTTAAACATGATAACCCTGTTTTAAATAACTGTTACCCCATACAAGTGGAGACGAAGCAGTACAATCCATGAAAGTCCTGGCCTCACAAGCTGCACATATAAGGCACTTTTATGGCTGTACTTCAAATATCCTATTTGATTTCAGCAGCCGTTATATTGGACAGCTCGGTGCAATACTTGTTCAATCAATTCTCTATATTATGTTCTCTCTGTTAAAATAACTGGGTTGCTTTCTTTTTTCCTGCCGGAGCCCAACTGACCCAACCAGGGAAGGCAGAGAATAAAGATAACACACAAAATGAGGGATACACACTAAAATGAATTATCTGTCTCTTCAGTGCTTCTCTTCTCACAGAGGCACATCTGAAGTGCAAAGGCCCTAGTCATCTATGTAACACATGGAGCTGATCAAGCAGAACAGGACAAAGAAAAAGGCTCATTATTTACCATGCTTCCCCCTGGAGTGGGAGGTGGGCCTGGGAGGTTGGAGAGAGGTTACATGTCAACACAAAATTCACATTATCACAATATAAGAAATTTCTTACTCTCCTAAGTTAAATAATCAAGTCAATTGTTTTGTACTTTTAATGGGCCATTCTTGAAACATCTTTATCTCAGGTCTGGCCATCGGTCAACCTGTTTGGTGTGGCCCCTTCCCTGCATTATAGCTTTCACACATGCAAACTTCTGTGCACACAGTCTACTTTCTCTTCCAACCTGATACCCTCCACAGTGGTATTCTGTCACTTTTTTTTCTACCTGGATAACACACTTATTTTTCAGGAAACATTATTTATTCAGGAAAGCATTTCTTTATTACCACTCTCTTTCACTAGTCTCCATTAATTCCTCTAGTATATACTCTAACACTTTGTACATTATCATATAGTTTTGTTGATATTTCATGTCTGTCTCAATTTTAAGAACATAAGGCTGATGAAAGTAGGCACTATATCCATTATTTATTACTATATCTCTGGAGCTAAAGACAGTGTCTGATACATTGCAAGGTTTACTAAAATATTGAATAAATAAATAAATGATGATTGAAGGTCTGTAACAGCCCTATCCAATATAATTTTCTGTGATTTTTGGAAGCACTCTATGTCTGAATTATATAATATGGAAGACTCTAGATACATGTGCTATTGAACACAGCTCGCATTTTGGGGAACTAAAATTTTAATCTTATTTAATTGTAATGAATTTAAATTTAATATCTATAGGTGGATAGTTACTAATATATTTAAACAGTGTAGGTCTATGGAATAAAATTCATAGGAATGTCCAGTGAAAGATATGACTGAAAAAATATGTATACAAGAGACAAAATTTGGAGAATCATAAATCTTATACTGGGCTTCACATATGAAAAGGGAACACTGAGCAAGTTTTTTGAACAAGGGACACAAGATCACAAAACACAAACAGTACTCTTGTTTGGAGTGTAGCTCTTTAAGTATAGTAAATCATAAGTTTTTTATATTTATTAAACTAGAGATATAATGTGAACAAAATTTGAAGAAAATAAGTTTTTTAATGTCCTATCTTCTTAGAAAAATATGGAGACTAATCTCATTGAATATGCATCCATTAAGTGTGAATATGCTCCAGTCTCAATCCTTCATTATAACTTTATACACGATTGATAGCGTTCACTTAAAATGAAAAATTTGGATACATACTTGGTATAATAATCATTATTGAATCATTTTGCCCGTGTTGATTATATAGTGAAGTGAGATAGCCTACTGATTGTTATTAGTACCTACGCACATTTAGATTTTATGATTAAATTTTTGGCATAGTTTGAACCCCTTATACATGTTCATATATACTATGTATGTTTTAGTCAACATTGTCTTGGTATTTTTTTCATGGCAGACTTATTTCTCTCAGATAAGTAAATTTGCTCATCTTATTTCAGTTCTTGAACTATCTTCATTAAAATAATATGTCTGTTCCTTGCTATTGTATACTTACCACCTCATAGAGTGTCAAAGGCTAAGAATGTATAACACATTGTCAATACATGTTTGTATATCCAAATATAACATAAGCAAGTTTTATATAAATATAAATGTATTCTTATAAATTTGGAGATATCTTACATTTTATCTGTACCATCAGCTTAAAAATAATGCTAAATCTAATCTAGTCTTCTGCCATGCAAATGTTCCTAAGTTCTCTGAGTGTTCTGTTCCACTTGATTTAATTTTGTTTTTGTAAAGGCTAAACTCATGATTCCATCTGAATCCAGTTACTATTTTGAAATTAAATGGCATCTTCTAGATAACATTTCTCCTAGATCTATGTTTCTTCTGCCTTGGAAACAGTGATAATGTCATTTATTTCTGATAAGGTAATACCTATCACTTTGGTTAAAGATGTTTGTAACTCATTTTTAATTTCAAGCTGTATAGGCATATAATACTACCCTTAGTTACTTTTTACCATTCTCTTCACACTAGAGATCTCAGTCCCAACCCTAGACAAAATAATAGGAAAGTTATTTTCTACTAAATACAACATTCTAAAATTAGATCAACAATTTGTTTTTTTTTCTTTAAATTTTAATTCTATTAGCCAACATATAGTATATCATTAATTAATAATTTGTTTTAGAATCAACTAGTGGTCTAATGATGCTCTTAACCATGTTTTGGGTCTTATTTTATTCTGAAGACAAATTTCTATCTTAGGAAAATAACATACATATTTGATAGTATAGAGAAGAGTTCAGAGGAATTGTTAGTAAAGCTCATCTTCCAGTTGTTCTGAATATCATGTCAGCTCCTTAGAGGGTATGTTGTTGTAACTCTTCTCAATTCCTACATGCATACAAACACACCAGCATAAATAGTACTAAGATATTTTCTCAAGGCTGGCAGGCCAGGAATGCAACTTAGCAGTAAGTAGCCAATCCTGCTCTTTGTAAGTGTTATTCCTCAATTTACTTTCTGTGTCTGAGTCCTCACACCAACAGCAATTTTTCCTTCCTCAAGGTTGCTTTCCTTTATTGCTGTCCATGAAATCCCTACCAACTCAACACCACCTTCCACCAGAAACTATCTGTGCCCACCTAGCACTCAGGATTGTGTCCATTTCACCTGTTGGGAGTGATTGACCAGCCCTTTCTTACCACCTATTTTCTCAAACCAATTCCAGGGCCAACTGCGTAAGTCTTAAGACTCTGATTCAGACCTTTCACCTGTGGAAGGACTGATGTATGGAAGGATTAGATAGGAAAGGTGTTAAAATGCAAAGCAATTCTGAGAAAGATGAGACCAGACCAGTGGGCAGTCCTTGAATGAAAGTTACTTAATGGAGGAATCCCATGTCTCACATGAATAGGCTTTTCTTATCATTCTGGTGTGCTCAGTTATTGTCTGGGAACATCCCAATAGCAAGCATGGCCTCATTGTAAACACAGTGGTGCATCCAAGAGAGCAACACCTGGAACTACCAGTCAAATGTGCTTCTGCAAAAGCAGATCCTTGAAATGCATTTTCATGGCCACCACGCTACTCTAACTTCAATCTGTCCCAGTCATTCCAGAAAAGCAGTGTTTGGGGAGGCCACCTATAACCTACATATTGCTAAACCAAAGGATTTTTTTTTCAATCCTTCTCTTACTTTACTATTCAGCCACACATCAAGTATTTGATAATACTCCAGTCAATCATTTCCTTAAAGCACTCTCCCTTTAACTTCATTGACAACACCATTTTCTGAAGGACCATATTTATCTCTGCCTCTCAGTATGCATCTCATTTTATGCTCATCTTCTTTTACTCCATTACTGAATATTTCAGTTTTTCAAACACAGGTTAATATCATTTTTTCATCATATACTTTAATCCTTTCCATGTTTGACCTTATCTATGTTAAATCCTCCAGTTCTATTTATAGTTCTATTTATATGCAGATGACTTTCAAGTTTATATTCATCTTAGACACCTCCCCTGAAATATAAGCTCATATGTCCAATTAGTCTTTGATATGTCATTGATGTTGAAACACACATCAAAGCCAACAAATTAAAATTAAATTCATGGATGTCATGCCTTTTAACACAATAGGTTACTTCTTCCAGGATAACTTGTTACAACAAATGGCATCCCCACAGTTCAGTAACATAAACAATAAAATTCCGGGTCATGCATATCCTATACCTGTCTCTCACATTCACATATCAATTCACTCACTTTTGTGGACTTCATCACATAACTATCTTTAGATTCTGTCTATATTCCTCTCCTCTTTACCTAGATAGTATTTTTTTTAATTAATCATACCTCAGAACAAACTTTTTTTTTTTTTTAGTGGAAGCTTTCCCTGCAATTGATGAAAAATCTTTGGTGGCCCTTCAAAAATACTTCTTATATATTCAATTTCAGATTGTCTCTCACTATAACAAAATACTTATAATCTCAGGTAAACTTCCAGTATTTTCTTCACATACCTAACATTTATTTTCTTGGTATAATTCTTTGCTCAAGTTGACAGTGCTAAACATGATCCTAAACAAGGAAAATATATTGACAAATATTCAATTAAAAGTCACTAATCTATATAAATGAAGGTATAAATACATGATTGGAAAGCAAAATAATCTGTTTACCTTTAGCACATATTAAAACTTCTAAACTTTGTTTTTATTTGGACGTATTTCTTTTGTAAATAATGGAAATTATGAATAAACACAATAAACTTTAAGTAAGGCAAATGAGAAATTTAAGTAAACATAATATTCAGGTATCAGCAATATAATAGCAAATACAATTTAACTGGAATTCCCATATTCTGCCTGGAAATCTGAAAGACTAATTCTCTTGGAGTGGGGAGGAGTTGACAATACATTTTCAGGATTATTTAAAGTTTGTGAAGCCCCTAAACTCCTGAGATAGAAACTTCATAACTATACCCATATGATACCAATATAACTAGTTGAAAAGTATTACATTCAATCTAAAGTGGCATTTGGCATCATTTTGACAATAACAGGTTGTTTGCCTGAATTCAACTTTATTTTGCTGATCTAAGTATGACAGATTCTTGTGTGTTCAGATGGACTGTAATATATAATTAGAGAAAAGATTGTATGACAACCAGAAACTTACTTAAATTTGTTTCTATTTTATATCATGAATTGAAAATCCACTGAACAAGATCTTATGGAAATGACCTTAGTTCACCTTTCCTTCAGGAAACTATTTCCTTATGGTTAGAAATAATCTTTTTCTATAATTTAAATAAATGGCATTCAATCCCTACTTAACCTCCCCTCCTTCAATACATGATGTATTGACCTCCTGCTTCTTACTGGAAAACAACCAAGAGACCTTAGTTTATAAGACCTGGTATTCTCTTAATTCTACTTTGTTGCTTCTTGGTCTCAATGGAAGCTTATTTTCTCTTTCCTGGCCCTTTTATACATTTTTATGCATATGTTCCTTTTCCTCAGAGTTCTATGATCTATGTTCTATTACATGATTCATTCTATATGTTCTACATGAGCAATCAACTTTACTGTGATGGTTCTAAGTACATCTATATATTTATGACTCAAAAAGCTTATATTAAGTTTGTTAGAGAAACAGAATCAATATGATTTATATTAATATATTAAAAAAAAGATATTCATTGTGAAGGATTGGCTCACACAATTATAAAGGCAGAGGAGTCCCCCAACCTGCCATCTGCAAGCTGGAGTTACAAGGTAGTCTGTGGCTTAGTTCCAGTTCAGACCCTAAGGCCTGAAGACCAGGGGACCCGATGTATAAATGTATAAATCCTAATGCAGGTCTGAAAGCCTGTGGACAAAAAGTACTGATGTACAAAGGGAGGAGATGATAAATGACCAAGCTCAAGGACTCATAAATTCACCGTTCCTTCACCTTTGTTCCAGTCAAGCATCAATGAATTGAATGATTCTCACCTTCTTTGGTGAGGGAGATCTTTACTCAGTCTACCAACTCAAATGCTAATCTCTCCCAGAAACACCCTCAAAGATATAATAGAAATATGTCTTATGAACTACCATTCCTCAGTCAATTTGACACATCAAACTAACCATTATAAAGCTATCATACTATTTCATATAATTTCAGAGCCTTAATATCCCTATATCCATATATTATACTACAGACTAGACAAGTTTTACTTCAAATCCATATAGGGAAGTCTTGAAAATGTAGTATCTTCAAAACACACTTTACCTCCTCTGTTCTTTTTAAAATTTATATTTGTCGAGGTTGAATGTACATATACTAAAGTATATGAACCTTATGTCTAAATCTTGCTTGATTTTTACTTATGTATATGATATAAATACCTAAAATATTAAGGTATAACACATTTATAGATCACTAAATGTGGATTTAGGATCCTAATTTATAAAAGATCCTAAAGAGTTCTTTCTGCCCCTTTATGTCCAGTACTCCCCAAGGTAGCAATTATTTTGACTTCTGCCTATATATATTGATTTTATTTAATATATCTAAACATGATATGGAAAGAATTTTACAATATGTGTTCTTTTTGGCTTGGCTTCTTTTGTTCATAACTGGACCTGTGGGAAGCACCCATATTATTTAGTGTAGCAGCATGGCTTTTATTTTCTTTAATTGTTGAGTAATATGTCATTGTATAAATAGAATGCATATATGTACATATATATATATATATATATATATACATACACACATATGTATTCTTTCATTGGTGGACATTTGGGTAATATATAACCTATCAATTGCTGTGTAACAAATTATCCCAAAACATAGCAGTTTGAAGCAATATTTATTATCTTGTGGTTTCTGTGAGTCAGGAATCTAGGAGTGGTTTAGTTGCCATTTCCCTCTGGTCCCTCATGAGTTTACCATCAGGCTATCAGCCAGGTCTTCAGTCACTTCAAGGTTTCTCTGGGGCTAAAAGACCCACATTCAATTTCATTCACATGGTTGTTGGCAGACCTTATTCAATAGGCTGTGGTATAGAGACTCCAGTTCCTCATCACATGGGACCCTCCATAAGGTTGCTCACATTATGTCAGCTTACCTCACCCAGAAATAATGATCCAAGAGGGAGAGAGAGTATTAGAATCTTCTGATATGTGTTTTATTTTTATTTTTTTATTTACTGATTTATTTAATTAAGCATAATTATAGATTTCTTTTACTTTGTCATATATAGATGTGTCTAATATTATCCATTATCCCATATTGTTATACTAATACCATTTTCCTTTTTGTATCAAAATTTTTTTTTAAATTGACCTGCCCCTTTTTCATTCTTCTAAAGTCTCCTCTCTGTGTTTCATGCTCAGTTATTTCATTTATATGAAGTTATGAAGCCTTATCCAGTAACTTTCCTTAATATCATTTATCAATAATTCTATTGTGTTTTGTATATAATAGATGCTCATATTATTAGTTTTACAAAATGATAAATAACTCCAAGGCTTTGATATTTTCAACTATTTGTGATAATTATCATGAAATGTGTATACCCCTCATATACACACCTTCTAATCTAATGTGTATACCCTTCATATACACACCTTCTAATACACACCTTGTGATAATTATCATGAAATGTGTGTACCCCTCATATACACACCTTCTAATCTAAATATGTGATTAAGTGTGAATAACAGCTTTTAGTTCATTTTGATTTTCTGTCTGCCAATTACTTGAATCCAATGACAGACCAAGTTCATCCAGGGTTTTAGTGTATTTTCAGTATAGTTTCAAACACTAAGTTAAATAATGCTTTGGAACTTTAGTGAACTTAATTAAAAAATGCAATGCTATAATCTATTTAAAATAGTAAAACTAATAATTAGTTAGTTGAAAGCATTATTAACACACTCAAGATCACTGTTTATTTAGATAGCAGACAGGCATTTTAAACTTTCTGAAAACTTTCTATTCTCACTTTTATACTACTAAGGTCAGATATGCCCATCTTATGGTATAATTTCCTGAAGATAAATTTAAAAATTGAGAAAATGCTGTGTGTGCTTCAATAATATAATCATGATAATAGGGAAATAAAGTGACAATGAGATTTCTTGGCGTAAAATGTATTATTTATATCCAGTGGGTATAAAGCAAACTAACAAAAGTTTATAATAGTAGAATTTTTTTTATCTAGGTACAGTTTAAGGGTATGTTTTATATTATATGACTGACTCAGTCAGAAAGGAAAAATATATGAGCAGAAATCCTATCCCAATTATGTATCCTAACATCAAGGAAATTAAGTAAAACCTCAATGATTAAGACTGCACTAATATAGAATTTGTGACTTTATTTCTGAGATAAAAAATGTCATTGTGCCTTTTACATTTTAGAAATACTTTTTGCATTGTATTTATTAGGAAGTTGATATAGTGAATCCAGTTATAAATAATGTTATCCAAATAACCACAGTATTTCTAAATACTTTAATATTAATTATGGTATAATCTATATGCAAAGATTGCTTTCTTACTCTCTAAGGGAACTCTTCTGCTAGAGTTATATTCAAACTTGGTCCAAGTCTACTAATTTAAATTTCAAGAGGTTTTAAAAATTCAATTGGATTGCATAGCTTATGGCCTGAACATTAGGTTGATGACTCAGATGTTGTTTACCTTAGAGATTAATACTTATTCACTTTTAGAAACAGAAATTACTTCAGTGTCAACTAAACTCAGGTGCTAAAAAACATCACCAAACACCATTAGTAAAAGCCAATGCTACTAACTTTAAAATACTGTTTCTTTAATTCATAAATTTGTGTATTTTATTGCTTTCCTAATTTTTAATTCAAGTATTCATAGAACTTTGTGTCCTCTCACAATCAATTGCTTTTACTGGGAGCTTTCTTCTTGCGGAAATGTTGCATGCTAGAGAAAATCTACTTCAACTTATGAAATGTCTTTACCTTCTCTACTTTATTTCTAAATTTGCAGAGTCAGAAATATCAATGAGAGAAATTTTAGTGTATCACTGCGTAATGACAAAAACTAATTATTTCTTCCCATTAGACAAAATAATGTTTATGAACAAAGTAGCTAGGTTACTAACTCTATAAATTTTAATATAACATCAGCTGTGGAGGAACATTGAAAAATATAGTTTGATCCTTACTATGCGTATCATGTAATTGAGGACCAATGATTTAAAATAATTCGCTTAAAGTCATAACGTCAACGGGTGAAAAACTGTGACCAGAATCCGGGACCTAACATGTCCCATTGGAATTCATTCAATACTTTTCATCTGTTTACCTTTGGAAAGTTCCTATTATATGGTTTTTGTTACTTTCCTTTTTTCCAATTGAAATGTGTTACTCAATCTACATAAAAATGAATCATAGAATTATAATTCAAGATAAACTGTAGAGTGCAGATAGCACTGAGTACAGTTTTCACAGTGTCTTTTGGATTTTTATTTATTTCAATCAAACTTTCTCCAAAGCGATCTAAATTTTTGCAGGTTTACTGCACTAGAGTCTTCCCAACTCCAAGATAGGGGAACATCCATTCACTCATGGTGAAAGTATGGATTACTAAAACAACTAGTATATATAGAATGATAAGCAAACTAAATTTAAAATATATTCACTAATTCTAATTCTAGATGTTTATCAAGCCTGCATAATTTTTTAATAAAAAAACTAGAAGGAGTTTATATGTAGGATATTTATAAAATAGAAATAAAATATTTATAAAATAGAAATGACAAATTATAAAATAACATGGTAAATTTGGTAAATGATACACTATACAGTTACTAAAAACAAGGAAGCTAATCTAAGTTGCCAATTTCAAAAGAAAGAATATATATAAAGATATAAATATATTTAATAGGTTTTAATAGATATATATTATATATTTTAATTATAATTATTATTTAATTATACACACACACCTGAGCCAAAATCAAGATTTAGTTGGACGATAACCAGCTGAGCCACTGAGGCATCCTCAAAGAAAGATTATATTTGAGTAAAGAAAAATGCAAAGTGTAGAACATGTACATTACTAAAATCACATGTATGTTTATAGAAACTATATACAACCATCTACATAAAGACTGCTGATGTTAGAAACACACTATCCTTATAGCTATCCCTAGATTATAAAGAGGCTTAGAGACAGAGGAAGTAAGTTTTTTGCTTATTTGTTTTGCTTTGTTTTGTTTTTTTTGTTTGTTTGTTTTAGGAGGCTGTAGTTTCACAGCAAAACGGAGAAGAAGGAACCAAAAGTACCCATGTACTCCTGAGATTTAAATTTTAGCTTTGACTTTGGTAAGATGTATTGACATATTTTTACTATGTACATAAAGCTTCTTTCTTAAAATCTTGTTGAAAGATGAAAATTTTTGAAAATATGATTAAAGAACATCAATTAGTATACAATTAAAGGGTACCAGTGTCAATGAAAACTGAATCAATGCATATATCCTGTTACTTTATTTACAGATGATATTGAATTATTATTATTATTTTTAAGATTTTATTTATTTGCCAGAGAGGGAGAGAGCGAGAGAGCGAGCACAGGCAGACAGAGTGGCAGGCAGAGGCAGAGGGAGAAGCAGGCTCCCCGCCGAGCAAGGAGCCCGATGTGGGACTCGATCCCAGGACGCTGGGATCATGACCTGAGCTGAAGGCAGCCGCTTAACCAACTGAGCCACCCAGGCATCCCGAATTATTATTTTTGTTAATAATTTACTACATTGTTGTTTTCATTTCTATTTGTTTTTTCCCATTTATTTTTGACTCTTATTAAGTCTCATACAAACACAAATAATTTCTAAAAAATAATAAGCAAACGTTACATAACTTCCTAGGAAGGTGGTGGTGATGAAGTTAAGGGGGCACATAGATGAGAATTAAATAGCCCAATAAATAAATATTATACTCAGGATATAGGCTTTATATGAGTTCTATTCAGCAGAGTTCACTCTCTAATATAAACTGTTGCATTCATTTTTAAGATTCATTTTGAATACCACCCTCCTGGTAAAGTATAATCCATTAGCTGTGGACAAGCTGTGTTCTCCACTTTTCTAAATTCTTGAAGTATTTATAATCTCTATCAAAATGTGCTACTTATCTGCAGTTTATTTTCCCTCTTGCCATTTCCTATGTATAGCCTCAACAATATTTGAAGTTTTCTTCTTGAGTACAAAAGTCAGTTTTAGCATTTATTACATTTTCTCGAACACACATTGTTTAAATTGTGATATTTGTCTGTCAAAATCCCCTCTTATTTTCTGAGAATACCATTTTTTAAAAGACTTTATTTTTTGACAGAGAGAGATTGCAAGCATGTGCATGATAAGGGGGAGGGATATAGGGAGAAGTACACTCCCTGCGGAGTGTGGTGTCCTATGGAGCTCAATCCCAGGACCCGGAGATCATGACCTGAGCTGAAATCAAGAGTCAGCTGCTTAACTAGCTGAGCCACCCAGGCACCTCCTGAGAATACCATCTTTATTTCTTCCTGGTCATCTTCCTGCTTCCCTATAACCTGCTACCATATGTTGTCTAAATGGGAACTATATTTGCAAGCCCCTCTTCTCTGGTTATCAGAATATATTGAAAACCAGACTTCTGTCCCAATCTTTTATTTTACCATCAAATGCAGTTTTCAGAATGTAGTTCGATTCATGCCAAGCAGAGACCTCATCTAATATTTCTGAACTGGATTTGCTAAACATAGATTATGATACCCATGATTTTAGTGTTAAGGAGAAAGGTATTCTGGGAGAATAAAGAACATTGATAAAGAAGGAGTCATTATAAGTAAAAAGAGATGTTAATGATGGCTACCTACTCAGCCCTAGTTCCTGAAATCCTGAAGATTGTCTTCATTTCAGACTTCTACCAATGTAGTTGTTTGGTTTACTTTCCATTCTTTGAATTTTCCCAGCATCCTTCAAACTGACTCTCTTTATATTTCCTTAACTGTTTTGTTAGACTTTTGTCATTTTTACCTAGTTTTCCCAGTAATGACCATGTCTTATTCAGAATATATATTGCCTGGCAAATAATCATGAGTTTTCTTCACTTTTATTCTCTACTTTTTAAAAAAAATTTATTTATTTGACAGAGATAGTGAGAGAGGGAATACAAACAGGGGGAGTGGCAGATGGAGAAGCAGGCTTCCCACTGAGCAGGGAGCCCGATTCGGGGCTTGAACCCAGGACCCTGGAATCATGACCTGAGCTGAAGGCAGGTGCTTAACGACTGAGCCACCCAGGTGCTCCTATTCTCTATTTTTAATAAGTGGTGTTCTATGAAAAAAAAAATAAGTGGTGTTCTATGAAAGAATACACATTTTTCAAATGCCATTTAAAAAATCACTCAAATTGTTCGTGTGCAAATACAACAATAAAACACTCTTGTTGAAGATAGGTGGTTGATATGCTGAGGAATTTTATTTGAAGCTAGATATAATTTTAATAAGTTAATTGCAATACATGCTTAATGAAAGTGGTTTCCTCTTAGGTCATTTAAAATATGTAGTTTAGGGGCACCTGCCTGGGTGGCTCAGTGGGTTAAAGCCTCTGCCTCTGGCTCAGGTCATGATCCCAGGATCCTGTGATCATGACCTGAGCCAAACGCAGAGGCTTTAACCCACTGAGCCACCCAGGTGCCCCTACATAGTTTATTCTTAATCTATTATTAAAACTCTATACCTGAAAAGTCACATCAAATTGATTTTAGTTATACTCTTTGTAAATGGAACTATTTTTAATAGCATTAGCATTACCAAATAACCGAATTTGTTCTTTTCACTTTTGTCTTTTCAAGGATTTATACCATGTCGACACACATGTATTTTTACATCATAGACACATTATTTTATTGCATCTTCCTTTTGTCTAGCTACATATTTAAATAAATAATTAGTCATAATGAAAATCAAGTTGAATCAAAAATATTATTTAGTGTAGCACCCAAAACTTAGCTCCTTTTTTGGCTTCAAGTTTCTAAAGTGAAGTGACTTGCATCATCTGTGGCCTAGAGGATGACAGTTTGAATGTCCTTAAGAAAGCAGGCAAACAGAAAGTATCAATTATAAAACCATAAATAAGTGATGACCAAATATTATTATAACAAAAGAAGAAAAATATCCAGGGTTTTTTAAACAACAATAACAAAGAATCACCTTATTCTCTTTACTTGGAATTCTGACCAATACTACTCATTATAGTACTTTGTGAATATTAAGTAATTGAATTGAAAAGAACAATCTATTTTTGAATGTATTAATTAGAACATTCTTTAACTTCTCTATGCAATTTTTATATTCTATCGTATTATCGGAATGCATATTATCAGAAGGCATATATTTGTTAAATGTGTTCAATAAACATTACAGATTTCTTTACTCATGACAGCTTAAGATCATATACATGAAACTGTTTTATCATCATGAATATGAAAGTTTCAGAATTAATCTCTGTAAAATATGACATTGTTTCTACTTGTGTTTGGTAAGATTTGAAAATTTATAGTTAATATGGACGGTTACATAAAGTTGAAATTCGGACATCTATGGATAAAGCCAACTGATGACAGGTAAGTAATTTGGATAGTTTAATGATGTGTCCTAATGTTCCAATTGTGTGATTTTGCACATCTTCTGAATACTTAGCTGTTTTGAATGACATTTTCCTACTTCTAGCATGACAAGGGGAACAAAATAAGGCTGTTTTGGTTGTAGCATAATTTGTCTTTATCCAGGAAAGGGAAGAAAGTGAGTTTTCCTGCTAGCATCTTGAGCACAGTATGTGAATGTGTCATTACATTAATGCAATTTAACATTCTGCATAAATTCAAAGAATAGAAATAACGACCAACTAGAATCAAAATTCTAATGACAAGAGTAGTTTTTTATTAAAGATAATTTTATTGTTGCATGATATCCAAATATTTAATGAAGACAGACAACATTATTTCAACTGGGCATTTTTGGTAGTTAAATTGAGTATTAAATATAAATATAACATGAAATTTCTAAAGAGTCTGTCTATTTGACTAAATAAGCCCAACTCGTCACTTTAATACTCCTATCTCCAATTCAAAAACACCTACAACTTGTAGGTTTGATATAGGATTTGTTTAGCAATAGTTGTATCTTCTTCACCATTGCAGAATCATAGATAGGATAGGTATTTAGAGGCAATTTAATGCAGTCTTGCTGCAAATTTAAACATACACGCACCCATGTACAAACACTTCTCTACTATACTCTGAAGAGTTGAGAACTACTTGATCAATTCTAGTCACGAATAGTCTATTTTTAGATAATACATTGCATTGTTAAGAATATCTAATTATTGGGACACCTGGGTGGCTCAGCGGGTTAAGCCTCTGCCTTTGGCTCAGGTCATGATCCCAGTGTCCTGGGATCGAGCCCTGCATTGGGCTCTCTGCTCAGCAAGGAGCCTGCCTCTCCCTCTCTATCTGCCTGCCTCTTTGCCTACTTCTGCCTACTTGTGATTTCTCTCTGTGTCAAATAAATAAATAAAATTTATTAAAAAAAAAGAATATCTAATTATTTGAAATTATATATTTACACTGATTACATATTTGCCTCCCCTTAAATTATCATTGATCTTATTCTATGTATGTAAGGGAGAAAAAAAATAGTCCTTTTCTATGTGAGATAGTTTTAAATATCTGAAGACAAGAATTTTGCCTTATTAGGTCTTTTATTTGAGCTAAATATCTCCATTGCCACCCTCACTATATTCAAAGTAAAATCTCTGGATCAGTGGTCTTATTAGCATGACATGAGAATTTGATAAAAATGCAAAAAGACTCCATCCCAGAAATATGAATTCAACTACCAGGTGATTGATATGGACCTTATAGCTTGAGAAACATGGTCCTAAATTTTTCTTTATATATATTTCAGTGTCTTCATATTTATGTATAAACCTTCTAAATTTTAAGTTATACATACATACACCCATTCTTTTTCATTTTTTATCTAGGTACAATTTATTCATATGGTTAAATGCTCAGATCTTAAATATATAGTAAAATAAATTTGTTAAATCTAAACACCCAGATAACCCAAGCTTCCATTCAATATATAGAATGATTCCATCACCAGGCAAAGATCCCCCACCTCTCAGACAACTACTTCACTGATTTATGTCACTAAGAGTTAGTTTTGACTGTTTTAAAACATTATATAAATGAAATTATTCAATATATACTAATTTATTATCTTTTTTTTCAATCAACATAATGTTGTTGAAATTCCTCTATGTTGTTACATATATGGGCAGTTTGATTGTTTCCATTGTGGTAATCCATTGTGTAAACATAACACAATCTGTTTATGCATTCAGCTGTTGATGGGTACCTGGGCTTTTGTCAGTTCTTGAATACTATTATTACTATGAATAAAACTATTTATAAATATTCTTGTACAACACCCCCTTGTGAACACATGTTGTTATTTCTCTTAGGAAATAGAATCACTGTGTCACTATACATTTATGTTTAATTTTTCCAAAGTATTATTATGAAAATATTCAATCATACAGCAAATTTGAAAGAACTTTGCTGGGAACACCCATATCCAATACCTAAGTTCTACCATTAATAGTTGAATTTACCGGTTTTACCACATTATCTGTCACATTAGTTATCTTTTTAGCCATGCATCAGCCCATTTAAATTTTTGATAAATTCAAAATTACAGACATAAGTTCAATTTTCCTCAAAACTGCACACACATCACTAGAGTTAAGTCTTTAGTTATTTTTTCTTTTGCTATAAAATTTACTTACATGAAATGGGTATGTACATTTGCAGATTTTTTAAAAATTTAATTTATTTGAGAGAGAGAGTGAGAGAGAAGACAAGCAGTGGGGAGGGGCAGAGGGAGAAGCAGACACCCTGCTGAGCAGGGATCCTGATGTGGGACTCCATTCCAGGACCCTGAGATCAGGACCTGAGATGAAGGCAGACCCTCAACAGACTGAGCCACTCAGGTGCCCCCATTTGCTGAGTTTTTTCAAGCAAATTAACCATCTAATTTAATGTTAACAACATATTGTCATGTCAATGATTAATGTTACTATTATCACACTCCTTAGCTTAGTTTTGTGATCTTGCAGCTAAATTTCTCTCATTTCTTTAAAATGTATTTCATGCCTGCCTGTGATTTTGTTTTGTTTTGTTTTGTTTCTTTTAATCCCAGTAAAGTTAACATAGGGTTATATTAATTTCAGCTATACAATATAGTGATTCAACATTTCCATACAACACCTAATTCTCATCATCTCAAGGGACTTTCTTAATCTCCATTGCCTCTTTAATCCATCTCCCCATCCGCCTCTCTTCTAGTAACCATCAATTTGTTCTATATAATTAAGAATGTGTTTCCTAATCTGTCTTTTTCTCTCCTTTGCTCATTTGTTGCTTTCTAAATTCTACTTATAAGTGAAATCATATGATATTTGTTTTTCTCTGACTTATTTTTCTTAGTAGTATATTCTCTAGCTCTATCCATATCATGGCAAATAATAAGATTCCATTCTTTTTGTGGTTGAATAATATTCCATTGTATAAACATATATTTACACATATATATACCACTTCTTTATTCATTTATCTATGGTTGGACACTTGAGTCCCTTCTATAATTTCGCTATTATAAATAATACTGCTATATACTTAGAGGTTCAAGTTTTCCTTTGAATTACTCTTCCTGTATTTTTTAAGTAAATACCCAGTGGTACAATTACTAGATTGTACATTAGCTCCATTTTTAATTTTTTTAGGAATCCTCATACTGTTTTCCACAGTGGCTGCCCTAGTTTGCACTCCTACCAACAGTGAAAGAGGATTCCTTTTACTCCATCTGCATCCTACCCAATACTTGTTGTTTCTTATGCTTTTGATTTTAGCCGTTCTGACAGGTCATGAAGTGATATCTTATTGTGATTTTGATTTGCATTTCACTGATGATGAGTGATGTTGAACATCTTTTCATGAGTCTCTTGGTCATCTGTATGTATTCCTTGGAGAGATGTCTGTTTGTCTTCTGCCCAGTTTTAATTGGATTACTTGGTTTTTTTGAGTGCTGAACTGTATAAGCTTTTTATATATTTTGAATACTAAGCATTTATTGGATATACCACTTGCAAATATCTTCTTTTATTCAGAAGATTGCCTTTTAGTTTTGTTGGTTGTTTGCTTTGCTGTTCAGAAGCTTTTTCTTTAGACATGGTGCCAATAGTTTGTTTTTGCTTTTATTTCCTTTGCTTCAGGAGACAGTATCTAGAAAAATGTTGCAATAGTCAATGTCAGAGACATTCCTGCCTGTGCTCTCTTCTAGGATTTTTATGATTTCAGGTCTCACATTTAGGTCTTTAATCCATTTGGGTTTATTTTTGTGTATCATGTAAGAAAAAGGTTGTTTCATTCTTTGCATATAGTTGACCAGTTTTCCCATAATCATTGTTGAAGAGACTTTCCCTCTTGAATAAAATTCTTCCTGCTTTGTCAAAGATTAATGGATCATATAATCGTGGGCTTATTTCTGGGTTTTCTATTCTATTAATATAAATGTCTATTTCTGTGGCAGTATCATACTGATTTGATTACTACAGCTTTATAATATAACCTGAAGTCTGGAATTGTGATATCTACAATTTTGTAGGTATCTTTTTCAACTTTGTCTTCTTTTTCAAAATTCCTTTGACTACTTGGGATTTTTGTTTTTGTTTTCTTTTTGTTTGGTTTGGTTTGGTTTGGTTTTCATATAAATTTTAGGATGTTTTGCTCTGGTTCTGTGAAAAATAGGAATTTACATTAAATGTCTGAGTTGCTTTGGGTAATATAGACCTTTTAACAATATTTGTCCTTCCAATCTAAGAGCATGGAATATCTTTCCATTTCTTTATGTCATCTTCAATTTCTTTCATCAATGTTTTATTATTTTCAGATTGCAGATCTTTCACTTCTTTGGTTAGCTTTATTCTTAGGTGTTTTATTATTTTGGGTACACTTATAAATTGAATTGTTTTCTTAAATTCTCTTTCTGCTTATTTATTATTAGTATATAGAAAAGCAAGAGATTTATGCACATTGATTTTTGTATCCCATGACTTTACTGAATTTATTTATCAGTTCTAGTTATTTTTTCGGGGAATATGTCAGGTTTTCTGCATATAGTATCTTGTCATCCTCAAAGAGTGAGAATTTACTACTACTTCTTTGCCTATTTGGATGCCTTTTATTTCTTTGTGTTGTCTGATTTCTGTGGCTAAGACTTCCAGTACTATGTTCAATAAAAGGGGTGAAAGTGGGCATCCTTGTCTTGTTCCTGACTACAAAGGGGAAGCTCTCAGTTTTTTCCCATTGAGGATGATGTTAGCTGTGGGTTTCCATAGATGACCTTTATTATGTTAAGGTTTGTTCTCTCTAGACTTACTTTGTTGAGGGTTTTTATCATGAATGGATGTCCTACTTTGGCAAATGCTTTTTCTGCATCTATTGGAATTATTTGTTTTTATCCTTTCTCTCATGATGTGACTTAACACATTGATTGATTTGCAAATATTGAACCACCCTTGCATCCTGGGAATAAATCCCATTTATTTATGGTGAATGATTCTTTTTTTTTTTTTTAATGTATGTTGAATTTGGTTTGCTTTTTTTTTTTTGTTTTTTTGTTTAGTTTTTAAGATTTTATTTATTTGCTAGAGAGAGAGCGTGAGCGAGAGAGTGAGAAGCAGGCTCCCTGCTGAACAAGGAGCCTGATGCAGGACTTGATCCCAGGACACTGGGATCCTAACCTGAGCCTAAGGCAGGTACTTAACCTTCTGAGCCACCCCGGTGTCCAGGGTTGCTAGTATTTTGTTGAGAATTTTTTCATCTATGTTCACAAGAGATTGGCCTGTAGTTTTGTGTGTGTGTGTGTGTTGTTTTGTTTTGTTTTTTAAATGTCTTTATCTGGCTTCAATATCAGGATAATAATATGCTCATAAAATTAATTTGGAAGTTTTCATTCCATTTCTATTTTTTGGAATAGTTTGAATATAATAGGTCTTAAATTTTTAAATATTTGGTAGAATTTGCCTGTGAAGCAATCTGGTAATGGACTACTGTTTGGAGGTTTTTGTTTGCTTGTTTCCATTAATATTTTATTTTTAAGTTAGGTCTACATCCAATGTAGGGATGAATCTCACAACCCTGATATCAAATATCCCATATTTTACCAACCAGATGCCTCTGATGGGAGTTTTTCGATTATTGATTCAATCTCCTTCCTGGTAATTAACCTGTTAATTTTTTTTTAATTTCTTCCTGTTTCAGTTTTTGTAGGTTCTATATTTCTAGAAACTTACCCATTTCTTCTAGGTTATCTAATTTTTTGGCATATAGTTTTTCATAACCTTCTCTTATAATTGTTTGTATTTCTGTGGTGTTAGTTGCTATTTCTCTTTCACTGGTGATTTTGTTGGAGTCCTTTCTTGTGCTCACTCTTCCTTCCTTCTTTCCTTCCTTCCTTCCTTCTTTCCTTCCTTCTTTCTTTCTTTCTTTTTTTTAATGAGTCTGGCTAGAGTTTATACCATTATTTTTCCTCAGAGAACCAGCTTCTAGTTTCATTGATCTGTTCTGTTGTTTTTTATTTGTGTCATCTGTTTCTGCTCTGATCTTTATTATTTTCTTCCTTCTCTGGCTTTGGGTTTTGTTTGGTCTTTTTCTAGCTTTTTTTGGTGTAAGGGTAGGTTGTTAATTTATTTTTCTTCTTAAGGGAGGCCTGTATTGCTATAAACTTCCTCTTAGAACCACTTTTATCGTTTCTCAAAGGCTTTGGACCATTGTGTTTTCATTTTCATTTGTTTACATGTGATTTTTAATTTCTTCTTTGATTTCTTGGTTGATCCATTCATTGTTTAATAGCATTTTATTTAACCTCTATGTATGTATGGTCTTTCTGATTTTTTTCTTGTGGTTGATTCCTAGTTTCCAAGTGCTGGGGTCAGAAAAGATGTATGGTGTGACTTCAATTTTTTAAATTTGTTGAGGCTTGTTTTGAGGTCTAATATGTGATCTATTCTTGAGAATGTTCCTTTTGCACTTGAAATGAATGTGTGCTCTGTTGTTTTAGGGTGGATTACCCTGAATATATCTGTTAGATCCATCTGGTCCAGTGTATTATTCAAACCCTTATTCCCTTGTTGATTTTCTTTTTGGATGATTTGTCCATCAGTGTAGTTAAAGTCCCCTATATTATTGTATTATTATTAATTACTTCCTTTATACTTTATGCTTTATGCTTTATGCATTTGGGTCCTCCCATGTGGGATAATTGTTAGATCTTGTTGGATTTTCCCCTTTATTATGGTATAATGCCCTTTGTTGTCTCAAAGTTTTTGTTTTAAAGTCTCTTTTTTTCTGATGTAAGTATTGTTATTCTGGCTTTCTTTTTGATATCCATTTATGTGATTGATGTTTCTCCATTCACTCACTTTCAGTCTATAGTTGTTTTTAGGTATGAAATGAATCTCTTTTAGGCAGCATATATAAAGGTCTTATTTGTAATGTTTTTATTTGTTTTATTTTGTTTTGTTTGTTTCTTTGTTTTTAACCCACTGCCTTACCCCATATCTTTTGATTGGAGCATTTAGTCCATTTACATTCAAAGTAATTATTAATAGATATGTATTTGTTGTCATTTTGTTACTTGTTTGTGCAGATTTTCTCTGATCCTTTCTTTTCTTGGTCTCTTTCATGGTTTGCTGGTTTTCTTTAGTGATATACTTGGATTCCTTACTCTTTATTTTTGCTTATCTATTACTATTTTTTGATTTGTGGTTATCATTATATTTTGGTTATATTTTATATTGTGGTTATATTTTAACATCTTCTGCATTCAGCAGTCTATATTAAGCTGATGGTCACTTAATTTTTAACTCATTCCTACTTCCCTCCCCACACATTTCAGGTATTTGATATCCTATTTTATACTTTTATTTTGTGCTTCTCTTGACTGACTTTTACAGGTATACTTAATTACATACTTTTTGCTTTTGTGCTTCGTATTTTTCTTTCTCAAGGTTTTTGTTTTCTACTCTTGAGTCCCCCTTAACATTTCTTGCCTCCTCAATTTATCTGCCTTTCCTTTGTGTCTGTTTCTTTATAACAGGAATTCAGCTACATATTCTGCTCTTGGAAATAGTGGCTTTACAAAGAAGAGGTCCTATAGTGCCCTGGAATGCATTGCCCCTGTTCACCAGAAGCTGGCACTTCAAGGGAGTCTCCTCTGTGTGGTGTCTGCTATTGTATCCCAGTTGCTTTTCCTTTCAGTCCAGATGTCGGCATGGGCTGTGCTTGCTCTCTGTGGTGTTGAAATAAGACCCAGGCAAGCTGGCTTGGGGGGTGAGGGCATTACCCCAGGAGGGTTCAGGGGCTGGGCAGTGGTGTTAATAAAATTTGTACTGACCTATTAGCCCTAGACTTGATCCCAGAAACATGGTGGCCATGGGAGTAGCACATGGAGGTGGTGGCTGGGTGGGGCACATGCCACATTAGCAAACTATGCACTGAATGCCATGCCAAGGGCAGCAGGCTTGGAGGGGGTCAGTCTTCAGGAGAACTTGGCAGGGAACAATTCTAGCAAGTTAGGTAGTAGGTGTCTGTGCATTTCTGCCTCCCACAGGTGGCTCTGCACTTATACTGGGAGGTGAAGCAGAAAACCACTTCTGCCATCTTCTTTGTTCCCTGAGAAGTCCCCCAACAGGCTCCAAAATCAATACTAACAGAGCTCTCTCCCATTTTCCCTATGTGTTGAACAACTCTTTCTTCTATGTTGCCTCTCCAGGGCTGATATCTCTTTAAGGGTAGAGACCAAGTTATCATCTATCAGCTGACTTTGAAAGCTCTGGGTTCCAAGTCTTGCTGGTTATAAAAACTCACAGCCCTAAGTTATAAAAACTTAGCAGCCCTCCTGGTTTTCAAGGCCAGATATTATGGAGATTTTTTTTTTTTTCCTATGAGGTCCTTGATGGTTTCTCCTCCCCACACTGCTGATCCCTTCCACTGGCCGGCAGCTCCCTACCACCATTTCTGCCACCTCTCTGATGTGGCTTCTTCTCTACAGATAGTTGTGGAACTTGTTTTGCCAGTTTTTGGATGATTCTGTTGATTGTTACTGGATATGAGTGATATTTAGTTGTAAAGGTGGGATGGGGTGAGCTTAGGGTTTCCTACTCCACCATTTTCCCTAGTTCTCATCTATTTTCTGAGTTTTGACATGTGCATCTATCTATGTAACTCAAACCTTCTCAAGATATACACTAGTATTTGTCCTGAAAGTGTTCTAATGCTGATTTCCAATCAAACCCGTGCTGTATCCTAACAAATGCAAGCCAATCTCATTTTCCCAACATCAATTAGTGTTTCCACTTTGAGAAATTATATTACATACAATTATGTAATTATTCTTGACTCACTTTATTCATTTCCATTTCATTTATTTCAGGATCTACATTATCTATGATGTATCGGTCAGTGTTTTGTTCCTCTTTGTGACTAATGTTTTGTTATGTGATTAAACCACAGTTGTTTTGTTTTGTTTTGTTTTGTTTTGTTTTTAGCTCTTGTTCTACTAATGGAGACTTAGGCCGTTCCATGTTTTGCTATTATGAATAAGGTTTCTGAGATTGTCCATGTATTAACTCTTATATGAGCATATTTTCAGTTCTCTTGAGAACATATTGGAATTCTTGAGGAAGAGGTAAATGAATGTGTAATTTTGTTAGGGAGAACTAAGATTTATTTTAAAGTGGTTATATCATTTTATTTTCTCAAAAACAATTTGAGAGATCAGTTCCACATCCTTATAACATGTGGTGTTTTCAGTTGGGGTATGTGTGTGTGTGTGTGTGTGTGTGTGTGATGTGAAGTATGAGTTGAGGTTCATTTACTTTCATAATGAATATCCAGTTTTTCCAGCACCATTTATTAGAGATTCTCTACACCTTTGGATTGCTTTGTTTTCTTCATTGAAAATCAATTGACCATATGAATGCATAGCTTTATCCTAGTTAATTGGTAAGAATGTTAAAATTTACATTGATAATAGCAACATAACCTATAATAACAACCACATTAATCATTATAGCAGAAAACAGTAAAGATTATCTATTAGGTTTTTCTTCTGTCCTATTATTATGATCTTCACTTTCATAGCAAGAATATGAAGTAGATACTATTTTACCCCTCCTCATTTTACTAATAATAATGAATTCTGGAAATTATCTTGCTCAAATCATAAATCCCATGTTGTTCACCATATTAAATTACCTCAAGAATTTGAGAAGCAACAGATATTCCATAACAGTTGATAATACTCTATAGTAAATAAAATATTGGGTACATTATCCAATTAGCTATAAGTTTACCCAAAATTATTACTATAGCCCCCCAAAAAGGCTCAAGAAAAATGTTCACTTTGAGCAAATGAAAATAAAACTGCACTTGTCTAATCTCATCAATATGAGATATTACCCATACCTTAACATTTTTATATATAACATGTAATATGTGTATATAATGTGTTTTTATTGGATTATCTAATTTTATTCTCTTGATGCCTATGTGTTGTTTAAATAACAAAACAAAAACAAGCACAAAGTTTTAGAATCTAAACATTATTCTTCAAATACTGCAGACATTGTCTTGATTGTGATATGGAAGATAATGAAGGCATGAACAAATATTCATAAATAATGTGAAGCAAAGGTAATAGAAATGGAAACTAATGCAATTCTTCTCTTATTTAATTTTTAAAGTACAATTTATTGAGAGCTTATTAAGGGTCAGTCACTTAACTTGCAAGTAAATAGGTTCAATTACTTTTTTAAAGATGAAAATATTGTGGCTTAGTAAATTACCATAACTACTTACATAACTTACCATAAATTACTTAGTTACTTACTTACATAATAACTTACAGTTATTAAGTAGTGAAAGTGGAATTTACATCAAAATAACCAACCTGAGGGGGAGGCAAATACAAAATTATATAAGCATTGGAAACATAACTAAATTACAAGTCCTACTTC
Source organism: Mellivora capensis (assembly GCA_004024625.1). NCBI lineage: Eukaryota > Metazoa > Chordata > Mammalia > Carnivora > Mustelidae > Mellivora > Mellivora capensis. Next base: position 342,533 of record PISX010000204.1, read on the forward strand.
TAATTACTTTCAAAATGCCATTTTCAGATTAAGTATTCATTCCTTAAATATTTATGTCTCATTGTAGGTTTTCCAATGATTTGTGTTATTTCTTTTATGAATAGATTTCACTTTGTATTAGTTACAGCTTTATGATCAATTTTGTACTCCAGAAAGGCAAGTCATTACTTTTCTTTTTTTAAATCACTTTTTACATTTTCTTGGAATTCTAATTATAAATACCTGTAATTGAACTTTATAATAATTTTATGAAGCTAAAAAGGAGCAGGAGGAAGAGTCTAGGGAAGAGGGAAACTATTCAAATTTCTACACCATGAAAACAAACAAAAAATAATATTTAATTTGGAAAAAATAATTTGATAACTATTTTTTCAATTTCGGGTTATTTCATGATTATTTTTAAGAAATTTGTAGGTTTTTTTCCCCTTCTTTTAAAGTCCACACTTTACAGTGTTCATTTTGTGTATCCTATGTTATTCTGAAAGTTCGAATTGCTTTTTTCCACGTTTTATAATTGACTATAGATAAAGCTATGAGAAATGGGAAAGTATACAGTATCATCTTCTATCCAGTTACCTTACTAAACTTTAAAAAGTGCTAAGTTATTTTTCTGAGGTTTTCTGTATGAATAACAACATGGTCATCAGTCCCTGTATTTTTTTTATATCAATGAGAATTCTTCCTTTTATTATATTTATCTGCACTAGTTAGACTTTCTATATCATTGTTATGCTAATAGTAACCATCCTTGAACTTTCTATTATCTTAGAATTGTCCAAGTATTTCACAACTAAAATAAAATATTCAACTATTTGATAGTATTTTTGATAATAAATTGTCCCAAAATTTTTAATTTTCTGATATTAATTTTAAAAAATCAGAACACAATATTTAATTTATTAAAAGGGAATGTTATCAATTGGCACTATTTTTGCTTTTATATTTTTGTAATGACTTTACATTTAAGCAAGGGAGGAGATTCTTTGATTTTGATAAGTGACTTAAGCTTTATGTAACATTTTGTGTCTATTTAAGATTGATCGTGGAAAGGTTTTCTATTTATATCTTATCTTGGTATCAGTGTTTGACTTGTTTTATAAAATAAATTCCATAATGTTACCTCTTTTTTCAATAACCTGAAATAGTTCATATATTAGAGATTTTCTGTTTCCTTAAAGAGTTGAACAGAATAATTAAGATTATCTCACCCAGATGCCTGGGTGGCTCAGTCAGTTAAGTGTCTGCCTTCAGTTCAGTTCATGACCCTGGGGTCCTGGGATAGAGTCCCTCATTGGGATCCCTGCTCAGCCAAGAGTCTGCTTCTCCCTTTCTCTCTCCCTCTGCTTCTCTCTCTACTTGTGTTTGCTCTCTCTCTCTCTCTAAAATAAATGCACAAAATCTTTTAAAAAAATTATCTGACCCTAAGAACTTGAGGAAACACTGATAAAACTGAATTTTTTTCTCCCTATGGCTATCAAATATTATTAATTCATTTATAATTTATCAAAAAAATACCATCAGGGTGTTCAAACTAGTTTTTTATTAGTCAATATATTTTCATTTTAAAAAACTAACATTATTGTGTTCCTTTTTATAGTAATATAATTTTTATTGACTGTTATGGGTTCAGTTTATTTCTCTCTTTCTCTCCTCCCTTTCTTTAATAAGATTTCGCTGAAGTTTACCTATTAGCTTTTAATAATTAGCACTTTTTAAAAAATGTTTTATTTTCATTTCAGCATTGTTATTTTATTAATATCCTATGTTAGTATTTTGCTGTTCCTAATTTTTATTTTGAATTTAGTTAACCATGCATTTTGCATGGCTAATTATTTCATTTTAATTATTTTTATAAACTAGCATGCTTCTCCTTTTTTTTATTTGCTTGCTCTTTTCCTCTGAATGCTGGATTACCTTTTTATACTTATATTCCATGTCATTGATTCTGTTTTCTAAAGGATTACTTCTGCTTCCATTTAGTTATTTTCAAAGTCTATGCTTACTCATCTTAATGCATTTTAATATTGCCCTCTTTACTTTTTCCTTACCCTTTCATTTACTTATGTTTTCCTTTAATAGCTTCCTATTTCTTTATAGACACTATCTTCCCTCCACCACACACAATTATTTAAGATTCTTTTTTTAATTAGTTTAGTTAGTTAGTTAGTTTTAAAGATTAGTTTAGACACTATCTTTCCTCCACCACACACAATTATTTAAGATACTTTTCCTTTATATAATAAGTTGTTTTATTACAAACTTCTTTTTGGTGGTTAGAATTGCTTTGCTTTTTCTTAGTACTACAATATATTTTTAAAAACTTGCCTTATGTTAGCTTATTATGTAGATGCATGTTTGCATATATTATATTCATGTAATGCATATGGAAGATATCTATTCTGACCTAGTTTTTCCTGAAGAGAGTGTGAGCACTACCCTTACACTGTGTTTGGTATTAGTCAAATGCTCTTTCTCAGATTAACAATTATAAAGATATGGAAATGTACAGGACCCAAACCAGTAACTGACTCCGTATTCTATTTTTGATATTGGTTTCTTTTACTTCAAAAAAGTGGCAATCTTCTTTCTTTCTTTTTTTTTTTTTTTTTTCAAATTCATGTACATTCTTTAAGTGTCTCCTCTTGAATAACTCCTTTCCAACCCTGGTGAGGCACCTGGTTGTTATATGTCCCTCCTCAGTACATTTGTATTTTTTTTAATACATATTACTCATCAGTTTTTAAGTAAGAATTATTAGTGAGTTTCCCAGATTGTGAGTACTTTGAAGAGCAGGCCCAATTCAGTTTGACAAGCAAGGCCCTGCAGCTAATGGAATGCATGATTACACACTGGCTCACATGTACAGATGAGAGTTTGTTGGAGGCATTGAGTCTTGGAAAGATGTGTGTCAGTCATAAATGAGAAGTCTGTGAGAAAGCTATCCGGAAACAGAATAGACACCACAGTGAGGTGCTATGAAGAATGAGTTAGGACATAAAGGTCTAACTGTGGTCAACCTCCTTTATGCCTGAGTGATACAGGCATGAAGGGTTGTATGAACTATAGTAACTGAAATGTTTCCCATTGTGTAAATACTCAGTTCTGTAAACACAACTCTTTAAAATTACTTACTTTCTTTCCCCATCATTCTTTCTCTATAATTGCAAGAAGAAACTTCTTTTTATTTTACATCATGTTCTGAGTATAAAATGGAATAGACAAAGGGCTTCGGGACATTGGCAAGAAAATGAGATTAGACATTATCATTTTACCTTCACTCAATTACATTATGAATTGCTGCATTAGAAATAATAGAAACAGGTCTGCTATTTATAAATGCATATTTCATGAACATTACTTGTTAAAGTTAAATTAATTATTCACAACAATACTTAAAAATAATATTTTGACAGGGATTACAAATGTACCACCTTGTGAACTGTGGAGAATGTATTTCAGTTTTCATAACTATTCTAATGAGAATTATTATAACTACTGGAAGAATTAGACATGAAAACTTGCCAAAACTGCATCAATCATGATTTTAACTTTAAGCCTGTAAAGTTTTCTTTAAAATATATAACAATGGAACTTTTTTAGCTCTAGGGTTGAAAATGAACTCTGGCTGCTAAGTCATACAGCTTAAATTAAAAAGAAGATTGAACCATAATTAGCAAATTCCAGATTTTTTTCCAAAGCTATTTGCATGACTTGAAGAAAGAACCATTGTGTGGCTCTTTATGCTCCCTCTCCTTACCCAGATCGACTGTGTGATTATCCTACTCTCCACTTGATTGAGTCCTTATAGTCACTGAGCAATCAAGAGGAAACAATGTATCTATTTGTATTATGGCCTATATTTAGAGGAGAGGTTCTTGGGAAGCAATGAACAAAATAAACATTACCATTAAAATTTTGAAAAAAAGGGGTGCCTGGGTGGCTCAATGGGTTAAAGCCTCTGCCTTCGGTTCAGGTCATGATCTCAGGGTCCTGAGATGGAGCCACGCGTCGGGCTCTCTGCTCAGTGGAGAGCCTGCTTCCTCCTCTCTCTCTCTCTCTGCCTGCCTCTCTGCCTATTTGTGATCTCTGTCTTTCAAATAAATAAATAAAATCTTTGGAAAAAAAATTAAAATTTTGAAAAAAAATTTGAAAAGAATAGAGTACCTATTTGAATCCATCTTATCATTCTCTATACCTTAATTTAGAATTTATTAAAAATTGGAGGCAAGTTCTTAATTTTTGTGGGTTTTCTGTCTTCATAATTTTAGTACTATATATTGAGTGACATTATAAATATTCCAAATAAAGAGGGGGATGAGATTTACTTAGTGCTCCATAATATATATTTTAGAGAGGGAGAAAAACATGTAATCAAATAAGTACAAAAAATGGCATATTCTAGATTGAAGAGGTAAAATATGTTATGGGAATACAGAGTAGTGGTTAAGTAAATATGGCTATGAAAGTGACTTCCTAATAAAGGTGAAATGGAAGTTAATAAATAAACTGTGTTCGGTGGTCTATGGTACCATAGAGATAGAATCATCAGCATGTAAATTTTCAGAGATTAGTGACAGGGCAATAACTGATAACTTTAAAGAGAAACTCTGCATGTCTACCCAGTTTTGATTTTGTTTTGTTAGATGAAAATGCCAGGATATATTTACAAAATAATTAACAACTGATTGTACAGAATTACTGAGTTAAGGAGTAGAAATAACAATATTTCAAACAGATGAAATAATGGAAACAAATAAGGGAGGTGGCCACAAATAATGGGAGTATAGCCCTCATACTTAAGACTTTTCATGGGTACACTAAAGGATTCTTCTCCAGTATTTATGGGAGTTGTTTTGTTATGGTATGTATAGGATATAAAATTCATGATAGTTTTCCTTATTAAATTACATTACAATTTGGGAATAAAGTGAAGATTATTCATTTTCTATAAAATGGATTGTTCTTATTAGACTTCTTTTTTGGCTTTTAGAATAATTTTTAAAGTTTCTTAGAAATTCTCATGATTTTTTTAAAGATTTTATTTATTTGAGAGAGAGAGAGCGAGCACACAAGGAGGGGTGAGGGGCAGAGGGAGAGGGAGTGGGAGAAGACTCCCCACTGAGCAGGGAGCCAGCTGGATCCCAGGACCCAGGGATCATGACCTGAACCTGAACTGAAGGCAGAGGCTTAACTGACTGAGCTACCCCGTCACCTCCACTTTATTATAATTGTTAAATTGTTATGTATTAAGTGACCAATTATCCTATGGTTAAAACTAACACCAAAACAGGGAACTTGAATTTTTAAATGTAACATTGACACTCAGTTACTTTGTAATTACTAATGACACATTGTGACAATTACTCAATTTATTTAAGTACTAACATACTCTCCTTTTAATGAGACTATTGTTTATTATAAACTTAAAAGTTGGACTTTGATATCCAGCCTGCCCCAAACTCAGATTCCAGCTATTAATAAATGAATTGCTGTAAGCTGAAGGCTTTAGAGTTAGGAAAGACTTGATCAAATAAGAATCATAACCTATGAGGCTCATGAAGGACAATAAGTCTTTAACCACATAGTCTTGTTTAATGTTTAAGAGTATGAGTTTAAATCGTCTTTTGTTCTAGTTTCTATAGATACTCAACTCTGTTAAAGCACATCTAGACTTAAAATGAGAGCTATCTTGCTTTCTTTTTTGTGGGTCTTTGTTTCCCACTCTTTACATAAGCCAGAAAATAGTAATATCTCATGAAATTCTACTGTGTTTTTTAAATTTTTGTTTCCTTTTACTATGTTAAACCCCAGACCATTGTAGAGGAATTTGAGTCCAGGAACTATAAATCAGAGTCCCCATTCAATGTTTTCTAGGATGTGATATTGGTCCTGGATCTATGTTGGTTATATCTATTTCAAAAAAGATCTTAAAAATACAGTTGATTCTCATTATTTGGTGTTTCATATTTGTAGATTTCCCTACTTGCTAAATTAACTAGCCTACATTACCTAGCATAAGTTATTTATAAGAAACATGTATTGAATGAGGAGTCTTTAATAGAAACACATTTAATAAGCTAATGGTTCATTGGTTGATGAAAAGGTTGTGAGGGGTGCCTGGGTGGCTCAGTCTGTTAAACATTGCACTCTTAATCTTGGCTCAGGTCATGATCTTAGAGTCATGAGATCAAGCTCCAGCATGGGCTCTGCCCAGCTTAATATTCTTTCTCCCTCTCTCTCTCTGCCCCTCTCCCAACCCTCTGCATGTGAGTGCACATGCATGTGAACACATGCACGTTCTCTCTCTATAATAAATAAATAAATAAATAAATAAATAAATAATAAATGGCTAGAGGCTCTCAGGAAACATACCATATTTCCCCTAGAAACAGTGGCTCTGTATTCACTATTCAGTATTCACAGAAACTTTGTAAAACATAACTACTGTGGAAAAAAAAAGATATATATCTATATATATTATATGTAGATATATATATGTATACATACATGTACATATATATGTGTGTAATGTGTTTTATGGATAAATTTAGCATCTTGAGTGTCTTTGTAAGTATTCATCTGATCAAAATGAGAGAAACTCAACACATGCAAAACAGATAATCACATCAAAAAATGGGCAGAAGATATGAATAGACACTTCTCCAATGAAGACATACAAATGGCTATCAGACACATGAAAAAATGTTCATCATCACTAGCCATCAGGGAGATTCAAATTAAAACCACATTGAGATACCACCTCACACCAGTTAAAATGGCCAAAATCAGCAAGACAGGAAACAACGTGTGTTGGAGAGGATGTGGAGAAAGGGGAACCCTCTTACACTGTT